>OX101756.1:45949334-46466072 GCA_944452675.1 Tachina lurida
GTTAGTAGTATGTTTACGTTCCCTCTGGACCACTTTTTCCATACAAAATGTTGGCTCATGCCGACCAGTGTTACCACCCATGAAATTTAGTGGATGTGGGTCGGGTGTTGGTCAGTGTTACCACCGTGCAAAGGAAAAAAAAAAAAAAAAAAAAAAAAAAAAAAAAAAAAAAAAAAAAATATGTGCATACCTTAACCCTTTAACGGTCGTTGGGGTTAAATTCGACTCTATGATATTTTGTGTTATGAGGCGGCAGCGTGTTCGGTTTTGCTTAAAGTGAAGTCGTGGTGGATGTTATTTTTGTTGAAGTTAGAGGGTTAATACAATATGAATTAAACTACATTAGGGCGGTTTACGAAAGTCTGTGATTTTTTTGCTAGTATTTAATAAATAAAATTCATTTACTGCGGTATATATTAATATCCCTAATACTACTCGTATTTGTTATCAGTATAAAATGTTAACCACATTATTTAAAAAACAAAACACTAGTATTTAATAAATATAAATAAATATAAATAAATTTTGTTATTTGATAGTCTTTGGGTAGCTGTTTTGAGTTATCGTTGGTATGCTTATGTAGGGTTACTGTATTGCATTTATGTTTGCGATCTCTGGGGAAATAATCTAATACCTACAGAGAGTGGCAACCATGTTGTGAATGGAAGTGGGTAGGGAATGTATTTGATAATGTATGTTGTATTAATGTATGTGATTGTATCTTTTTTTACTTTGAAGAATATCATTGCTTATGTGTATTGTTTGGCCTGCGAGAGTTTTTCATACATACCCTGCAGTCAGACTGGGGCCAAATGTCTCTATGTCAACACTAAAACTCTAGTAGTAGGTACATTGTCTACAATTTCTTTTCTATTCGTCAGTATAAAAGAAAGAGAGAAACAAATGTGGTGTATTTCTGGTGGCTTTTCAACAACTTGTCAATATTCATATAATTGTATGTACGTAAGGTATGGAAATGTACCACTAAATGTCTGGTTAGTATGTCTCCATGTTCCCATAAAAACTATGTAGTCACTATTTAGTCAATTGTTTTAGTGTTACTAGTAGATTTTCCATGACAAGCACATGCTAAATGTCTATAGCACAAAGTATTGTATGGGGATTAATTAGAGAGTAGTACTGGTGACAAAGTCAAAAGCGACTCAGTACATTTTCACCATCGACATTTCCTTCAGGGTATTTACAAATGAATGTGTATATGTTTTCTAGGCTATTGACGTTGCTATTCTTATGCAGATAGAAAATATTGTGTTGGCATAGGTTTTATATGTACAAGTGAATTTCAGATGTTAAATGTTTTGAATCAAATCAGGTTGATAAGCAGATTTTTTGAATAGGGGTAATGATATTTTTATTTCAGTATATTTTAATTTAATGTAACAATTATAGGAAATATTTTTTGGAGACATACACCAAAACTTATAGAAGCATCTACTTTTACGTGTCCCGATTTTTCTCGTACCTTTGTATTACAAACTGATGCTAGAGATTTTGTTCTGGGTGTTGCTGTGTATATGAATTTCACCATATATCGTAATACCAACAGAGAATTGTGGAAATGTGTATGTGTGTGTATGTGAGTATGTATGTATGTGTGTGCGTATGTGTGTATGTGTATATGTGTGTGTGTGTGTGTATGAATTGCATAATATTATAAAATTTCATTATGTATGTTTGTGTTTGTGTATTACGTCATCACCTCTTTGTGTGTCATGCCAGACATTTGGACATCTGATATATTAGCATATATCAGAACTTTTTTTTAATCCTAGTATGTTTTTATATTTAAGACTGCATTATATTTTCTCATTCTTAAAATTGTCCAGCTTTAAAGTCTGCCTGTGAAAAATTTGTTTATATTACAGATTTTGTTTATTTAACTACGTCCGGCTTCTTTGGCTGAACTTCTTTTCATACGATCATGGGAATTTATAGTTTCTCTGTCCATAATAAGGTCGTTTAGCTTGGGCATGTGCTCTGACTTAATGGTTTGCGTTGTTCATATATTTTTATGATGTAGATATGTAAGTGTGATTGTCAAGATCTAATAAATACTTGAGTATTGATAAGGAATTTGATATTATGTGTACATACATATCTACAAATTGATTTTAAGTATGTATGTACATATGTGCATACAAATATGTGTTTGACTCCATGCTTGAATACATTTTTTTTTGTTTTTGTTGTTGTTTGTTTTTTATGTATAGATGTGAAATATCTTCATAGTTTTTTTTATTTGAAATTAAAAAACGTTTTAATTTTTATCTGTATTTAGTTAATGAGGATTTTCTGTTTTAAGTAAAACTGAATTCCTTAAGATACATACTTTAGAGTAATAGTAACTATAATAGAAATATTTCCTTTATTTAATTTACATTTGCTTAAAGTTGATGCAGCCTAATAGTCATTCTTAGAAATATTTTGATATTAAATTTGTTCCAGCCGTAGGCTTTTTTCACCACCTTTTACATTTATTTTAGAACATCTTGCATTGCCTTTTATACATTTATAAACATTTTTAAATGAAACTGATCCAGCACTCTAGCTTATGTAACGATAGTTTTTTGTTAGCCAGCTTGCTTCTTTTTTTATTTTTTTATTGATTATTGAGTTTTATAATGAAATAAATTATTCGTAATTGTTGAAAACAATCGCTACTTCTTTTGCGATGAAATCATTTGAATTACTTTTGAAACCTTGTACATCTATAAAAATTATGTTGTTTTCCATATTACTCAATTTATAAGACTTTTCGAACTTGTCCTTTGATGGGTATATATTCTATTATACGATCATGAATAAGAATACACTAAGCTGATTTCTTTGCTTACTATTTCAAATTAAAATTTTATTCAATTGCCCCCACTATTGAATAAAAGGAGCTTTTATCTTAAACTCTGGTACAGGTAGAAACGCATGAGATTCTTTCATATACTACCTTTGCTGGGATCTTAGATACATATAATAACTATATAGAATTGCATTACGTTTATTTTTAAATTTTATGTTAGGATTATCATCATATGGATATGAGACTGAACTTAAATGTACTTTTAAATTAGTTAATTCATAATGAACAATCTTATTTTCTTCTTGAATAGCGAACAACAGAAAACGAAGTCGTTTTCTTACAATTTCGGTCTAACCTCTCAACTGGTCCTCTAGTATACAATATGACTTTGTATGTCAGCATTTCTGTCTCCTCTTTGTCAGCGTTAGGGATAATTAAATTTTAAACTTTTTATTCTTCAAATTGTGTTACTTCATACTGATAATATGTTTAAGTACATTAATAATGTACGAGTATATTTTTATTTTATGACGGGTGAGCGCCTATGGCTTTTATTTGATGTTCTGGATGAAGTGATTTTTTTTTCTCATTTTATTAAAGTTTAGCGTATGCGTATATATTTCTAATATATTTAAGTGAGCTTTTTGTATCTGTCAGACAGAGTGAACGTATCAGTTGGTCAGTCAGTCTTTCTTTTAATTTTATTAATTTTTTTCTTCTAATGTGTCACTACTATTTTTTCAGATTTTACTACTTGAAATAGAACATATTTATATAATTTTAAAAGTATTAATACATACATACATATAGGTAAATATATGTATGTACGTAGAAATTAGTTCATATGCAAAGAAATACATCTTTAATAATCAACTATTCTAGAAAATCGATCTAAAATAACACATTTACCTCCATCATTAATTCACCATCAGTGTTTTCATAAAGTGTTAGAAACATTGGAATATCTATGTTTGCGAAAATTTTTACTTCAAGTGTTTCTATATAAGATTTGGTGTTTGACCCCTTGACGTTATTGGGGTTAACGTAGACTGCGTTGTATCGCATTCAGATGTAATCATTTCTCACTTTGAAAAGGTCCTCATCACCATCAATCATACCTGTATACAATTCATTCATGAGTGGAGTTGATCCAGATACAATTGCTGTCTACAAATTAATGATTAGAAAATAGCTTTCTCATCACCTTCTAACAAGTTTAATATTTTGCTAGCATGCATGCTTTAGCATGCTTCTATCGATAGTGACGCGAGAGTCCTTGCTGTTTTAATTAACAATCTATAATATTAGAGTTACGAATTCACTCTTTTGAATTTTTAACAAAGTAGATACATATCTATTTCATTTGCCACAAAGTCTTAAAATTTCTTTCCTTAGAAAAGTATGACGGAAGAATTTTTTAAATCCTACATGCTTCGGCATGCTTCCAATATTTTTTCAGTAAATTTATTTCATACTCATACAGATACAGATATAAAGTAAGATCTGTTTACATTACATTTTTCAATTTATGCATGCTTCAGCATGATTCTAGTTGAAGTCTGTATTTATTTAGTAAGTTTGTTTGATACCCATTCATACACATGTACATTCTTAAAGATTGGATATCAAAGTCCAATTCCCTTAGTTTATCTAGAAATGAACAGAGTAAATATCTATTATAATAACCATATTCACATTTTAAAATTTTTTGTGCTAGAGCTTTCGAAATGGAAAATGTACACCTTTTACTACAAAAAGTGATAATATGATGTGTTTCTGAATATTTTGAACTCTTAAGTTTTCACAATATTTCATACAGACCATCAAGTTTAAAGAATTCCAGTACATTAAGCTAATAACCTTCCCTGAGACCTAACATTCCTAATCAATCCTTCAAAAAAAAAAAAAAAAAAAACCAATACAAACTAGATTTTTCCTTTGTAATTTTATTTATATTTTCATTGAATTTTAACATTTTGTTTCCTCTTCAAATTACTGTATACTGTATTTTGCAACTTTTTCTTATTCGTTGAGTTAACTTTAATCGCAAATATTTTAATTTTCCGGTTAAATGAACTTTTCTATTTCATGCACTAAATAAATCCTTATATACATATCTATATCAATCCACTTATATGAACCATTAATTCTAAATTCTTATCACATAATTCCTCTTAATGATCTATTAAATCATTCTACTATTGATGCTTTCATATTAAGTAATTTTTAATCCTCTGTTTATGCATGAATTTTGCAGTGTTTATTAAAAATTCTTTACCAACATCTATTTGTATTTTTTGTTTTGATACTCATATCATTTCAAAAATATTTTCCATTGACTTGGTTTTTTTCGAGTGTAGCTTTTATTTTCAACGATACTCACCATATAAATTTTGAGAATGTGTCAGTTACAGTCAGCAAAAATCAATAATTTCTATTTTCTCTAGAATAGCTACCCACTTCACCTAAATCAGCTCCATAAAACATCATCTATTCCATTCATTACATCACTACAATACACAAACAATTTTATAAATTTATTATGGATTACGTTTACTAAATTTCTTTTTAAGAACATTGAGTTGTTTTACAGTTTTTTGGAGAGTGTTGTGATCTACTTGATACATTTTCAGCTATTTATACTAAAATGTAGTTAATTTCCCAATCTATAAATTTTATCGCTCAGCTGTTCAATTTGTTTGTCAAAAGACGATTTAATTTTTAGAATGTTTTTTTCAATTCTATCGTTAATTTTATTTCACACTCAACTCCATTAATTTGCATTTGAATCCTTGAATTATATTAATGCCTTAAGCTTTATTATTAATTCATCCTTTAGTTTCTCGATTTGAGTTTCGAGAAACAATTTACTGATAACATTGTTCTCCGTCAGTGAATGATGATGATTCTCTATGTATACATTGGTAGAAATTATATACTTTATTTAGTTTTCAAAATCAAATTTGTCATAGTATTTTCACGTTTTATCAATCATTAAAGAAAATAAACCCACTTTTAAGCCTCATATTTAACCATCAACTTGTATTTTATCTTTATTCAGTTTTAGATTTCTATCACCAAATTTCCATTCATTACTGAAATCTTTAGGTGAGCCATAGTTTGTATCTAATTCATTTCTTCCTTCTAAGACTAATAAGTCAATATAAGTTTCTTCGGTGTTGGAAGGCTGTGTGTAAAAATCATCTTCTTCATCATCATAATCATTCACACTATTAGCATCATTAAATAAGATAGTATTATCAAATATTGTTCCTTTTGAAAGTTTCTTTAACTTCTCTCTATCTTGACTGATGGTTTCTGAGACTTAAAAAAATTTACTATTTTCAGATTCTATATTGTTTTTACTTTGTTCTTTCTTGTGTATTCTGTCAATATTTTTAGAACTATTCATGAATTCTTTGAGAGGTTCTGTTATAGGATCAAATATATCTCTTAGTTCTTCACGTGTATCTATTTCACCAGTTTTTATACTACGAAGCTTTTTCTTCAAGACATTTCTTGTCAACACCAACTGTTTTAAAATTTTCTCATCCATGTTTAATAATACCAAATAAGATGTATCAGCTATAAGATCAGGTATCACCTATTAGATCAGGTATCAGCTATCAGATCACCTTATCAGGAGCTGGTCTGGTTTTCAGATCAGCTTATCAGGAGCTGGTCTGGTTTTCAGATCAGCTTATCAGGACCTGATCTGGTTTTCAGATCAGCTTATCAGGAGCTGGTCTGGTTTTCAGATCAGCTTATCAGGACCTGATCTGGTTTTCAGATCAGCTTATCAGGAGCTGGTCTGGTTTTCAGATCAGCATATCAGGAGTTGGTCTAGTTTTCAGATCAGGTTGTCAGGCAACTGATCTGTAAAACAGATCAGGTTATCAGGAGCTGTTCAGATTTTCAGATCAGATTATCTGTTTCAAATTGGGTCATCAGTTTACAAGTAGTTGAACATTTATAACATTTAGATGAATGAAGCTTAAGGCCAGATAAAATGCGAAAAACTATACTGTTATGTACTCAAATTATTTTCTATGACGATCATCACTTAATTCACTATCTTTGCTTATAATCAAAATTCCATATTTTTAATTCCAACATGATTTATATTTTTCTCATCTTACTTAAACATTATAGTTACGTTATGATTATTTCCTATCAAATGTTTGGTGATTTTAGTATAAGTTTGACATTAGTAGAATACATCAACATTCTTTTCTCACCCCATACAAAAATATACTTCTCACATACAACATGGTTAAATATCGTATTGGTATTACTTCTAGCTTTCTTAAAAGAAATAACAGATTCATTATCTGTAAATGTGTAATACCCATGATTTTCACTAATGAAATTAATTTCTACATGTATTTATATTTAGGTTGTTAGAGAGATTTTGAGTTTAAATATGAAGATGTTTTCAAGTTTTAGTCCATTAGAACTGTCTAGCCAACCAATCATAATCACCCGTATTGCGTATGTCGAGTCGAATATTCGTCTACGACAATTTTGTATTTGATTAAACAAAGCGTGTACAAGTTTTCTTTATTCTATGACAAAATTCTCGTAGACGAATATTCGACTCGACATACGCAATACGGGTGATTATGATTGGTTGGCTAGACAGTTCTAATGGACTAAAACTTGAAAACATCTTCATATTTAAACTCAAAATCTCTCTAACAACCTAAATATAAATACATGTAGAAATTAATTTCATTAGTGAAAATCATGGGTATTACACATTTACAGATAATGAATCTGTTATTTCTTTTAAGAAAGCTAGAAGTAATACCAATACGATATTTAACCATGTTGTATGTGAGAAGTATATTTTTGTATGGGGTGAGAAAAGAATGTTGATGTATTCTACTAATGTCAAACTTATACTAAAATCACCAAACATTTGATAGGAAATAATCATAACGTAACTATAATGTTTAAGTAAGATGAGAAAAATATAAATCATGTTGGAATTAAAAATATGGAATTTTGATTATAAGCAAAGATAGTGAATTAAGTGATGATCGTCATAGAAAATAATTTGAGTACATAACAGTATAGTTTTTCGCATTTTATCTGGCCTTAAGCTTCATTCATCTAAATGTTATAAATGTTCAACTACTTGTAAACTGATGACCCAATTTGAAACAGATAATCTGATCTGAAAATCTGAACAGCTCCTGATAACCTGATCTGTTTTACAGATCAGTTGCCTGACAACCTGATCTGAAAACTAGACCAACTCCTGATATGCTGATCTGAAAACCAGACCAGCTCCTGATAAGCTGATCTGAAAACCAGATCAGGTCCTGATAAGCTGATCTGAAAACCAGACCAGCTCCTGATAAGCTGATCTGAAAACCAGATCAGGTCCTGATAAGCTGATCTGAAAACCAGACCAGCTCCTGATAAGCTGATCTGAAAACCAGACCAGCTCCTGATAAGGTGATCTGATAGCTGATACCTGATCTAATAGGTGATACCTGATCTTATAGCTGATACATCTTATTTGGTATTATTAAACATGGATGAGAAAATTTTAAAACAGTTGGTGTTGACAAGAAATGTCTTGAAGAAAAAGCTTCGTAGTATAAAAACTGGTGAAATAGATACACGTGAAGAACTAAGAGATATATTTGATCCTATAACAGAACCTCTCAAAGAATTCATGAATAGTTCTAAAAATATTGACAGAATACACAAGAAAGAACAAAGTAAAAACAATATAGAATCTGAAAATAGTAAATTTTTTTAAGTCTCAGAAACCATCAGTCAAGATAGAGAGAAGTTAAAGAAACTTTCAAAAGGAACAATATTTGATAATACTATCTTATTTAATGATGCTAATAGTGTGAATGATTATGATGATGAAGAAGATGATTTTTACACACAGCCTTCCAACACCGAAGAAACTTATATTGACTTATTAGTCTTAGAAGGAAGAAATGAATTAGATACAAACTATGGCTCACCTAAAGATTTCAGTAATGAATGGAAATTTGGTGATAGAAATCTAAAACTGAATAAAGATAAAATACAAGTTGATGGTTAAATATGAGGCTTAAAAGTGGGTTTATTTTCTTTAATGATTGATAAAACGTGAAAATACTATGACAAATTTGATTTTGAAAACTAAATAAAGTATAGAATTTCTACCAATGTATACATAGAGAATCATCATCATTCACTGACGGAGAACAATGTTATCAGTAAATTGTTTCTCGAAACTCAAATCGAGAAACTAAAGGATGAATTAATAATAAAGCTTAAGGCATTAATATAATTCAAGGATATATTCAAATGCAAATTAATGGAGTTGAGTGTGAAATAAAATTAACGATAGAATTGAAAAAAACATTCTAAAAATTAAATCGTCTTTTGACAAACAAATTGAACAGCTGAGCGATAAAATTTATAGATTGGGAAATTAACTACATTTTAGTATAAATAGCTGAAAATGTATCAAGTAGATCACAACACTCTCCAAAAAACTGTAAAACAACTCAATGTTCTTAAAAAGAAATTTGGTAAACGTAATCCATAATAAATTTATAAAATTGTTTGTGTATTGTAGTGATGTAATGAATGGAATAGATGATGTTTTATGGAGCTGATTTAGGTGAAGTGTGTAGCTATTCTAGAGAAAATAGAAATTATTGATTTTTGCTGACTGTAACTGACACATTCTCAAAATTTATATGGTGAGTATCGTTGAAAATAAAAGCTACACTCGAAAAAAACCAAGTCAATGGAAAATATTTTTGAAATGATATGAGTATCAAAACAAAAAATACAAATAGATGTTGGTAAAGAATTTTTAATAAACACTGCAAAATTCATGCATAAACAGAGGATTAAAAATTACTTAATATGAAAGCATCAATAGTAGAATGATTTAATAGATCATTAAGAGGAATTATGTGATAAGAATTTAGAATTAATGGTTCATATAAGTGGATTGATATAGATATGTATATAAGGATTTATTTAGTGCATGAAATAGAAAAGTTCATTTAACCGGAAAATTAAAATATTTGCGATTAAAGTTAACTCAACGAATAAGAAAAAGTTGCAAAATACAGTATACAGTAATTTGAAGAGGAAACAAAATGTTAAAATTCAATGAAAATATAAATAAAATTACAAAGGAAAAATCTAGTTTGTATTGGTTTTTTTTTTTTTTTTGAAGGATTGATTAGGAATGTTAGGTCTCAGGGAAGGTTATTAGCTTAATGTACTGGAATTCTTTAAACTTGATGGTCTGTATGAAATATTGTGAAAACTTAAGAGTTCAAAATATTCAGAAACACATCATATTATCACTTTTTGTAGTAAAAGGTGTACATTTTCCATTTCGAAAGCTCTAGCACAAAAAATTTTAAAATGTGAATATGGTTATTATAATAGATATTTACTCTGTTCATTTCTAGATAAACTAAGGGAATTGGACTTTGATATCCAATCTTTAAGAATGTACATGTGTATGAATGGGTATCAAACAAACTTACTAAATAAATACAGACTTCAACTAGAATCATGCTGAAGCATGCATAAATTGAAAAATGTAATGTAAACAGATCTTACTTTATATCTGTATCTGTATGAGTATGAAATAAATTTACTGAAAAAATATTGGAAGCATGCCGAAGCATGTAGGATTTAAAAAATTCTTCCGTCATACTTTTCTAAGGAAAGAAATTTTAAGACTTTGTGGCAAATGAAATAGATATGTATCTACTTTGTTAAAAATTCAAAAGAGTGAATTCGTAACTCTAATATTATAGATTGTTAATTAAAACAGCAAGGACTCTCGCGTCACTATCGATAGAAGCATGCTAAAGCATGCATGCTAGCAAAATATTAAACTTGTTAGAAGGTGATGAGAAAGCTATTTTCTAATCATTAATTTGTAGACAGCAATTGTATCTGGATCAACTCCACTCATGAATGAATTGTATACAGGTATGATTGATGGTGATGAGGACCTTTTCAAAGTGAGAAATGATTACATCTGAATGCGATACAACGCAGTCTACGTTAACCCCAATAACGTCAAGGGGTCAAACACCAAATCTTATATAGAAACACTTGAAGTAAAAATTTTCGCAAACATAGATATTCCAATATTTCTAACACTTTATGAAAACACTGATGGTGAATTAATGATGGAGGTAAATGTGTTATTTTAGATCGATTTTCTGGAATAGTTGATTATTAAAGATGTATTTCTTTGCATATGAACTAATTTCTACGTACATACATATATTTACCTATATGTATGTATGTATTAATACTTTTAAAATTATATAAATATGTTCTATTTCAAGTAGTAAAATCTGAAAAAATAGTAGTGACACATTAGAAGAAAAAATTAATAAAATTAAAAGAAAGACTGACTGACCAACTGATACGTTCACTCTGTCTGACAGATACAAAAAGCTCACTTAAATATATTAGAAATATATACGCATACGCTAAACTTTAATAAAATGAGAAAAAAAAATCACTTCATCCAGAACATCAAATAAAAGCCATAGGCGCTCACCCGTCATAAAATAAAAATATACTCGTACATTATTAATGTACTTAAACATATTATCAGTATGAAGTAACACAATTTGAAGAATAAAAAGTTTAAAATTTAATTATCCCTAACGCTGACAAAGAGGAGACAGAAATGCTGACATACAAAGTCATATTGTATACTAGAGGACCAGTTGAGAGGTTAGACCGAAATTGTAAGAAAACGACTTCGTTTTCTGTTGTTCGCTATTCAAGAAGAAAATAAGATTGTTCATTATGAATTAACTAATTTAAAAGTACATTTAAGTTCAGTCTCATATCCATATGATGATAATCCTAACATAAAATTTAAAAATAAACGTAATGCAATTCTATATAGTTATTATATGTATCTAAGATCCCAGCAAAGGTAGTATATGAAAGAATCTCATGCGTTTCTACCTGTACCAGAGTTTAAGATAAAAGCTCCTTTTATTCAATAGTGGGGGCAATTGAATAAAATTTTAATTTGAAATAGTAAGCAAAGAAATCAGCTTAGTGTATTCTTATTCATGATCGTATAATAGAATATATACCCATCAAAGGACAAGTTCGAAAAGTCTTATAAATTGAGTAATATGGAAAACAACATAATTTTTATAGATGTACAAGGTTTCAAAAGTAATTCAAATGATTTCATCGCAAAAGAAGTAGCGATTGTTTTCAACAATTACGAATAATTTATTTCATTATAAAACTCAATAATCAATAAAAAAATAAAAAAAGAAGCAAGCTGGCTAACAAAAAACTATCGTTACATAAGCTAGAGTGCTGGATCAGTTTCATTTAAAAATGTTTATAAATGTATAAAAGGCAATGCAAGATGTTCTAAAATAAATGTAAAAGGTGGTGAAAAAAGCCTACGGCTGGAACAAATTTAATATCAAAATATTTCTAAGAATGACTATTAGGCTGCATCAACTTTAAGCAAATGTAAATTAAATAAAGGAAATATTTCTATTATAGTTACTATTACTCTAAAGTATGTATCTTAAGGAATTCAGTTTTACTTAAAACAGAAAATCCTCATTAACTAAATACAGATAAAAATTAAAACGTTTTTTAATTTCAAATAAAAAAAACTATGAAGATATTTCACATCTATACATAAAAAACAAACAACAACAAAAACAAAAAAAAATGTATTCAAGCATGGAGTCAAACACATATTTGTATGCACATATGTACATACATATTAAAAATCAATTTGTAGATATGTATGTACACATAATATCAAATTCCTTATCAATACTCAAGTATTTATTAGATCTTGACAATCACACTTACATATCTACATCATAAAAATATATGAACAACGCAAACCATTAAGTCAGAGCACATGCCCAAGCTAAACGACCTTATTATGGACAGAGAAACTATAAATTCCCATGATCGTATGAAAAGAAGTTCAGCCAAAGAAGCCGGACGTAGTTAAATAAACAAAATCTGTAATATAAACAAATTTTTCACAGGCAGACTTTAAAGCTGGACAATTTTAAGAATGAGAAAATATAATGCAGTCTTAAATATAAAAACATACTAGGATTAAAAAAAAAGTTCTGATATATGCTAATATATCAGATGTCCAAATGTCTGGCATGACACACAAAGAGGTGATGACGTAATACACAAACACAAACATACATAATGAAATTTTATAATATTATGCAATTCATACACACACACACACACATATACACATACACACATACGCACACACATACATACATACTCACATACACACACATACACATTTCCACAATTCTCTGTTGGTATTACGATATATGGTGAAATTCATATACACAGCAACACCCAGAACAAAATCTCTAGCATCAGTTTGTAATACAAAGGTACGAGAAAAATCGGGACACGTAAAAGTAGATGCTTCTATAAGTTTTGGTGTATGTCTCCAAAAAATATTTCCTATAATTGTTACATTAAATTAAAATATACTGAAATAAAAATATCATTACCCCTATTCAAAAAATCTGCTTATCAACCTGATTTGATTCAAAACATTTAACATCTGAAATTCACTTGTACATATAAAACCTATGCCAACACAATATTTTCTATCTGCATAAGAATAGCAACGTCAATAGCCTAGAAAACATATACACATTCATTTGTAAATACCCTGAAGGAAATGTCGATGGTGAAAATGTACTGAGTCGCTTTTGACTTTGTCACCAGTACTACTCTCTAATTAATCCCCATACAATACTTTGTGCTATAGACATTTAGCATGTGCTTGTCATGGAAAATCTACTAGTAACACTAAAACAATTGACTAAATAGTGACTACATAGTTTTTATGGGAACATGGAGACATACTAACCAGACATTTAGTGGTACATTTCCATACCTTACGTACATACAATTATATGAATATTGACAAGTTGTTGAAAAGCCACCAGAAATACACCACATTTGTTTCTCTCTTTCTTTTATACTGACGAATAGAAAAGAAATTGTAGACAATGTACCTACTACTAGAGTTTTAGTGTTGACATAGAGACATTTGGCCCCAGTCTGACTGCAGGGTATGTATGAAAAACTCTCGCAGGCCAAACAATACACATAAGCAATGATATTCTTCAAAGTAAAAAAAGATACAATCACATACATTAATACAACATACATTATCAAATACATTCCCTACCCACTTCCATTCACAACATGGTTGCCACTCTCTGTAGGTATTAGATTATTTCCCCAGAGATCGCAAACATAAATGCAATACAGTAACCCTACATAAGCATACCAACGATAACTCAAAACAGCTACCCAAAGACTATCAAATAACAAAATTTATTTATATTTATTTATATTTATTAAATACTAGTGTTTTGTTTTTTAAATAATGTGGTTAACATTTTATACTGATAACAAATACGAGTAGTATTAGGGATATTAATATATACCGCAGTAAATGAATTTTATTTATTAAATACTAGCAAAAAAATCACAGACTTTCGTAAACCGCCCTAATGTAGTTTAATTCATATTGTATTAACCCTCTAACTTCAACAAAAATAACATCCACCACGACTTCACTTTAAGCAAAACCGAACACGCTGTCGCCTCATACACTTTAAGCAAAACCGAACACGCTGTCGTCTCATAACATAAAATATCATGGGGTCGAATTTAACCCCATCGACCGTTAAAGGGTTAAGGTATGCACATTTTTTTTTTTTTTTTTTTTTTTTCCTTTGCACGGTGGTAACACTGACCAACACCCGACCCACATCCACTAAATTTCATGGGTGGTAACACTGGTCGGCATGAGCCAACATTTTGTATGGAAAAAGTGGTCCAGAGGGAACGTAAACATACTACTTACAAATATTAACACTTAAATTCCAAAAAAAATAAATTAAAGGGTGTTCCATCAGTTAATGCAGTTTTGACAACTTGCTGTATCTTGGAAACCGTAAGAGCAAATCTCTTAAAATTTTCAAAAACGGTAAAACTAAAAAATCAAAAAATTATAAAATCGCCAGACCGGAAAAAATCGCCAAAAACAAAAAAAAATCGCCAAAACGAATAAACACCAAATTAAAAAATATGTTCGCGGAAAACCGGAACAATTGCTAAAATGAAAAAAAAAATCGCCAAAATGCTAAATTTTTTAAATCAACATGATATCATTGTCACTCAACAGTCTGGTTTTCGAGCTAATCATTCATGCGAAACAGCGTTGAATATGGTGCTAGCTGACTGGAAAGATATGATGGCGGAGAAACAAGCTGTGGTAGCGGTATTTTTAGACTTGAAACGAGCGTTTGAAACGGTAGATAGGCATATATTGCTGAGGAAGATGTATCGGATCGGTGTACGAGGACAAGCATTGAAATGGTTTGAGAACTATTTGACAAACAGAAAACAAAGAACAATGGTTGGAAATATAACTTCATCAGAACGGAGAATAGACATTGGTCTGCCACAGGGGTCGGTTTTAGCACCATTACTTTTTTTAATTTATATTAATGATATACCAAACTGTTTAAAATTTTGTAAAATAGTTTTATTTGCTGATGATGCTCTTCTATATTTTAATCACTTATATTTGTATGATGCAATGAATGCTATTCAGACAGACATGGACGAGTTATATGTATGGTTTTGTAGGAGTAAGTTAAAATTGAATTGTGAAAAAACTAAATACATGATATTAAATCGGGATCATGAGAACTGTGATAGTGTGAAGCTAAAAATCAAAGACTACGAAATTGAAAATGTTATGCAGATAAAATATCTGGGTATAATTATTGATAATAAACTTAAGTGGGAGGAACATGTAAATTATATTGAGAATAAAATAGCAAAAAAAATAGGTTTTATGTACCGAACCTGCAAATATATTGGTAAGCAATACAAACTAACTATATATAAGTCAACAATAGAACCTTATTTTACCTATAACCCCACAATAACTTTTATGTTAAAGGATATGCAAATTAGAAGATTACAAATACAGCAAAACAAAGTAATGAGGTTTATTCTAAACAAAAGGTACGATACATCAATTTCGGAGATGATACGAAACTTAGATTGGCTTAATATAAAACAATTAATAGCATACCACACTCTAAAATTTGTTCATAAGCTAAGATTAGGGCAATTACCAAATTATCTTTATGAGAGAATGCAATATAATTTTGAAATTCATAGTTATAATACGAGACATAGAAATAACATAAGACTGCCTAAAATTAAGACTGATCTTCAAAAGAAAACTGTATTTTTTGAGGGATTCAGAATGTATAATGAATTGCCAACAGAAATTAAAGACTGTCAGAATGAGTACATATACAATAGATTAATAAAAACATATTGTAAAACATTATTTGTTATAGAATAATGAAAATTAATTGTAAAATTTACATTAAGATTGATACTATATCTAGGTCATAAAGACCGTAATAATAATAATAATAATAATAAAATGAAAGAAAATCGCCAAAATGATAAAAAAAATCGCCAAAATGAAAAAAATCGTCAAAACGAAAAAAGTCGCCAAAATGAAAAAAACCCAAAACAGGAAAAAATCGCCAAAATGAAAAAACCCAAAAACAAAAAAAAATCTCCTAAATTAAAAAAAAATCACCAAAATGAAAAAAACCTCCAAATTGAAAAAAAGCCCCAAAACAGAAAAAAAATCGCCAAAATGAAAAGAACCTCCAAAAACAGAAAAAAATCGCCAAAATTAAAAAAAAAACTCCAAAAAACAGAAAAAAGTCGCCAAAACGAGAAAAAAGCGACAAAACTGAAAAAATCGTTTAAACTGAAAAAAACTTAAAAAGCAAAAAAAAAAAAAAAAAAAAACATTAAAAAATGCTCAAAACCGAATGTTCTGAATTTTTTAATATTAAAGGAATTCAATGAAACTAAGTTTTTTCTTATTTCGTTTTTGATTTGTTGTTCACTTAAATATTTTAGGTATTTTTTAAAAAACTAGATTGGTATCAATAATCAGAAAAATCCAAAATTATGACTCCAGCTTTGGAAAACTTACGCTTTTTGTGTTATGTAAAACTAAATAGGTCTAAATAATTAATTTTTCCTTTATAAATCAAATATATTTTATGTTTCTGAAAGAAAAAATTGGCCTATAAAATTATAAAAATGAAAACCAAGGCTCCAGAGATGGAAACTTTGAACTTTTTTTGGTAATAGAGTAACTAAATAAAACTAAGTTTTTTATTTGTTCCTTTTTGCTTTGTTCACTTAGCATATTTTATGTATTTTTTAAAGAACTAGATTGGTATAAGGAATTAGAATAATCCTAAATTATGATTCCAGGGTTGGAAAACTTACACTATTTGTGTTATGTAAAATTAAATAGGCTTAAATTTTTTTTCTCTTCCTTTATAAATTGAATATATTTTATGCTTCTGAAAGAAAAGTTTGGCGTATAAAATTTGAGAAATGAAAATTGCAGCTCCAAAGATAGAAACTTTGAACTTTTTTTGATATTAAAGTATAAAATTAATTTTTTTATGTCTTTGTTTACTTAGCACACTTTGTTAGTTTTTTAAATCAGAAAAATCTACAAGGTTGATTCCAGGGTTGTTAAATTTATTGTTTTTTTACAAAAGTAACTAGGTCAAGCCAGTTTTTTCTTTTTGTTTACAAGTTTTATATACTTTATGACTTAGAATGAAATAGTTTGGGACAGAAATTAGAAAAATAAAAGACATAGCTCCAGAGCTGGAAAACTTAAACTTTTTCTGGTATATAAAACTAATTATTTCTTTGGCAATTAAATATATTCTATATTTTATAAAGAAATATGTCACGATTTTCGGCCTTTCGTTGCCGGCCGGGTATACATTAACGGGACTGCTACACTGGTAACTTACTAGTTTGTTCGGCTGTGCTCGTCGGGCTTGGGCGGGTGTTCGTCGCAGCTCAGTTGTGTAACACAGTTAAAGTGTACCAGTGCGTTGGTCCAAGGGTACAGTAAATTTTGGGGCCGTAATATAAACAGGTAGTTTCTGCGGAACGAGTAGCATCGCGCTAGGGAGTTAGATGTATTCCCCCGTTTGGCCCACCCTTGGTATCCCTGTGAAATACCCCTTTTTGGTAGCACAGTAAATAATTTGCGGCTACCCCTTACCATCACCAACTCCACCAAATGCCTACCCTTACTTTATTACTCACTCATATTTTCAATTACCAATTTGCCTTTGATCACTACAACCTCCGTTCGTATTTCCAATTGTGTACCAACAATTTGTACTACTGTATATTTCAGTTTAATGTTAACAGTCTTAGTTTTACTATACAAAACTAATAAGATAATTTTACGTTTCAAAATATTCTACTTACGAATAGTTTACAATTGCGTGTTTGTTTCTAATAATATTATGTATATAAACCAAGTTTGTCCTAAAATATGTTACATTTGGATTACGCGTAAAATTAATATAAAAGTCTTCAACTTTCAAAGTTGTTTTGCTCACAATCTCATTCAATTTGCTAAATTCAAATTTACTTTACTATCATAATTAAACTTAGCTTCATATTAGCTACCGTGTTTTCAAATTTCTAGGCTCTCATTACACCGTCAGTTAAAAATTAATCAAATATTTCAACTCACTTCTACCGAGAAACATTATTTATCGAGATTGCGTTGAAACCAAATGTCGCTTTTTAATACCGAATTTTGCAACAAAGTAGGTTTAAAGTCAAAGTAATTTTGAAATTTCACTTGGTTTATTATGAATATTTTGTTCGTATCATAGTAGGATTATGCTAAAAGTCATTTTGAGTTGCTAATCTGCGCACTTTAAAATCTGAGTTCAAGTGAGTCTACGCTAAAAACAAGTAAAAGTGTTATATTCGGCTGTGCCGAATCTTATATACCCTTTACCAACGTACGTACATATATATTATATACAGACACATACATACATATTTATTTTGTGAAAAAAAAAATTATTTCTTTTTTCACTAAAGCAATGAATAATAAGTGACCTTTCAGTATTTTTCGATTAAAGAATTTGATTCAATTATTTTATTTTCTATATTAGCAATAGTTGAATATTTTATTTAAACGTTTTATTCTTACAGGATTTTTCTTTAAATTTGTTCTCAGAAAGGAAAGGTATCAGGAAAATGAAACGGAACATGTCCTTTAATTTATCTTTAGCGATAAATTTTAGTTTTATCTCCATTTACTAAAAATTAAGTAGTTATAGTGCTGAGAGCACAATAAGCACAAACCTTCGTTTATACTTCAATTAGATATCCATAAAAAAATTAAACATGTATAAAAAATCTAGATTAATGATTTTCCTAAAACATAATATATGTTTAAATGCAAAAAAAAATATTTTTGGTCCTTTTTTTACCGAAACTTTTTTCAAATCTCCAACCTGAAACCATATTTCTAATTTTTCTGTTTCTTAATATTAATTTATTTCTTTCTAAAATACAGAATATATTTAATAACCAAAGAAATAATTAGTTTTATATACCAGAAAAAGTTTAAGTTTTCCTGCTCTGGAGCTATGTCTTTTATTTTTCTAATTTCTATGCCAAACTATTTCATTCTAAGTCATAAAGTATATAAAACTTGTAAACAAAAAGAAAAAACTAACTTGAACCAGTTACTTTTCTAAAAAAACAATAAATTTAGTAACCCTGGAATCAACCTTTTAGGCTTTTCTGATTTAAAAAATTAATAAAGTGTGTTAAGTGAACAAAGAAATAAAAAAAAAATAATTTTGTTTAGCTACTTTAATATCAAAAAAATTCAATGTCTCCATCTTTGGAGCTGTAATTTTAATTTTTCAAATTTTATACGCCAAGCTTTTCTTTCAGAAGCATAAAATATATTCAATTTATAAAGGAAAAGAAAAAAATTTTTAGACCTATTTAATTTTACAAAAAGTGTAAGTTTTCCAACCCTGGAATCATAATTTAGGATTTTTCTAATTCTTTATACCAATCTAGTTCTTTAAAAAATACATAAAATATGTTAAGTGAACAAAGCAAAAACGAAATAAGAAAAAACTTAGTTTTATTTAGTTACTCTATTATCAAAAAAAGTTCAAAGTTTCCATCTCTGGTTTTCATTTTTATAATTTTATAGGCCAATTTTTTCTTTCAGAAGCATAAAGTATATTTAATTTATAAAGGAAAAATTAATTATTTTGACCTATTTAATTTTGCATAACACAAAAAGTGTAAGTTTTCCAACCCTGGAGTCATAATTTTGGATTTTTCTGATTATTGATACCAATCTAGTTTTTTAAAAAATACATAAAATATGTAAAGTGAACGAAGCAAAAACGAAATAAGAAGAAACTTATTTTCATTTAATTCCTTTAATATTAAAAAATTCAGTTAATTGCGACTTTGACTAACGCACGAAGGGTTCCGTACATCCGGTTCTGAGCATTTTTAATGTGACTTTTTTGCTTTTTTGAAGTTTTTTTTTGAGTTTAAACGATTTTTTCAGTTTGTCGTTTTTTTTTCTCATTTTACCGATTTTTTTCTGTTTTTCGATTTTTTTCATTTTGGCAATTTTGTCCTATTTTGGGGTTGTTTTCATTTTGGCGATTTTTTTTTCTGTTTTTTGAGGTTTTTTTCATTTTGGAGATTCTTTTCATTTTGGGGAATTTTTTTCATTTGGCTATTTTTTTCCTGTTTTGTGGTTTTTTTTTCATTTTGGCGATTTTTTTCTATTTTGGCTATTTTTTTCATTTTGGCGATTTCT
This sequence comes from Tachina lurida, assembly GCA_944452675.1. Classification (NCBI taxonomy): domain Eukaryota; kingdom Metazoa; phylum Arthropoda; class Insecta; order Diptera; family Tachinidae; genus Tachina; species Tachina lurida. The sequence continues at coordinate 45,969,962 of OX101756.1, forward strand.
TTTTTCTGTTTTTGGGGCTTTTTTTCATTTTGGAGATTTTATTCATTTTGGCGATTTTTTTTCATTTTGGCGATTTTTTCTGTTTTTTTTTCGTTTTGGCGATTTTTTTTCATTTTGGCGATTTTTTTTTAATTTTTGGGATTTTTTTCATTTTGGTGATTTTCTTTCATTTTGGCGATTTTTATACCCTTTACCAACAAAAATGGTAAAAGGGTATATATAGGTTTGTCATTCCGTTTGTAATTTCTATAATATCAATAAGCGATCCATAAAATATATATATTCTGGATCCTTATGCATAGGGAAGACGAATAAGCGATGTCCGTCTGTCCGTCTGTCCGTCTGTCCATCTGTCCGTCTGTCCGTCTCTATGTACGTGAAATCGGTTTTCCGAAGCTCACAGAAAAGCTAGAGACTTCGTTCTTGGACTGGTGTATCAGAAATTTTCCAAAATAGATTGGTATTGAAATTCAGCAAAATCGACCAGACGATTGCAGAGCTGGAAAACGTAAACATCATTTTGCCATATAAAATTAACTACCGAAAACAAATTTTTATTTTTTTTAATAAATAAACTTATTTTACACTTCCGTATGACTAAAATTGGAATTCTAAATTAAAAAAATATAATAAAATTAAAAAGACATTTCCAGGGTTGGAAAACTTTAACTTTTTGTGTTATGTAAAATTAACTATGTCTAAAACTATATTAGTATTTTCTCGAGAACCGTAAGAGCTACAGACCTGAAATTTGGACACAGTGTGTAGACCTTTGGCCGCTACGACAACAAGTACATGAGAATTGGAAATTAAAGGGTGTTACAAAACGAGCAACGAAAAATGTTAAAATCCCATGTAATATACATACAATTGTATGTATGTACATATGTATATACACTTGAAATTTGTAAGTTTAGTGAATTTTTATACAGACTATAAAAATTAACACTAAAATTTCTAAAAAAAATTTAAATTAAAGGGTGTTCCATCAGTTAATGCAATTTTGACTATGCAATTTTGACAACTTGCTGTATCTTGGAAACCGTAAGAGCAAAACTCTTGAAATTTTCAAAAACGGTAAAACTATAAAATTATAAAATCGCCAAAACGAATATAAGCACAAAATTACAAAAAAAAATGTCTAAGACTAAAATAAATCGCGAATAACCGGAAAAATTGCTAAATGAAAAAAAAATCGCCAATATGAAAGAAAATCACCAAAATGAAATAAATCCCCAAAATACAAAAAAAAATCGTCAAATTGAAAAAAAAAATCGCCAAAACGAAAAAAACCCCAAAAAAACTGAAAAAAATCGCCGAAATGAAAAAAACCCAAAAACAGAAAAAAATCACCAAAATGAAAAAAATCGCCAAAATGAAAAAAATCTCCAAAATAAGAAAAAATCGCAAAAATGAAAAAAATCGCCATAATGAAAAAAATCTCCAAAATGGAAAAAAAGGCCCAAAAACAGAAAAAAATCGCCAAAATGAAAAAAAAACCCAAAACAGGAAAAAATCACCAAAATGAAAAAAACGCCAAAATGAAAAAAATCGCCAAAATGAAAAAATCTCCAAAATGAAAAAATCCCCAAAAAACAGAAAAAATCGCCAAAATGAAAAAAAATCGCCAAAATAAAAAAAATCGCCAAATGAAAAAAATATCGCCAAAATGAAAAATATCGCCAAAACGAAAAAAAACCCCAAAAAACAGAGAAAAAAACCCCAGAAAGGAAAAAATCGCCAAAATGAAAAAAACCCCTAAATCAAAAAAAAAAAAAAACGCCGAAATGAAAAAAAAAATCGCCAAAATTAAAAAATCTCCAAAATGAAAAAAAGCCCAAAAGCAGGAAAAAATCGCCAAAATAAAAAAAAACTTCCAAAATTAGAAAAAATCGTTTAAACTGAAAAAACTTCAAAAAAGCATAAAAGACACATTAAAAAATTCTCAAAACCGAATGTACGGAACCCTGCGTGCGCGAGTCAAAGTCGCACTTTACTGAATTTTTTAATATTAAAGGAATTAAATGAAACTAAGTTTTTTCTTATTTCGGTTTTGCTCTGTTCACTCAACTTATTTTATGTATATTTAAAGAACTAGATTGGTATCAATAATCAGAAAAATCCAAAATTATTATTCCAGGGTTGGAAAACTTACACTTTTTGTGTTATGTAAAATTAACTAGTTCTAAAAATTTTTTTCTTTTCCCTTATAAGTTGAATATATTTTATGCTTCTGAAAGAAAAGTTTGGCGCATAAATATTAAATATTAAAATATAACATAAATTTTTTTTATTTCTTTGTTCACTTAACACACTTTATAAATTTTTTAAATCAGAAAAATCTAAAAGGTTGATTCCAGGCTTGATAAATTTATTGTTTTTTTTACAAAAGTGACTAGGTCAAGTTAGTTTTTTCTTTTTGTCTATTTCTGTAGCAATAAAACGGTTACATAATACCACGATGTGTACTATTTGTAATGGGAACTTTAAATCAAGACACTAAGCAGTTTTGCAACATCAATGATTATTAAATACGGGAAAATATAAAACAAGTTAGTTTACTTGGTATGGAGGTGCAATACTAAGAATATTTTAGAGTTATTAAATAGCGGCACGGTTCTTGAACATCTCGAGAGCGAGTAAACAAGCCCCAACATTTTGGTATTGTATTGACGTGACGTCGATGTTGACTGAAATAAGAGTGAATGTCAAATATATCTTAACCACAGAGTGTAGAGTAAAATATTCAACTATTGCTAATATCGAAAATAAAATAATTGAATCGAGTTCTTTAATCGAAAAATACTGAAAGGTCACTTACTATTAATTGCTTTAGAAAAAAATATGATAAATTTTTTCACAAAGGAAATATGTATGTATGTGTCTGTATACTATATATACATATGTACGTACGTTGGTGAAGGGTATATAAGATTCGGCACAGCCGAATATAGCACTCTTACTTGTTTTTTATTTAACCAATTTTTCCGGTTATTCGCGATTTATTTTAGTCTTAGACATTTTGTTTGTAATTTGGTGCTTTTTTCGTTTTGGCGATTTTTTCTGTTATTTTGGGTTTTTTTCGTTTTTTCGATTTCTTTCATTTTGGCGATTTTTTTTCATTTTGGCGATTTTCTTTCATTTTGGCGATTTTTTTTTCATTTATAGCAATTTTTCGGGTTTTTTGCGATTTATTTTAGTCTTAGAAATTTTTTTTTTAATTTGGTGCTATTTTTCATTTTGGCGATTTTAAAATTTTTTGATTTTTTAGTTTTACCGTTTTTGAAAATTTCAAGAGTTTTGCTCTTACGGTTTCCAATATACAGCAAGTTCTCAAAATTACATAGTCAAAATTGCATTAACTGATGGAACACCCTTTAATTTAAATTTTTTGAAATTTAAGTGTTAAGTTTTGTAGTCTGTATAGAAATACACTAACCTTACAAATTTCTAGTGTATATACATACATACAATTGTATGTCTGTATATTACATGAGATTTTAACATTTTCCGTTGCTCGTTTTGGAACACCCTTTAATTTCCAATTCTCATGTTTTTGTTGTTGTAGCGGCCAAAGGTCTACACACTGTGTCCAAATTACAGCTCTCTAGCTCTTACGGTTCTCGAGAAAATATCCTGCATAGTTTTAGACATAGTTAATTTTACATAACACAAAAAGTTAAAGTTTTCCAACCCTGGAAACGTCTTTTTAATTTTTTTATATTTTTTTAATTTAAAATTCCAATTTCAGTCGTACTGAAGTGTAAAATAAGTTTATTTATTAAAAAAAAATAAAAATTTGTTTTCGGTAGTTACTTTTATACGGCAAAATAAAGTTTAGGTGTCCCAGCTCTGCAATCCTCTGCTCGATTCTGCTGAATTTCAATACCAATCTATTTTGGAAAATTTCTGACACACCAGTGCAAAAACGAAGTCTCTAGCTTTTCTGGGAGCTTCGGAAAACCGCACAGACAGACGAACAGACGGACAGACGGACATCGCTTATTCGTCTTCCCTATGCATAAGGATCCAGAATATATATATATTTTATGGTTGATATTATAGAAATTACAAACGGAATGACAAACCTATTTATACCCTTTTACCATTTTTTTGGTAAAGGGTATAATAAATTTGGAATTCTAAATGTGCTTATTATGTCAACTCTGTGTTACTGTAAGTTTGCACCAAAATAAGTTGGAAATATAAATTTGCTTATAATAAAAATTTTGAATTCAGGTAAGTTTGGTACTAAATCCTAATTTGGAAATCTAAATATGATAATTATAAGAATGTTGAAATAAGTACTTCAACACGAAATATAAATTTGCAATTCAAAATTTGTCTGTTATAAAAGCTTTGTAAATAGGTAATTTAACACTATAGATAATTTGCAATTCATAATTTGTTTATTATAAAATTTTTGTATTTAGGTGATTTAACACTATATATAACTTGGAATTCAAAATTTGTTCATTCTTGGTATTTTGTACACAGGGTACATTTGCCCCCAAATGTAAATTTTCACCCTTTAAAACATTCACTTGTGGTAAGGTATCAAGTATACCTTGCACCAAAAATAATTTCAATTTTTGAATTCCCTTACACGTACAAATTTTGTACCTAACTAGTTTTCTTATTGGGCGGATTCATAAGACGTAGCTGTTGAGCTCAACAGTTGTGAAATTGTTGGCAACTGTTGGCCCCAACAGTTACGTCTTAGAAACGGCTTGATGGATATGATTTAATTGTATATCTTTATTTCGTTATTTTATCGCATTTGTAATGTAAAATTTAACAAATATTTGCTCCTGCCACCTAACAAAGCATATAAAAGGAATAACTCTATTCGATCAGCTGTTCAGGCTGAGCAAAACATGTTGACTATAGGTAGCGAAAAAATTTTATGATGGAAAATTACTCAACTGCTGAGTGGAGCAGAACTACTCAACTATGCGTTTCTAAGACAAACACTCAACGGTTGCTCAACAGCTACATCTTATGAATGCACCCATTGTTTCGTTTCATATTTTTTTTATTTTTTTATTTTTTTTTAATTTAAAGAAATTCACCTTAACGTTACAATTTACTTTACAATATCTCCGAACCATAATCGGCTGACATCACGTGTTAGCGTGAGGCCATACAGGCAGGCACCCCAAGCCGTGATCGGCAGAACGCGCACAAGACTGAGAATCTCATGCTGGTGTTCAAAATCAACGTCGAATCCTTCAGCCAATTCTGAGAACGCGTCCGCCTCATCAGCGGTGCCATCCTAACGAGCATAGCAATCAGTCGCACCGAAGTGGTCGACATCGTTTAGCCGTACTGGACAAGACTCACAAGGTGACATCGTCAACTGAAAATCCTGGTTAAGGCAGACAATATTAATCACCATCGCTTTAAGGAGCACCAGCAAACACCCCTGAGTAGGCGCCGTGGCATGACCAGAGAAAAGGGAGCAACATCTGGAAGGCTGACAAACTTAGCTCCAAAAATTTAACTTGCAGATAAGTATCGAAGTAGTTAGAATTTAATTCCTTTTTATATTGCACCGGGCATACGTCCTTGCATTCGCAGCGTAATCACTAGGATTCATTAAGAAAAACCAATACACAAACCCCAGTCAGCTTTGTAAATATCCAGAGCATAAGCCCTAAATGCTGCTTCATCTGTTTAGAGAACGTCCGGCTCTCATTTAGCAGTAAGGCGTAGTGAACAGATGGAGGGGCGGTTTAGCCTTTGCACAGTTGTCTTTATAAATACCTATAATAGTTAACACCTCAGCCCGTTGAGCCGGGACTCGAAAACCGATATTCGGCGATTCTGAGTCTGAACGTACACGTCGATAGGTCCAAACAAAAATAGCGCTATTTTTCGAACCCGCTGTTAAGTATTGTTTTCTTCGTAAAGGATGAGCGGCGAAATGGCCCTCATAAGTAGTACGCCAGAATGTCGGGTATTTGGCTGGCCCCAAGGGCACATAGAAAGTAAAATTGCCCGTCGCGCAATTCGCTTGTGGCTTGTGCCACCTTACCCTATGCTCGGCTCTATATCCAATTTTTAATTTGGTACGTGTGCTGACGGAATAAGTACTTGATGGCAAGAAATTTAATGGAAGAGGATGCTGGCGCGATAGGAGGCCGCTGTGGAACGGACAGTGGTAGGTCTTACAGACCCTTTGTGTGTTCTTCGGAGCTCTTTTACTTTTAGCCTTACCTCACTTTTTACTTTTCTCTTCTTCCAGACTCTGTTACAAGACCTAGTGTCTTTTCTTTCATAAAATCTTTCGTCGTCGTCAGCACACGTCCATTCAGCTTGCCCTTTAACATCCAAAAGAAAGGATCTACCGAGTGCTTCCGGCATTTACATTTTCTACTTGCGGCAACTGCCGCCAACTTCAATTACAAATTCGACTCTCCACACCATGGTTGTATTTGATACTTCGAATTCATTTTGAGTGTAGCCACTCTGTTCGAATCGGCTAACCTACGTAAAGCGGCACGCTACAAATAAATTAGTATTAAGAAACTCAGAAATATGGTTCCAGGGTTGGAGATTAAAAAAAGTTTCGGTAAAAATATACCTAAAAATGTTTTTTTTTCAGTTAAACATTTCATTTCATGTTTTAGGAAAATCATTACTCAAGATTTTTTATACATGGTTAATTTTTTCTGGATATCTTATTGAAGTATAAACGAAGGTTTGTGCTTATTATGCTCTCAGCATAATAACTATTAATTTTTAGTTAATGGAGATTTAACTAAAATTTATCGCTAAAGATAAATTAAAGGACATGTTCCGTTTCATTTTCCTGATACCTTTCCTTTCTGCTGAACAAATTTCAAAGAAATCCTGTAGGAATGAAACGTTTACATAATACCACGATGTATACCATTTGCAATGGGAACTTTAAATTAAGACACTAAGCAGTTTTGCAACATCAATGAGTATTAAATACGGGAAAATATAAAACAAGTTAGTTTACTTGGTATGGAGGTGCAATACTAAGAATATTTTAGAGTTATTAAATAGCAGCACGGTTTTTGAACATCTCGAGAGCGAGTAAACAAGCCCCAATATTTTGGTAATGTATTGACACTTAACCACAGAGTGTAGAGTAAAATATTCAACTATTGCTAATATCGAAAATAAAATAATTGAATCAAATTCTTTAGTCGAAAAAAACTGAAAGGTCACTTACTATTAATTGCTTTATAGAAAAAAAAATATAAATTTTTTCACAAAACAAATATGTATGTATGTGTCTGTATACTATATATATATATATACGAGTATGTACGTACGTTGCACAGTGGCGTGAATTAAAAAAAAAGTGGTAAAAAGTCCGCAACTTTTGAACTAGTTAACCGATTTCGATGAAGCCAACTGTTTTGGAAAGTAGAAGTGTTGAAATTTTTAGAAAGCATATTTTGAGGCACCCTGTTGTAAGACAGGGTAGCTCCAAACAGCCCCAAAGTGGGAAAGTGCGGGTATCGAAATTCTTTCGGAGCTTGTAACTTTTGTAAATAGGGACCGATTTCAATAATTTTTTCAGCGGGACAATCTACGTTAAGAAATAAAAATAAAACATGCTGAGAGTACCATTTCATCTCTTTCAGTTTCCAAGTTATTTGACTTGAAAAATTTATTTTTTAATTTTTGGCCCTGACTTTTTTTATTCGTTAGTACATTACTTCTTTATTACTTGGCAAAAATCAGTATGTTTTAATGTTTTTGAAAGAAAACTTCATTACAATTCATATAAAAAAAAAATTTTTTTGATATCTCAAAAATTGTAGCAAGGAATAATTTTGCAATTTGGATTTTTAAAAATTATGAAAAAATTTGGTATATTTTGTGAAAAAAGTATTCTTAATTTTTTTTGAATATTTTAAAAAATTATTAAGTATTTGATAAAAACTTTGATTGTTTCTGAGAAAGGAGACATTGAGAAAGGCTGTGAAATAAATTTTGGAGATTGTTGTTGGTGCACCCTACATTCAGCATTGGTCGAAAACTAGCAATTTTTTTTCAAAAAATCCGATTTTCGGATGTGGCAAAAAAATTGCACGGTCGTTTTTGTAAATTTTTTGGTTTTTTATTATAAATAAATTTGTTGTTAGTAGCCTGTAAGAAACTTTCGACATCCTACACATAAATCTAGGCAGGAGAGGAGATTTTCTAAAAATTCTAAAATTTTTCTAACACAATTTTTCCCAATAAGAAAAAAGTATTATAAAATTATAAATTGGGAATCATTTTAATTTTTATCAATAGCATACATTTAGTTTTGCAAACTGAAAAAAAATTATTCTCCTACCTTCAATACTTTTTGAAATATTCGAAATCCAATTTTGATTAAAAATTTTAATTTTCTACATTTTTTATTTTTGTCTAAATTATTGATCTTATTTTCTTTACTGCAAATGTTTCTTAATTTTTTCTATGTTATTACAATAGTAGATATAATTATCTATTCAACGGTATATAATATGTATTCCTTTGCCATTATATCAGTTTTAAAATGTATACACAAATATAACACCTCAGGTAACAATTTACGTGTATATCTGATACTCAAACAAACCCACATTTTTTATGAACTCTTGTTCATAAAAAATGTGTTATTAAATACTTTTTTTTACTTAAATACAATAAAATATAAGAATTTATATACATAAATGAAGGAGTCTTGTTTCGCCAGCATGGCAATTTCTGCATCTGTACTTGGGCTGTTTTTTTCACAGCTCCACGACTTTCCGTTATGTTTTGGTTCTCAAGGCTATTAGCGACAAGGACTGAAGAAGAATATATTCAAAACAAGATGCAATTGTTGGAAAAAGTGCAGGAAATATTGCATGATGCCCCTATTGACACCTGTCACAATATTATCTCTTCTATGCCCTACAAATTAGATAATTACATTAAAATTAATAGTGGACTTTGTGGCTACTGACGTAATTTAGCTGTTTCAATATTGTTTTTGCGAAAAAAAGGCTCAATAATCCTTTTATTTTCAGGATCTACTCTTCGTACCTATTTTTATGGCCAGGCGAATTTCGTGTTTTTTTCGCATAATATGTTAATTAATTTAAAATGTTACTTTTTTATTGTTATTTTTATTTAGTCTACTGCTGTACGAAATAAATATGAACGAAGATCCACAATTTGTTCACATAAAATCGAAAAAAATGCATTTTCACTGGTTATAAATGTCGTACCTATTTTATTGGCCATATGTGTATATGACCAGACATGTTTAAAAATGAAGAGATTTTAAACTCATTTTTCTAAAATTCATATCAAACAATTACAATTTGATTCGAATTAATCAAACAAATATAATCTTTGATTCGACTTAATCTTTACATAATTTATTTAAATGGAAAATGTTAAAAATTATAGATACATATGTTTATATAAGAATAAATGTATTAAACATGTACATATGTATGACTTTTTATTCAATTTAATCTTAATTTTAATGCTTGGTTACTATACTTCCTTGTTTATTTGTAAAATTTCTTAATTTGCCAAATTATATTTTTATAAATCAGACGAGGAGCTTCTGTAGAATATAAAAAATCAATATGATTAAATCCGTGTATTTCATTCAACGAATATTTAGTATTTTTCAGATTTTCTGCCAAACGAAAGACATCCTGTGGAAGAGAAGAAACAAGTGTGTTACTTTTGGTAAATGAAAGAAAAATTAATAAAAAATGATTATAGAATCTTAGAGACTGGAGAATTTTGTTGAGTTGCGTTTATTATTTTTTTTTTTGGGGTTTCAAAATTTATGGCTAGCTACCAAGAGCAAAGTGCCAGGTTCTTCAACAAATAGAAGTTTTCTCAAGGCCTCATTCGACCCACGCCTTCACGTAGGAAGTAGAGAATCCTAGAGTCCACTCCTAGAGTATAAATGGTCTCCACCAGTCAAAATCTTAAAATCCGAGTTATATTTGGTTCTCCACCAGGTTCTACAACAAATTCCCAATCAAATCATCCGCTATCCACCATTCGAGTATTATATTTGGTCTCCACCAGGTTCTTCAACAAAATTATATCGTCAGATCAGTATTATGTGTTCCACAAATCAGGTTATTTATCAAGTTCACAGAGTACTCAATTTGGTCTCCATCAGTAAATTATTCCAAAAATTTAAAATGTCAATATCCAGTATTTATCAACGTTCCAACAAAATCCCTCAAGCGTCAATTCAATCCATAAAAAAGTGTGGTTATACAATTCACAATACAAGCGGTCGAACAGGTCATCATAATGTCACAAATCACGAACAGTTATACATACTAGTGTTCGCCCAGTGGTTGAAAATCAACCATTAACGCACAGTGGTGGAGAATAGAATGAAAATATTTAAAGTTTGATGAACTTAAAACACAATTTAAAAACTATATTCAAATATATATACATATGTATAGACTCCAGGGTAAACCACTCTCTTAAACCACTTTCTTAACTACTAAATACGAATTTAAAATTCCATCATATTCCAACATTCCATCATATTCCAACATTCCAGTATGTTCAGTAATTTAAAGCACAGAAAAATAATGAAAACAATGAACAAAACGCACACAAAATAAACCAAAAATAAAAAACTTACTTTGTGCTGTAGGTGAATTTAACTTTAATCAAAGTTATTAATAATTAAAAAAATATATTATTTTTAAGTATCTAAAGCAAAATAATACAGTACCACTCGTTATTTAAATATCCAAATTTTATTAGTTTCAGCAATAATCGTTTAAGTCCATAGAAAGATGGAAATAAGAATAGAATGAACAAATAAAATACGTTTTTCCTTCTGAGTGTTTACGGAGTTGCCAAGCCAAATTGTTGTAATTTTTTTTTAGCAAATTAAGAGAGAAAGAGAGATCATGGCTTTATGATTGGCTAATATTCTTAACTGTTTTTAACTATCTTAGACACAAAAATGTAGAAGAAAAAATACATTCTATACTGCTCCTATTGACAATCTATCTAACAAAAAAAAAAATCAAGCGAATACGTTGAGTTTAAGTCAGTTAAAATGGTTCTTAACTTTTTTCACTTGCCTATTTATATATAGATGAGTATGTACTTAACAAACAAATCGATTGCATATGCCAATGAAGAATTCCAAAAAGAACCGCAATTAATTACGGTTGATCGTGGAAAAAAAACATTAAACAATGCGACAGCCGCAAAATTCTCGAAAGCAAGACAACAACAAAATGCCTGGCCGCATTTAAAAAATAGCTACGACGACGCGAAAAGGTGTTCTCCCACCCAGAGCTAAATTACGACTGTACAATAATTATTAATAAAATTTAGAAATGAAATGAGTTGCGTTTATTTAAAAGACTAAAGGCTCAGTTACCCGACTGTAATGTAAAATAACTGCAACGTAGGAAACAGCTGAAAAGTAGGTTACGTTACATTACATCTCTATAATCATTTTCATTACTTTTCACATAACAAAATCGATCAGCTGTTTCCTACTGGTGCAGTTACTTACATTACAGTCGGCTAAAGGCTCAGTTACCCGACTGTAATGTAAAGTAACTGCAACAGTAAGAAACAGCTGATGTTTAGTATGTTTTTTTATAAAAAAAATTAAGTAAAAGAACAAAATATGTATATGCTCTGTGGTAGAAGTATTAAAAAATCAAAACTTGAAACGCACATTTTGCATGCAAACGAGAACTTCAATTTTGATTTTTAACATTATACGTCTAGCCACCCCTTAAAATAAGTTTGAACACAAACTTTTTTGTGACGTCATTCTGCCGACGTTATTTCTTATGTTCAGAAATAAAAATTTTCATTCATTCATTCACAACACTCTCCCTGAATAATGAACATCCAAAATTCAAGTATTCGAATTTTCCATGCAATTCAAATTCCAAAAATAATAATGATTAACATCAACATTTCAATTTAAATTCACTAATTCAAACTACAAAAAACAAGTATACTATATTCGGCTGTGCCGAATCTTATATACCCTTTACCAACGCACAGTGGCGTGAATTAAAAAAAAAGTGGTAAAAACTCCGCAACTTTTGAACTAGTTAACCGATTTCGATGAAACCAACTGTTTTGGAAAGTAGAAGTGTTGAAATTTTTAGAAAGCATATTTTGAGGCACCCTGTTGTAAGAAAGGGTAGCTCCAAACAGCCTCAAAGTGGGAAAGTGCGGGTATCGAAATTTTTTCGGAGCTTGTAACTTTTGTAAATAGGGACCGATTTAAATAATTTTTTCAGAGGGACAATCTACGTTAAGAAATAAAAATAAAACATGCTTAGAGTACCATTTTATCTCTTTCAGTTTCCAAGTTATTTGACTTGAAAAATTTTTTTTTTAATTTTTGGCCCTGACTTTTTTTATTCGTTAGTACATAACTTCTTTATTACTTGGCAAAAATCAGTATGTTTTAATGTTTTTGAAAGAAAACTCCATTACAATTCATATAAAAAATTTTTTTTGATATCTCAAAAATTGTAGCAAGGAATAATTTTGCAATTTGGATTTTTAAAAATTATGAAACAATTTGGTATATTTTGTGAAAAAAGTATTCTTAATTTTTTTGGAATATTTTAAAAAATTATTAAGTATTTGATAAAAACTTTGATTGTTTCTGAGAAAGGAGACATTGAGAAAGGCTGTGAAATAAATTTTGGAGATTGTTGTTGGTGCACCCTACATTCAGCATTGGTCGAAAACTAGCAATTTAAAAAAAAAAATCAGATTTTCGGATGTGACAAAAAAATTGCACGGTCGTTCTTGTAAATTTTTTGGTTTTTTATTATTAATAAATTTGTTGTAAGTAACCTGTAAGAAACTCTTGACATCCTACACATAAATGTAGGCAGGAGAGGAGATTTTCTAAAAATTCTAAAATTTTTCTAACACAATTTTTCCCAATAAGAAAAAAGTATTATAAAATTATAAATTGGGAATCATTTTAATTTTTATCAATAGTATAAATTTAGCTTTGCAAACTGAAAAAAGAATTATTCTCCTACCTTCAATACTTTTTGAAATATTCGAAATCCAATTTTGATTAAAAATTTTAATTTTCTACATTTTTTATTTTTGTCTAAATTATTGATCTTATTTTCTTTACTGCAAATGTTTCTTAATTTTATTTATGTTATTACAATAGTAGATATAATTGTCTATTCAACGGTATATAATATGTATTCCTTTGCCATTATATCAGTCTTAAAATGTATACACAAATATAACACCTCAGGTAACAATTTACGTGTTTTATCTGATACTCAAACAAACCCACATTTTTTATGAACTCTTGAAGTATATTTATATACCTACAAGGACAAATAGATTGAGTTATTTATTTATTTAAAAAAAATTAGTAGTTAATTTAACATTAGAACATTAAATTACGAACATTTTTTTATGTAGCTCCTTTTTAAACGCATATAAATTGCCTAAGTTTTGAATATAATTTGACAGAGAATTCCAGAGACTTTTTGCCATGATATCAGATATTTGTTTGTATGAATATAAATACTTACCCTCTAGCCAGCCTAGTGCCATATGTCTCTATGTCAACACTCTTTTCTCTAGCGACAATTGCACTAGTTGAAATGTCGACAATTTTCCTTTTATGCGCGAGTAGAGATACGTTAGAGACAACAGTTCTAATGTATTTCTGTTGATATTGCCAATAGTTTGTTTTTCTTTTTTATTATGCTATGCAATAATGTTAAAAACTTACGTACATATATATGTAGGTATGTATGTATTTAAGTTTGTTGGCCCAACCCTTATTAAATTGTAGACGAGGGTCACTAAAATGTACTAGTGATTCTTTAGTTCAAATGTCTCCATATGGTCGTAAATGAATAGTGTTAAAGTCTACTGGTAGATTTTCAATGACAACCCTATGTTATATGTCAATAGGCAATTACATTGGCTGCGGTACACCTATTCAGTTGTACTATTGACAATGTCACTAGTAAATCACTACCATTTTACTATTGATATTGTAGACTGGAGCCCCTAAAATTTACTAGTGAATCTTTGGTTCCAATGTCTCCATGTGGTCCCAAAAGAACTACTTAGTCAGTATTGCTACAGTCTAGTGGTGGATTTTCAATGACAAGCTAATGTTAAATGTCAATAGATAATTACATTGGCTGGGATACACCTGGTCAGTAGTACTACTGACAATGTCACTAGTAAATCACTACAATTTCACTATTCGCATTTATTGCAGGGTATGTATCAAGAGATATATGTACAATGTACATATGTATGTATGAGTATGAAAACTTACAACTAAATTTCTCGTTTTGATTCTGATAATTGTATTAAAAATATATTTAATAAGTTCAGTTTCATTTTCTTTATTGCTCGTATCTAAGTGCATGGATACATACATATGTTTTTTTTAATTTATATTTGGGTTTTACTTCAAGAATTTGGGATCGTCCTTCTCGATTTCAATACTTATTTTTTGCAACCATTTCATTCTTATGCCTTGTAGGACTGGATCTGAAGACAATAGCAAATGATGCATTAAATCATTATTTTGAGCAACTCTAGAGCATTTACGTGTATTGAAAAGTCGATATTGCTTAACATCCCTATTTCTAGCTTCCTGTGCTTCTTCGGTTAGTTCCCCCAGAGGAAGAATGCTGTTTTCTATTATTTCTTTTGTATGTGCTAGCACTTTATGTACGGTTGGAGTTATTGATTTCCATGGATATAATTCATTTATTAGAATCAGAGTGTCTTTTACATACATATATTTCAAATTTGTCCTTATTAATTAACTTTTTGCTATTTATGACGGCCAGTATTATTTTGAAACGTCTTATGAGATTAAAGCTAATACCAGTTATAGAAGATGTGGTTTCAGGGTCATCAAAAAATCGCCTGGCAGTGTTGCCATTATTGGAGTTTCCATAGCCATATAAAGGTTTGTCAATGATTAAGCCACATTTCATAAACTCATCTTGAATTCTTTTCTTCCAACCGTATCTGTTTTAAAGCAGAATTATTCGCAACTGGAACGTTCTGAAGTTCTGGTACACTGCGATATTTATTTTCGTAAGATAGATGTAAAATGTACTCCATGAATCGAATCCGAGCATGAAGTGGTGATATTCCAAGCTTAAGGGCATCTTCATTAGTTGGAGTATAATTCTCAATGTCCTTAAAATCAGAATTTTTCTTTCCGCATATATTACAAATCAAATAAGATTTTGTATCGGTTATTGCATTTGCAACTTTTCCATCTATCATTGTTAAATAAGGTCTAAAAGATACTGTTATTACTCGTCCTAATATATGAACGTCAATGGGTTCCATATTAGAAATTTCATGTTTTATACCATCAACCAGATTTTGAGTTGTTTCTTTGTTTTCCTTGATGTATTCAAAACGTATTGGTCGGCATAAACACTTTGAGCCTGAAGTAGTATTTACCCACACATCTTTAAATGCATTTGTACTTGTTGAAGGCATTTCATTATGTAGTCGAAGCCTTAATGGTACTAACGATGCCATTAAAACTTTGGAAAAGTCATTATCGTATGCACTGGGCTGTCTATATTCTGAAAATCCAGATGATCCATCACATCACCATTTGTATATTAGTGTTAGTTCGGAATTATTACATGTATCTAAGTCTCTTTCGTCAAAAGTAGCGATCAGTCTTGATCCTGTATTATGAAGAAGGTCTGACAAACTAATATCAAGTCTTCTTGTTTAATCCTTTTGCTCCTGCGTCGAACGTTATCGTAATCTTTATTTGGCCGACCAAACTTCTTTGGGTATATTTTCGTAGATAGTCCCATATCTAACCAATCCTGATTTTTATTCTGAAATTTAGAAATTGATTTATTGCATTCACGTATCTTCTTTTCATATAATTAAAAAAAAAATCAAGTTTTTTCCATAAACCGGTGTTTACAGATAAACCATATGTAGTAGATATTGTGTACATCATTTGGTCTACCTTGTCCAACCGAGTACTCCCATCAGTGAGGTTTTCCCACATTAATTTGCAGAGCGATTTATTTTTAATTGTTATCTCCATGATAGCTATAACTGAAATAATGACATTAAATGCATCGCAGCTTAAATATATAGCTATTTTACAAGCTACGAATACAAAACCGATACAAATATCAGGTAAAACCATATCCATATTAGAGATGTGCGCGCAGGAACCTTTGTCCTTGTAGGTATATAAATATACTTATATTTATGTATATAAATTCTTATATTTTATTGTATTTAAGTAAAAAAAAGTATTTAATAACAGCTTCAAGAGTTCATAAAAAATGTGGGTTTGTTTGAGTATCAGATATACACGTAAATTGTTACCTGAGGTGTTATATTTGTGTATACATTTTAAAACTGATATAATGGCAAAGGAATACATATTATATACCGTTGAATAGATAATTATATCTACTATTGTAATAACATAGAAAAAATTAAGAAACATTTGCCGTAAAGAAAATAAGATCAATAATTTAGACAAAAATAAAAAATGTAGAAAATTAAAATTTTTAATCAAAATTGGATTTCGAATATTTCAAAAAGTATTGAAGGTAGGAGAATAATTTTTTTTCAGTTTGCAAAACTAAATGTATGCTATTGATAAAAATTAAAATGATTCCCAATTTATAATTTTATAATACTTTTTTCTTATTGGGAAAAATTGTGTTAGAAAAATTTTAGAATTTTTAGAAAATCTCCTCTCCTGCCTAGATTTATGTGTAGGATGTCGAAAGTTTCTTACAGGCTACTAACAACAAATTTATTTATAATAAAAAACCAAAAAATTTACAAAAACGACCGTGCAATTTTTTTGCCACATCCGAAAATCGGATTTTTTGAAAAAAAATTGCTAGTTTTCGACCAATGCTGAATGTAGGGTGCACCAACAACAATCTCCAAAATTTATTTCACAGCCTTTCTCAATGTCTCCTTTCTCAGAAACAATCAAAGTTTTTATCAAATACTTAATAATTTTTTAAAATATTCAAAAAAAATTAAGAATACTTTTTTCACAAAATATACCAAATTTTTTCATAATTTTTAAAAATCCAAATTGCAAAATTATTCCTTGCTACAATTTTTGAGATATCAAAAAAATTTTTTTTTATATGAATTGTAATGAAGTTTTCTTTCAAAAACATTAAAACATACTGATTTTTGCCAAGTAATAAAGAAGTTATGTACTAACGAATAAAAAAAGTCAGGGCCAAAAATTAAAAAATAAATTTTTCAAGTCAAATAACTTGGAAACTGAAAGAGATGAAATGGTACTCTCAGCATGTTTTATTTTTATTTCTTAACGTAGATTGTCCCGCTGAAAAAATTATTGAAATCGGTCCCTATTTACAAAAGTTACAAGCTCCGAAAGAATTTCGATACCCGCACTTTCCCACTTTGAGGCTGTTTGGAGCTACCCTGTCTTACAACAGGGTGCCTCAAAATATGCTTTCTAAAAATTTCAACACTTCTACTTTCCAAAACAGTTGGTTTCATCGAAATCGGTTAACTAGTTCAAAAGTTGCGGACTTTTTACCACTTTTTTTTTAATTCACGCCACTGTGCGTTGGTAAAGGGTATATAAGATTCGCAAAGCCGAATATAGCGTTCTTACTTGTTTTTGAAGTCGGTTTATTTTTTTTTTTTAAGTTTTATATTTACCTTTTTAGTGCATACTTTTGAGTTCTGGTCAATTCAAAAAAGTTTTATTTGTAAGTATCTTTTTAGAGCAGAGTTATGGTCCAGTTTCGTAAAAATCGATGATGTAAAAACACGTGAAATATAGTATGAAATTTTATGGTGCGTGGCTACGCCTACTTTTTTAAAACAAAATTGTGTATTTTTAAGAGTTCAAGGTGTGTGCCAAGTTTTGTACAGATCGATAAAGTAAAAGCACGTGAAATTAGGTTTTGAATTTTATGGTGCGTGGCTACGACCCTCTCTTTTAAACAAGATTGTGTATTTTTAAGAGTTCAAGGTGTGTGCCAAGTTTCGTAAATATTGGTTAAGTAGAAGCACATTAAATATTATACTAAAATTGAATAGGCGTGTCCCGCCCACTTTTTTTAATGCAATTTTGTGCCTTAATAAAAGTTTGGGGTGTGTGCCAAGTTTCGTAAAAATCGGTGAAACAGAACCCTGTGAGATATAATATAAAATTTTAATGGGCGTGACCCTGCCCATTTTTTTAAAGGATGTTTGAGTTTATTTTAGAGTTCAAGATGTGTGCTAAGTTTCGTAAAAATCAGTTAAGTAGAATCACGTGTAATGTTGTAATACATTTTAATGGGCGTAGCCCCGCCCATTTTTTCAGCTTAGAAATTTTGTAATTACAAGAACCAAAGATAGTTACTAGTTTTCGCAGCAATCAAATGAGTAGAAGATCACAAAATCAAATTAAAAAAATTGTGGGTGTGACCCCGCCCACTTTTTTTAAATATGACTAATGGGAAGCTATACCCTCTCAGACAACAAAAAAATTTTTACAATCGGTCTAAAATACACCAAGTTATTAACCTACATACCTAAAAAAAACGAATTGTTAACCTCCTTCTTTTTTGAAGTCGGTTAAATAGCAGAATTGTTGCATTGAGGAGAATCCACAAGCTTTTGTCGAAACACCATTACAACCACCGAAAATTACTGGTTGGTTCACTTTATGGGTTGGCGGAGTCATTGGCCCATATGTCTTCAAAAACGATGTTACTGTCAATGGTGAACGGTATAGGAACATGTTTTGAAATTTTTTCGTACCTCAATTACGTGGCATTAATCTTGCTGATATGTGGTTCCAACAGGACGGAGCCACGTGCAACGCCAGCCTGGCGGCCACATGACCGAAATCATATTTTAACATTAATTTCATAAAATTTTCTTTCCAATAAAGCCCGTTTCATTTATATTAAAAATATATTTCCTTGTTCTATTATGATTTAAACTTGTGTTACTATATAAAAAACACCGCTTATTACTGCTCACAGACATATCACAAGTATAAATCAAATATAAAACTGGCCCCAGTATACTCCACTGTGACACACTGTAAGATATAGATTCGTGCACAATCATGAATACTCTATCCACAACAGCGAACTCCCGGGCTATAATATAAGTTTGCAAAAGCTTTAGAATGTCTTTAATAATAAAATTAGGCCGTCATGCCAAACTTTATCAAATGCTTAAGAAACATCTATAAAGAGAGCAGAACAATACGGTTTTTAGGGTGCCTCGGTAGGCTAGTGAGTAGTGTGCTAGCCTATCAGTGTGGAGGTTGTGGGTTCGATTCACACCATAGACCCCGGTCTGTTTCACTACAACGAGTGCAGATCTTTGTTACTATTCTCGTTTAAGTTAAGTTATGATATAGTTTGTAATTGCAATTGTAACATTTAATAAAAAAAATACGATTTTTCTTGAAATGTTCTTCTTATAACTTAAACCAATCTATCCGTTTGTTCAATGGTGCTATGCTGACTTCTAAAATCAAATTGATGGTCCGGTCTGCACCTATTATCAGTTAAAATTCGGAACAATTTTGTCATGAGTAGCTTTTCGAAAAGCATTTATATTGTTGATAGTAAATTTATTGGCCTATATGACTCAGCCTTGGTATGATCTTTGCCCGGCTTTGAAATTATTTTGACGTTGACAAGCTTCCAGTGGTGTGGATAATACTCCTGTCATATAATGACATTAAAAACGAATAACATGATTCTAATTGCAATACGAGGCAACTTCATCAGCATCTTGTTACTAATTCCATGTCATGCGCAGGTCCCTTATTTATTTTCTGCTTGTGAAGTAGACATAGAATTTTGTTGTAACCAAAGTACGTACATTAGTTTGTTAAATGTGCTCTTTCTCTCTCTCACACCTGTTTGCAAGAAAACACACGTGTATAGTTATTCTATAATATAGAATCTATTTTGACATAGATGCGTAGTAGAAAATTTGTTTGTAGGCCTGAGTGCGCAATCTTGTTTTCTTGATTCATGATCAATGCTTGCTACTTTTTCGGACTTAGTTTTTGTATATCACCCATCTTAAACTTTAAGGTTTGAGGGTGTAGAGCAACTTCACTCGGCAAATCAGCAACACCAGTACATGTGTTTGGGGTAAATACGGATTCTAAATTCAGCAAATATGTTACCTTTTTCAGTATCGCTTCTTGCCCAACCTCCGGCAGAAGTGCGCAAACTCAACGGGTATTTTAAGCTTTCTAGCAGCGCCACAAAGAGTAATTAGATTCTGGTGTGGCAGTGAGAGCTTCCAGATAGTTTTTAAAGGAGGCAGTTTTTTCAGCTGCAATAATAAAAAAAAACAAGTAAGAGTGCTATATTCGGCTGTGCCGAATCTTATATACCCTTTACCAACGTGCGTACATATACATATATAGTATACAGACACATACAAACATATTTGTTTTGTGAAAAAACTTATAATTTTTTTCGCTAAAGCAATTAATAGTAAGTGACCTTACAGTATTTTAAGATTAAAGAATTTGACTCAATTATTTTATTTTCGATATTAACAATAGTTGAATATTTTACTCTAAACTCTGTGGTTAAGATATATTTTACATTCACTCTTATGGTAGAATTAGTCGATTCGTATCGTATTACTTTTGAAGTGGTGGTATCGTTTAATTCTGGATGTTAGTTAGTAAAAACGTGAGAGTTCCACCAAACTCTTCAGCTGTTGTTGTATTTCTCTTTGCTTTATACATGTGTGTGCATGTATGTAAGAGAGAAGTTGACGTAGAAATCTATTTTCTGTAGATTTCTACCTCACATACACTTAAGGTGAATTCACCCATTGTTTCGGAACAAAAGTTTTGTTTGGAGAAAATTTTTTTTACTGAGAGTTTTTTGCAAGACGATTCATCCATTTCGAACATTTTGTCTGGAAAATCAAAGCTACCATATGAAATACGTGTGTAAACGATGCGTATTAATTTTGCCAGTGGCAGCACAGAGGCAAATGATTACAATTTGCTGTGTCATACACATCTTTTTAATTGTTTACTGCAATGGTTTCGTTCAACTCCATACATTTGGATATGTTTTTCTTAATTTTTCTTTACTTCTATTGTAATAAATACAAGTACACTCTGTGCTTTTATTATTCATATAACATTATGTGGCAGCTCAGTTCAACTTTGGCTGAAAAATTTAAAAAAATTGGCAGCTCAGTTCGATTTTGTCCGGACAAAAATTAAAATTAAACCAATTCAAGTAGAAAATGTTCCGAACAAAATTTGTTCTCTTCTTCTCTCTCTCTCAAAAAGAGAAACGTCAAACTACATATAAAAAAAATTTTGTCCGGACAAAAATTTTGTTCCGAAACAATGGGTGAATCCAGCTTTACGATACATATTAAATAAACAGCAACATGTTATATTTATGCTACAGATTTTCTCAGCTGCTCCGTCAACTCACGATACGAATCTACTAATTCTACCATTATTTCAGTCAACATCGACGTCACGTCAATATATTACCAAAATATTGGGGCTTGTTTACTCGCTCTCGAGATGTTCGAACACCGTGCTGCTATTTAATAACTCTAAAATATTCTTAGTATTGCACCTCCATACCAAGTAAACTAACTTGTTTTATATTTTCCCGTATTTAATAATCATTGATGTTGCAAAACTGCTTAGTGTCTTGATTTAAATTTCCCATTGCAAATGGTATACATCGTGGTATTATGTAAACGTTTTATTCCTACAGGATTTGTTTGAAATTTGTTCAGCAGAAAGGAAAGGTATCAGGAAAATGAAACGGAACATGTCTTTTATGTCTTTAGCGATAAATTTTAGTTTTATCTCCATTTACTAAAAATTAATAGTTATTATGCTGAGAGCACAATAAGCACAAACCTTCATTTATACTTCAATTAGTTTAGATATCCATAAAAAAATTAACCAATTAATTAATTAACCAAGTATAAAAAATCTTGAGTAATGATTTTCCTAAAACATAAAATCTGTTTAACTGAAAAAAAATATTTTTGGTTATTTTTTACCGAAACTTTTTTTAAGCTCCAACCCTGGCACCATTTTTCTGAGTTTCTTTATAAAATATAGAATATATTTAATTACCAAAGTAATAATTAGTTTTATATACCAGAAAAAATTTTAGTTTTCCAGCTCTGGAGCTATGTCTTTTATTTTTCTAATTTCTACGCCAAACTATTTCATTCTAAGTCATAAAGTATATAAAACTTGTAAACAAAAAGAAAAAACTAACTTGACCTAGTTACTTTTGTAAAAAAACAATAAATTTAGCAACCCTGGAATCAACCTTTTAGATTTTTCTAATTTAAAAAATTAATAAAGTGTGTTAAGTGAACAAAGAAATAAAAAAAAATAATTTTATACTTTAATATTTAATATTTTTAAGCCAAACTTTTCTTTCAGAAGCATAAAATATATTCAATTTATAAAGGAAAAGAAAAACATTTTTAGAACTATTTAATTTTACATAACACAAAAAGTGTAAGTTTTCCAACCCTGAAATCATAATTTAGGATTTTTCTAATTCCTTATACCAATCTAGTTCTTTAAAAAATACATAAAATATGTTAAGTGAACGAAGCAAAAACTAAATAAGAAATAACTTAGTTTCATTTAATTCCTTTAATATTAAAAAATTCAGTAAAGTGCGACTTTGACTCGCGCACGAAGGGTTCCGTACATTCGGTTCTGAGCACTTTTTAATGTGGCTTTTTTGCTTTTTTGAAGTTTTTTTTTCATTTTCGGTTTTTTTCATTTTGGCGATTTTTTCTGTTTTTGGAGCTTATTTTCATTTTGAAGATTTTTTTCATTTTGGCGATTCTTTTTCCATTTTGGCGATTTTTTCCTATTTTGAAGGTTTTTTTCATTTTGGCGATTTTTTTCATCCTGGCGATTTTTTTCCTGTTTTGGGGCTTTTTTTCCATTTTGGAAATTTTTTCTGTTTTTTGAGGTTTTTTTCGTTTTGGCGATTTTTTTCATTTTGGCAATTTTTTTTCATATTGGCGATTTTTTCCTGTTTTTGGGCTTTTTTTCATTTTGACGTTTATTTCCTGTTTTTTGGGGTTTTTTTTGTTTTGGCGATTTTTTTTCATTTTGGCGATTTTTTTCATTTTGGCGACATTTTTTGTTTTTGGGGCTTTTTTTCATTTCGTAGATTTCTTTCATTTTGGCGATTTGTTTTTTATTTTGGCGATTTTTGCCTGTTTTGGGGTTTTTTTCATTTTAGCGCTTTTTTCTGTTTTTAGGGCTTTTTTTATTTTGGAGATTTTTTTCATTTTGGCGATTTTTTTTTCATTTTGGAGATTTTTTTTATTTTGGCGATTTTTTTTTTCATTTTGGGTTTTTTTTTCATTTTGGTGATTTTCTTTCATTTTAGCGATTTTTTTTCATTTTAGCAATTTTTCCGGTTATTCGCGATTTATTTTAGTCTAAGACATTTTTTTTTGTAATTTGGTGTTTTTTCCGTTTTGGCGATTTTTTTTTGCTTTCGGCGATTTTTTTCGGTTTGGCGATTTTATAATTTTTTGATTTTTTAGTTTTACCGATTTTGAAAATTTCAAGAGTTTTGCTCTTACGGTTTCCAAGATACAGCAAGTTGTCAAAATTGCATTAACTGATGGTACACCCTTTAATTTAAATTTTTTTAAATTCTAGTGTTAATTTATGTAGTCTGTATAAAAATACACTAACTGTACAAATTTCAAGTGTATATACATACATACATACAATTGTATGTATATTACATGGGATTTTAAAAATTTTCGTTGCTAGTTTTGGAACACCCTTTAATTTCCAATTCTCGTGTATTTGTTGTTCGAGCGGCCAAAGGTCTACACACTGTGTCCAAATTTCAGGTCTCTAGCTCTTACGGTTCTCGAGAAAATACCCTGCATAATTTTAGACATAGTTAATTTTACATAACACAAAAAGTTAAAGTTTTCCAACCCTGGAAACGTCTTTTTAATTTTTTTATATTGTTTTAATTTAAAATTCCAATTTCAGTCGTACTGAATGAAGTGTAAAATAAGTTTATTTATTAAAAAAAATAAAAATTTGTTTTCGGTAGTTACTTTTATATGGCAAAGTAAAGTTTAGGTTTCCCAGGTCTGCAATCGTCTGCTCGATATTGCTGAATTTCAATACCAATCTATTTTGGAAAATTTCTGACACACCTGTGCAAGAACGAAGTCTCTAGCTTTTCTGGGAGCTTCGGAAAACCGATCTCACGTACAGACAGACGAACAGACGGACAGACGGACATCGCTTATTCGTCTTCCCTATGCATAAGGATCCAGAATATATATATTTTATGGGTCGCTTATTGATATTATAGAAATTACAAAAGGAATGACAAACCAATATATACCCTTTTACCATTTTTTTGGTAAAGGGTATAATAATTAGTTCGTTTAAAAAAACTAAGTTAAAAAAGCAAAATTGCAAAAAATCATTAAAATTTTTTGGAAATTTTAACTTTGTTCCGCCATATTTTCTTTCAAAAAAATCTTTCTTTGGTCACGACTTTGTTGAAATTTTATATCGCAGTGTTATCAAAAGAAATCATTCCAAAATCTTAGCATTAAAAAATATTTTTAGCATTTTTAGCATTACTTTAAGCCCCATTCAGCATTCAAATTTTTGTTAGTTGTAACGACAATGCAGCCTAACTTAACCAAATGTTACTCTTAGATTATAGTTGTCTCATATAGTAAGATTCTATCCTCTTAATGTGTTTTACATGAATAGAGCAAAAGCAAAAAGTTACTTTAGGACTTTAAGGCGCACTTTGCACTTATGACATATCATACGATCTGCTAGCAACAATGTAATTTGTTATTATCAGGGAAACCGCAAATAGGCAATTGCATATTCATTTTGTGTGACGTATTAATGCGTAGATTTATTCGTTTCACAACTCTTTATGAATTTTCGCATCGATTTGCATATTTTACTCTTTAAGGTATTTTTTGCATATTTCACCCTTACATGCATGTTTTTAGCATTATTTCAAAACTTCGGAGCATATTTCACTCATTTATGGCATATTATGATACTTCATAGAATTTGTTTATTATACCCTTTACCAACAAAAATGGTAAAAGGGTATATAGGTTTGTCATTCCGTTTGTAATTTCTATAATATCAATAAGCGACCCATAAAATATATATATTCTGGATCCTTATGCATAGGGAAGACGAATAAGCGATGTCCGTCTGTCCGTCTGTCTGTACGTGAAATCGGTTTTCCGAAGCTCCCAGAAAAGCTAGAGACTTCGTTCTTGGACTGGTGTGTCAGAAATTTTCCAAAATAGATTGGTATTGAAATTCAGCAAAATCGAGCAGACCATTGAAGAGCTGGAAAACTTAAACTTTATTTTGCAATATAAAAGTAACTACCGAAAACAAATTTTTATTTTTTTTAATAAATCAACTTATTTTACACTTCAGTACGACTAAAATAGGAATTTTAAATTAAAAAAATATGAAAAAAATTAAAAAGACGTTTCCAGGGTTGGAAAACTTTAACTTTTTGTGTTATGTAAAATTAACTATGTCTAAAACTATATTAGTATTTTCTCGAGAACCGTAAGAGCTACAGACCTGAAATTTGGACACAGTGTGTAGACCTTTGGCCGCTACAACAACAAATACATGAGAATTGGAAATTAAAGGGTGTTCCAAAACGAGCAACGAAAAATTTTAAAATCCCATGTAATATACATAAAATTGTATTTGTATTGTATAATTTGTAAGTTTAGTGAATTTTTATACAGACTACAAAAATTAACACTAAAAATTCCAAAAATTTAAATTAAATGGTGTTCCATCAGTTAATGCAATTTTGACAACTTGCTGTATCTTGGAAACCGTAAGAGCAAAACTCTTGAAATTTTCAAAAACGGTAAAACTAAAAAAACAAAAAATTATAAAATCGCCAAACCGAAAAAAATTGCCAAAAACAAAAAAAAATCGCCTTTGGTCAAAGAATTAAGTTAGCAAAATATGTCGCTTAAGCTTTTTTTGGCGGTTGTGGCACGATATATTCAATGGATCACAAACTGTAGAATAATTTCGAAATACATAACAAGTAAGAGTGCTATATTCGGCTGTGCCGAATCTTATATACCCTTTACCAACGTACGTACATATATATTGCATGCAGACACATACATACATATTTGTTTTGTTAAAAATTTATAAATTTCTTCATTTTGGAGATTTTTCCCATTTTGACGATTTTTTTTTTCATTTTGGCGATTTGTTTGTTTTTTGGTTTATTTTTATTTAGGAGATTTTTTTCCCTTTTGGCGATTTTTTTGGGGTTTTTTTCGTTTTGGAGTTTTTTCATTTTGGCGAATTTTTTAATTTTGGCGATTTTTTTTTCATTTTGGCGATTTTCTTTCATTTTGGCGATTTTTATTTAGGCGAATTTTATTTAGGCGATTTTTTTTCTTTTTTTTTTGTTTTTTTTTCATTTTGGCGATTTGTTTTTCATTTTGGCGATTTTTGTCTGTTTTTAGGTTTATTTTCGTTTTGGCGTTTTTTTCATTTTGGCGATTTTTTTTCGTTTTGGCAATTTTTTTTTTGTTTTTGGCGATTTTTTTCTGTTTTGGGGGTTTTTTTTCATTTTGGCGATTTTTTTCTGTTTTTTTTGGGTTTATTTCGTTTTGGCGATTTTTTCATTTTGGCGATTTTTGTCTGTTTTTTTAAGTTTTTTTTTTCAGTTTTGTCGCTTTTTTCTCGTTTTGGCGATTTTTTTATGTTTTTAGGTTTTTTTTTCGTCTGGCGATTTTTTTCATTTTGGCGATTTTTTTTCATTTTGGCGATTTTCTTTCATTTTGGCGATTTTTTTTTTGTTTTTTGGGTTTATTTTTATTTAGGCGATTTTTTCTTTTTTTTTGTTTTTTTTTCGTTTTGGCGATTTTTTTTCATTTTGGCGATTTTTTTTTCGTTTTGGCAATTTTTGTTTTGTTTTTGGCGATTTTTTCCTGTTTTGGGGTTTTTTTCATTTTGGCGATTTTTTCTGTTTTTTTGGGTTTTTTTCGTTTTGGCGATTTTTTTATTTTGGCGATGTTTTTCATTTTAGCGATTTTCTTTCATTTTGGCGATTTTTTTTTTCATTTTAGCAATTCTTCGGTTTTATGCGATTTATTTTAGCTTTAGAAATTTTTTTTAATGTGGTTCTTTTTTCGTTTTGGCAATTTTTGTTTTGTTTTTGGCGATTTTTTCCTGTTTTGGGGTTTTTTTCATTTTGGCGATTTTTTCTGTTTTTTGGGTTTTTTTCGTTTTGGCGATTTTCTTTCATTTTGGCGATTTTTATTTAGGCGAATTTTATTTAGGCGATTTTTTTCTTTTTTTTTTGTTTTTTTTTCATTTTGGCGATTTGTTTTTCATTTTGGCGATTTTTGTCTGTTTTTAGGTTTATTTTCGTTTTGGCGTTTTTTTCATTTTGGCGATTTTTTTTCGTTTTGGCAATTTTTTTTTTGTTTTTGGCGATTTTTTTCTGTTTTGGGGGTTTTTTTTCATTTTGGCGATTTTTTTCTGTTTTTTTTGGGTTTATTTCGTTTTGGCGATTTTTTCATTTTGGCGATTTTTGTCTGTTTTTTTAAGTTTTTTTTTTCAGTTTTGTCGCTTTTTTCTCGTTTTGGCGATTTTTTTATGTTTTTAGGTTTTTTTTTCGTCTGGCGATTTTTTTCATTTTGGCGATTTTTTTTCATTTTGGCGATTTTCTTTCATTTTGGCGATTTTTTTGTTTGTTTTTTGGGTTTATTTTTATTTAGGCGATTTTTTCTTTTTTTTTGTTTTTTTTTTCGTTTTGGCGATTTTTTTTCATTTTGGCGATTTTTTTTTTCGTTTTGGCAATTTTTGTTTTGTTTTTGGCGATTTTTTCCTGTTTTGGGGTTTTTTTCATTTTGGCGATTTTTTCTGTTTTTTTGGGTTTTTTTCGTTTTGGCGATTTTTTTATTTTGGCGATGTTTTTCATTTTAGCGATTTTCTTTCATTTTGGCGATTTTTTTTTTCATTTTAGCAATTCTTCGGTTTTATGCGATTTATTTTAGCTTTAGAAATTTTTTTTAATGTGGTGCTTTTTTCGTTTTGGCGATTTTTTTTTTGTTTTTGGCGATTTTTTTCGGTTTGGCGATTTTATAATTTTTTGTTTTTTTAGTTTTACTGTTTTTGAAAATTTCAAGAGTTTTGCTCTTACGGTTTCCAAGATACAGCAAGTTGTCAAAATTGCATAGTCAAAATTGCATTAACTGATGGAACACCCTTTAATTAAAATTTTTGGAAATTTTAGTATTAATTTTTGTAGTCTGTATAAAAAGTGTATATACATATAATTGTATGTATATTACATGGGATTTTAACATTTTTCGTTGCTCGTTTCGGAACACCCTTTAATTTCCAATTCTCATGTATTTGTTGTTGTAGCGGCCAAAAGTCTACATACTATGTCCAAATTTTAGGTCTGTAGCTCTTACGGTTCTCGAGAAAATACTAATATAGTTTTAGACATAGTTAATTTTACATAACACAAAAAGTTAAAGTTTTCCAACCCTGGAAACATCTTTTTAATTTTTTTCATATTTTTTTAATTTAAAATTCCAATTTTAGTCGTACTGAAGTGTAAAATAAGTTCATTTATTAAAAAAAATAAAAATTTGTTTTCGGTAGTTACTTTTATATGGTAAAATAAAGTTTAAGTTTTCCAGCTCTACAATGGTCTGCTCGATTTGGTGAATTTCAATACCAATCTATTTTGGAAAATTTCTGACACACCAGTCCAAGAACGAAGTCTCTAGCTTTTCTGGGAGCTTCGGAAAACCGATTTCACGTACAGACAGACGGACAGACGGACAGACGGACATCGCTTATTCGTCTTCCCTATGCATAAGGATCCAGAATATATATATTTTATTGGTCGCTTATTGATATTATAGAAATTACAAACGGAATGACAAACCTATATACCCTTTTACCATTTTTGTTGGTAAAGGGTATAACAAAGCTTGTAATAAACCGGTATGTGATGTTTTGATCCATATTTGGACAAAATATAATACGGCTACATATTCTATAGATTTAATTTTATAAAATAATGAAAACTCTAATTTTCGATATACCATTTTTAGCGAGAGCCGTTTAAAAAAAGTCTAATTAAAGGACCATGATAGGCCATAATAATAGGGCAAAATTATGTACCAAAAAAATATTGTGCTATTTATTTTACACACAAATGTTTGAAGAAAATATATCCGAAAAACGCCACTTTTTAAAGCTATGGGTCCAAAAGTGTTTTTGGTTTTGTTTTGGGTGAAAAGTGCAATGCGCATGGCCGCTTTGCACGCTATTAGTTCACTTCCTAACGGAAAGAAATATTGCTATAATGTTGGTCTCCGACACTCATTTGATTTTGAGAAGCCTTTTTAAAATTAATGGCTACACCTTATATGATTCAAAGGACCCGAGAGGAAGACCATGCGGTGGATCAGCAATTCGAATAAAGTCAAGACTCAAGCACTATATTCTTAACATCATTTGTGAAGATCATTAAACATTTTGGTACAAATTTCGTGATATCATCAATTTTCAGACTTTCAGGCACTGAGGATCAATATGAGGATTTCTAAAAATCGCTTGGACCTTGTGTCGCAGCAGCTGGCAACTACAATATAAAACATATGTTCTAGGGTTTGCGTCTTATTACACCCAGAGGTCGGGCGTTGATGTCACTTCGAGTGGGAGCCCACTTACTGCCCTACGGACATACAAAAAATTCCAGATGTTATAGTTTTTGGCTTCAAGAAAAATATTTCTAGAGACTTAATTCAGATAGAAGCGTCTCTAGATCTCTCCTCCGAACACTCTGCTACGATCGTTACAAACTGTAGCCCAATACGAAGTGACTTACCTCGTGACTTACCTCGATGATTAATCGTGTTAATTGGCTGGGGTTTGAAATATAGCTCATTAGTCATTGTCCGGAAAACATTAAGAACATCCGATGATATTGAATTTAACATTGCCAATCTTAACGAAAATATTAAACAGGCCAACTGCAGACTGGGTTTAATAGAATTTATTCTACAAATATGTAATGTCTTGTATGTAAAAAAGAACAGCTAGAAGGGAATGGCAACAGAACAGATTACCCAACATAAAAACGGCTTTAAAGAGTGCAATAAACGACTCCAAGAGTTCCTTGCAGCTGAAAAAACTGCATCTCTTAAACACTATCTGGAAGATCTCGATGTCACAACAGCATCTAAGTACTCTTTGTGGCGTGCTGCTTGAAAGGTGAAAACCCCCGTTAAGCTTAAACCACCTCTGCGCACATCTACCGGAAGTTGGCAAGAAGCGATAATGAAAGAGGTAACGTATTTACTGAGAATTTAAAATCCAGGCGCACAATAGTTCGTCATATTAAGTTCTGGAAAATGCACACAGTGTATACTCTGACCTATCTCTACTACTTTAGGACCTGATATGAGACAAGGTTTGTTTTAGTTCGTTTTCTTTATACATACTGTGAAATGGCATTATCTACAGCTTAATTTTTCTTTCTTTTAAACAATTTGATATAAATTTAAGTATATTACAGCACGATTAATAAAACCCATCAAATTTTTAATTTGTCCAAGATTTCAATATAAATCTAATAATTGCTTGGTATGTATTAAAAATTTAAATTTTCACATTAAATATTTTTAAACGGTCTCAACTTATAATACTTGAATTGACGGTACGATTTAAATTACTCTTGTCAAATCATTTTTATTGATTTAATTTAAAAACATTATTTTATTGCCGTTGTGTTTAGTCAAGTTTGTTAATACGTGTATAAAAATATCGTTATTGCTGTCGTTGTCATTATTGTCGCGATAAACATAAATCGAAATTATGTTCACTGTCATTCATTCATTTATTTGATTGTTGTTACAGCTTATTTGTTGGTAAAACGAATTTAAGACCATTCAGGTATAAACTTACTCGTATGTATATAAATAATTGACTCAATCTACCCGTAAAAATACAAATATTATATTGTTTGTTTAACTTCTTTTTTGTATTTGTTTTATCAAATATTTGCTAATTACCAGTAAAACAATAGCAGAAAAATATAATATCGCAATGTATAAAATAAATAAGTTTATAATATAATAACAATATTAAATGAATGTATACAAACAAAAATTTCAGGGAAACACTGAAGATGTTTCAGACTAAACGGTGGCGAATAAAATATGTACATATGTATGTAGTTGTTGTACCTGTTTAATAATTCTGTCCATAATTATGTAAGTGGTCTAAGCTATATATTTCTTAGTCCTAATTTACACTAAGCAAGTCTTATTGCTAAGCTGATTAGTTTGAAGGAGAGAGAGACGAGGGGAACATAAAAGTTTCTTTTTCCCTCGTCTCTCTTTCCTAAGAAACTAATCAGCTTAGCAATAAAACTTGCTGAGTGTAAAGTAGGACTTACTTTGAGGCATTAAATGGAGTACGTCTGAATAATTTTAAAAGTATTTTTATATCATGCAGCATTTTAATGTAGAATTATGTTGTTTAATTTAATGAAAAGCTCATCCGCTAGATACAACGTGGTCTAAAACTACCGATAGTCGACACTATCGATTGTGTGCGATAGTTCCTTAGAAACTATCGATATCTAGCAAGAATATAGCAGGTTCTTAAGGGAGAGTTTGGCTCTCTCCCTTCGGATACAGTATCCCATGATTTTTGTTCGTGATATACCACTTGTTAGTCATCCAGGTATGAGCTTCTTTCTACACGTCCTAGATGCATTAAACGTATGTCTTTTTATATGTATGTATATAATAAAAAAAATTTCTCTTTATATTTAAATCTATCGAACGATCTCCGCATGATAAGCTATAAAACTACCCACTGGCCTACCAAAGCACACATTTGTTTCCATGCACAGTTAAATTGAACCAAAAAAAAAAAATCAAATCACCACGTTAAAATGTTATTCGCATCCAAATTTGAGGTAAGCGAGAGATAATTCACTATATACAATTTTGATTATTTGAGTATAAATAGCCGACCAACCTCGTAGTGTTTCTGTTAACTATCGTCATCGTCGAGTTGGACTATCTCTCCCTTACCAACCTGCTTGCAGGTAAATAGATATTTTTCTGTGATCCCACGATTTCCGCATGTTAGGCTAGAATATTACCCGCTTACCTACGATAGCACACATTTATTTTCATATACAATTCAATTAAACAATAAAAATAAATAAAATCACGAAGTAAAAATCTCATTCGCATCCAAAGTTGGTCAACTCAAATTGCCGTGTGCGAACCGGAACTGACATATTTACATATTTAAATCAGTTTTTAAAATTGCATAGGAGAGAGAAAACCTAAACAAAATTATTCAAGTAACTGAAGTGCAGTTTTTTTATTTTAATTTTTAATTTGGCTGTTGGTTATAAAAAGGATTTAAAAATTTGTAGGTGCATGTATTTCGATATAATTCCTAATACTTTATTAAAACTGCCATTTTGAATTTATTGCTAGTTACGTGGTTTTGCATTTCAGCTGACGATATGTATATGCATAAATTTTTACAGATCTATTTACAAGTATGCAATGATATTGAATTTAACAATGCGAATCTTAACGAAAATATTAAAGAGGCTGCTGAACATGCCACATCCTCCCATCCGCATACTTTGTTTAATAGAATTTATTTTACGGATATGGAACGTCGGCTGTGCCGAATCTTATATACCCTTCACCAACATACGTATATGTAGCATACATACACATCCACACATATTTGATTTGTGATAAAATTTATAATGTGACGTTTCGGTTTTTTTTGACTAAATAATTTTTTTTTTTTTTTTTTGTAATGCATGTTTTTATTTATTGTATCTTCAAATATGAACTAACAATAAGTGTTCAAAAAATGTTATTATGCCCGACCAATGTCGGACATAAGTTTAGTGGTAGTTATTAATAATACATAAGTAGTGATTAGTAACAAAAAGAAAAATGTGTTTTCAAGCAGCTTCATCATCTGGAATGTTGAATATTAGGGCCCGTGTATCTCTCTTTTTTAATCGGATGTGTCCAGTAAAGTTCAAAATATTACGAGCAAGCGGATTAGGATGTGATTCGAGTTTTGTTAGATATTTGCCTGCGTATTTTGCAATTTCTTCAGTCACTAGTGGCATATTCAAATCACGATGTATATTTGAATTTTTGATGTACCATGGAGCCGATGTTATCATGCGTAAAATTTTATTTTGCCTGCGTTGAATTTTCTCTACATTTGAAGCTGAAGCAGTGCCCCATAGTTGAATTCCGTAGCACCATATTGGCTTTAAAAGCGACTTGTATATTAAAAGTTTACAGTCTAGGCTAAGTGTTGAATTTCGACCAATCAGCCAATGTACCTGAGTTAGTTTAAGTTTCATTTGAGTTAACTTAGAATCAATGTGGTGTTTCCATGTAAGTCGTCGATCAAGGTGTATACTAAGGTGGACCTTGAAATGAAATTTTTGCGATATTTTGGTAGATGAGGGCTCTATTCCGTGCCTTTTTGAAAAAAAATGACAATGCCGAAAAAAAAAATTAAAAAAAAAAATTAGGGGTTGCGCACGAGCCGAGAAAAAGGTCCACTTTGCCAAAATTAGGGGGGAAATTGCCATAGGTCATCAGGGGTCACCCGTAGGGGGGAAGAATGTATGGCCGACCCCCATTAACTTTTTACCGCCAACATTTTCCCCCAAGACACCCACCCCCTAGCTCCTCCCCTTAGGGGGGTCACCATACAAAAATCGAGGTTGCTCAGTATTTTCGAAAAACACCATAGGTCATCAGGGGTCACCCCTAGGGGGGCAAAATATATGACCGACCCCCATTAACTTTTCATCCCCAACATCTTTTCCGAACAAACTTACCCTCTATCTCTACTCCTTGAGGGACTCCCCATACAAAAATAAAAGAAGCTGTAATTGAGTAGTTAGTAGTACTATTAATATAATATAGTCAAATTAACATATTTTTGTTCGCTGATGGGTATTTCTTGCGGTAAGAATCGATAACATGTAGTAAATACTGTTTCTCTTCTTCGCCTTGACACAGTATTCTATTATAATCTTGTATCATTTTTACTCCTCTTTCGGCAGTGTCGTTCACAACGCGCAAGTTATTTACAATTCTACGACCTTCTTGATAGTCTGCGCGAGATTTCCAGGTTGCTGGATTTGCTAGAATGAAATCTTGCGATATTCCAAATCGTACAAATAAATTTTTGGTATTATGAGAGACGAAGTTGCTCAAGTCTTTAGCCAAGAATTCCTCATTCACATCTTTGAATTTCACCTCGATTTTTTTAACGCTGATGCTTTTGATTACGACGCGAGGAGCTGGGGGAACCGGGTCGTCTTCTTCATCTTCTTCACCTTCTTCGTCTTCTTCATCTTCTTCACCTTCGTCATTCTCATTTTCTAGCAATGCTTGGGCCATTTTGGCCTTCAACTCATTTGAAACCTTGTCATCGAAAAAGGCAAGGGCTATGTGCTCATCGGCGAGATACCATAGGTGACCGATAAATTTCTTTATCATTACCCGAGATAAATCCTGGTCAACGGACTTGTACTCGACGATGTCCTTCAAAAACTTCCAATCTTGATTCGGCGCCTCAGCTGCTCGAGAAGAACCAACCCATGCCTTGACGTAAAGTCGCACCACAAAAATACAAACGTGTCGAATACCATTCAATTCACATACAGATAAGTGAAAAGTTCTCCGAAACAAAAACATCTTGAGGCTGTAAATGGCTTTTGCCATCCATCGAGCATGGGAAACGGGTCCTGGAGCTCGGAAATGGTAATTCTCAAGTTTTTCACCCAGAAACAAAAGAATTAATTGTAGCATTTCTTTGTAGTCATCGCGAGGGTGTTTCTCCTTCAATTGATCTAAGCAAAACTCCTTTATGCCGACTTGCATTGCCACAGGAATTTTTCTGACGACTTGATCGTCTATCAAGCCAGAATGGAATGGTTTAACCTTTACAGCGTCCCATTCCTGTTTGAAACGGTCAAAGCAAGGAACGCCTGGTGCACTGGTCTTTCCCATTTTTGTCTCAAAAACTTCCCTTAGCACCAGTTCGTATACGTGGTGTCTGCAAGGTAAATATAAGATTTCGCTCTCCAACAGCCGCTCAAGAGTAACTGCGGCTCCGGAGAATGGGCCACTGTTCGTTGATGTCGTGTCGAAAGAAAGTCCTTGTATTCGATGTGTCATATGCTAAGATGCCAACAGTTGATAAACGGCATGTGCTATTCTGCGGCCTTTTCTTTTCCCATCTTCTACTTTGGGAACTCCAAGAAGTTGTTCTTTTTCTCCGTACGAGACAATTACCGGTAGACGGTCCACCTTCTTTGTACCCACAAAATCCAAAAGCATTTTGCCATCCCAATGGACTACGAAGGATTTAGCTGCGACAAGCTGGAGATAAATGAAACGCGTTGAAGAATAAGAATTCTGAATGAGAGCAAATAAATCTATGCGATCTTACTTCTGGATTGTCTTTCACATAAATATCGATATTGTGCAACTGTAAATACATAGATTTTCAGTATTTTTGTATGGGGAGTCCCTCAAAGAGTAGAGATAGAGGGTAAGTTTGTTCGGAAAAGATGTTGGGGATGAAAAGTTAATGGGGGTCGGTCATATATTTTGCCCCCCTAGGGGTGACCCCTGATGACCTATGGTGTTTTTCGAAAATACTGAGCAACCTCCATTTTTGTATGGTGACCCCCCTAAGGGGAGGAGCTAGGGGGTGGGTGTCTTGGGCGAAAATGTTGGCGGTAAAAAGTTAATGGGGGTCGGCCATACATTCTTCCCCCCTACGGGTGACCCCTGATGACCTATGGCAATTTCCCCCCTAATTTTGGCAAAGTGGACCTTTTTCTCGGCTCGTGCGCAACCCCTAATTTTTTTTTTTAAAATTTTTTTTTTCGGCATTGTCATTTTTTTTTTCAAAAAGGCACGGAATAGAGCCCTCATCTACCAAAATATCGACACAAGGTCCACCCTAGTGTATACCAAGATATTTCATATGTGAATGTTGAGAAACAACTTGATTGTTAATCCGAATGGGGGAACAAGTATCTCTTCGTAAAGTAAATGTTACTTGAACACACTTTTGTTCATTTACCTTGATTCTCCATAAGTTTAACCAAACCTCCATCTGGCTAATGTATTCCTGGAGTTTTCGGGATGCCTCATCAGGGTTTTCATGCATACTAAGGCAGGCTGTATTGTCGGCATATGTGGAAGTATGGATACTACTGCTCACAGGCATATCACAAGTATAAATTAAATATAAAACTGGTCCCAGTATACTCCCCTGTGGCACACCAGATGAAATTGTTTCAGGCCTACTTGTAAAGTCTCCTTCCGCAACAGTGAACTTACGGGAAATAATGTAACTTTCCAAAAGATTTAAAATGTTTATTGGTAAGTCTTCAATTTTAAAATTAGGCCTTCATGCCACACTTTATCAAATGCCTGGGAAACGTCAATAAACAGCGCAGAGCAATACTTTTTTTCCTCAAAAGTTCTTCTTATAAATTGAACCAATCTGTGAGTTTGTTCAATGGTGCTATGCTGACTTCTAAAACCAAATTGATGGTCTGGTATGCACCCACTACTAATTAGAATTGGGGACAATTTTGTTTTGAGCAGTTTTTCGAAAAGCTTTGACATTGTAGATAGTAGACTTATTGGCCTATATGACTCAGCCTTGGTTATATCTTTGCCCGGCTTTGGAATCATTTTAACCTTGGCAAGTTTCCAGTTGTGTGGATAATACTCCAGTCGTAAAATAGCATTAAATATGAATAACAGGATTCTCATTGCAATACGAGGCAAGTTCATCAGCATCTGATTACTAATTCCATCAATACCCGGAGCTTTCTTCGGGTTGAGTTCGGCGATTAATTTTTGTAAATCACGCGTCTTAAACTTTATGTGTTGAGGGGGTAGAGCGACTATATTCGGCAAATCAGCAACACCAGTACATATATTTGGCGTAAAAACGGATTTTAAGTGCTCAGCAAATATTTTACCTTTTTCAGTATCGCTTCTTGCCCAACCTCCGGTAGATGTGCGTAGAGGTGGCTTATACTCAACGGGTGTTTTAAGCTTTCTGGCAGCGCGCCACAAAGAGTAATTAGACACACGCCGGTGTGACATCAAGACCCTCCAGATAATTTTTAAGAGATGCAATTTTTTCAGATTCAAGCAACTCTTGGAGTCGTTTAGTGCACTCTTTAAATCTGATTTTATTTTGTGGTGATCTGTGCTGTTGCCATTCTCTTCTAGCCCTTCTTTTTTCACGTACGAGACGTTCAATGTCTGTAGAATAAATTTTATTAAACCCAATCTGCGGATGGGAGATAGTGGCATGTTCAGCAGCCTGTTTAATATTCTCGCTGAGATTGGCAATGTTCGATTCAATATCATCGGGTGTTCTAAGCGTAAAGTTTTCCGTACAATGACTGCTGAGATATTTTTTGAACCCCAGCCAATTTACACGATTGATCATCTTCACATATGGGTCAGGTAAGTTACTTCTTAATGGGCTACAAATTGTGATGATCGTCGGGGAGTGATCGGACGAGAGATCAAGAGAAGCTTGAACTTGAATTAAATCCCTAGAGATATTTTTTATGACTCCAAAATCTATAACATCTGGAATTTTTTGTATGTCAGTAGGCCAATAAGTGGGCTCCCCACTCGAAATGACATCCAAGCCCATTTTTGAAATAGTGTTGAACAATGCTCGACCTCTGGGTGTAACAAGGCGCGAACCCCAGAACGTATGTTTCGCATTGTAGTCTCGAGCTGCTACAAAACAAGGTCCAAGAGATTTGTAGAAATCCTCATATTGATTCTCAGTGATTGAAAATCTGGGAGGGGAGTAAATTGATGATATAACGAAATTTGAACAAAAACTTTCAATGTTGTTTGTAGGTATTCTTCACAAATGTTATCAAGAACATAGTGCTTGAGTCTTGACTTTATTAGAATTGCTGATCCACCGCAAGCCCTTCATATATAGTGTAGCCATAAATTTTAAAAAGACTTCTCGAAGTCAAATGAGTCTCAGATACTAACATTATATCAATATTTTTTTCCGTGAGGAAGTGCTCAAGTTCATTTTTATGTTGGCGAATGCCGTTTGCGTTCCGGAAACATATTGTTAACGTGTTCATGGCTTATTAAGTATTGCTTGAAGCAGAGTATTCTGCATTCGCAACATTTCTTGCATCATGCTAGTCATATTTGTTGTAAAATTGTTTATAGTTTGCACAAGATTTTCAATAGTGGCTTCAAGGCGATTAAAATTAAAGTTTGAGTTTGTATTTGTTGAATTATTTTGCGGTGAAACATTTTGTGTCGGAATAGAACTAGCCTTAGAGCATCTGCATACGATACACGGGAAGTAACTGGTTGGCTCATTTGCGGAAAAGTGGCAGAGAAAGCCACTTTTTTTCAAATATTTTATTTTCGATATAGTTAAATATGTTATTCTACACTCTATAATATTGATGAACTATTTTACATTCACCCTTATTCCAGTTGTCAACATCGACGTCACGTCAATACAATACCAAAAAATTGGGACTTGTTTGCTCGCTCTCAAGATATTCAAAACCCGTGATACTATTTAATAACCCTAAAATACTCTTAGCATTGTACCTCCATCAGTGTGCACACTTCTACCGATATTCGGTAGATTCTACCGAATATGTATGTGAATTTAACGATCTACCAATTCTACCGAACAAGGCCTGAAATCTACCGAATATTGAACGAACATTTTGATTAACACTGATGCTACAAGATCAAGTTGATCACACAGACGGAAAATTAATCACATGTATTCTTCCGCGGAGAAGAGAATATGTTTAACGAATTGTTATTTAGTCATTTAAGTCGATATATGTATGTGTAAATTGGATATTTTGCTACATAGCAGTGCGGCCTTGGGGTTGAAATATTTATTCCTCCCAATGATTTAATAATTTTTGCACAAAAGTTTAAATTCATAAATGGATCTTACATATAATCTTTGTAGTAGCAAATGTTTCTCAAATAAAAGTTAGTGTAGTAGCTTTATAAAACCTATGTACAAAAACTGAGTTCCTGTTATTTATGTAATGGGTGTTTTTTATTGAGGTATAGAACTTTAAGTTGGCATCACTTTTTTAACTGGCGGCCATTTTGTCAGCTGTCAAGTGATTAATATTTAGTTTGGTTTGCCATTTCATCATGAACAGGTTGACAAAAGAACAACGCTTGCAAATCGTGCAAATTTATTTCGAAAATAATGGTTCAGTTCGCGAAGTTTACCGCAAGCTCCGTCCATTTTATAGTCGACATAATCGTCCATCAGAGCAATTAATTCGGTTAACCATGGATCGTTTTCGCACTACGTTTACTCTATGTGATAATACGCATCCGCAGAGACGTCGAACAGTGCGCACCGAAGAAACAATTGCCGCTGTAGAGCAAAGTGTTGAAGAGGACCCGAATGAATCGATTCGCCACCGTGCACAGCAATTGGAGCTGATAACCGACTATTTTGTTCCCGAATTGGATGGCATGAATGTGGATGAGTTGTGGTTCCAACAAGACGGCGCTACATGCCACACAGCGCACGTCACAATCGATTTATTGAAGGAAACATTCGATGAGCGCATAATTTCGCGGAATGGACCTGTCAATTGGCCACCAAGATCGTGTGATTTGACACCATTGGATTATTTTCTTTGGGGATATGTGAAGTCGCTCGTCTACGCCAACAAACCAGAAACGTTAGGGGACTTGGAAGCCAACATTCGTGGCGTTATTGCCAATATACGGCCCCATATGCTCGAAAAAGTGGTTGAAAATTGGACCTGTAGAATTGGCTTTATTCGAGCCAGCCGCGGCGGCCACATGCCCGAAATCATATTTAAACATTAATGGCATAAAATTATCCTTCCAATAAAGCCAAATTGATGGACATTAAAACGATTTTCTTGTGTTTTATTTCAATTCGAAGTTCTATACCTCTAAAAAAAACACCCTGTATATTATGTTATGTATGCATAGCATATCTATATAAAGGGTAAGGGCAAATAACTGGAGATGACACTTTTTTATACCCTTTGCCAACAAAAATGGTAAAAGGGTATATATAGGTTTGTCATTCCGTTTGTAATTTCTATAATATCAATAAGCGACCTATAAAATATATATATTCTGGATTCTTATGCATAGGGAAGACGAATAAGCGATGTCCGTCTGTCCGTCTGTCTGTACGTGAAATCGGTTTTCCGAAGCTCCCAGAAAAGCTAGAGACTTCGTTCTTGGACTGGTGTGTCAGAAATTTTCCAAAATAGATTGGTATTGAAATTCAGGAAAATCGAGCGGATGATTGCAGAGCTGGAAAACTTAAACTTTATTTTGCCATATAAAAGTAACTACCGAAAACAAATTTTTATTTTTTTTTAATAAATGAACTTATTTTACACTTCAGTACGATTAAAATTGGAATTTTAAATTAAAAAAATATAAAAAAATTAAAAAGACGTTTCCATGGTTGGAAAACTTTAACTTTTTGTGTTATGTAAAATTAACTATGTCTAAAACTATATTAGTATTTTCTCGAGAACCGTAAGAGCTACAGACCTGAAATTTAAACACATTGTGTATACCTATGGCCGCTACAACAACAAATACATGAGAATTGGAAATTCAAGGGTGTTCCAAAACGAGCAACGAAAAATTTTAAAATCCCATGTAATATATATATAATTGTATGTATGTATGTATATACCCTTGAAATTTGTAAGGTTAGTGTATTTTTATACAGACTACAAAAATTAACACTAAAATTTAAAAAAATTTTAATTAAAGGGTGTTCCATCAGTTAATGCACTTTTGACTATGCAATTTTGACAACTTGCTGTATCTTGGAAACCGTAAGAGCAAAACTCTTGAAATTTTCAAAAACGGTAAAACTAAAAAATCAAAAAATTATAAAATCGCCAAACCGAAAAAAATCGCCAAAAACAAAAAAAAATCGCCAAAACGAAAAAAAGCACCAAATTACAAAAAAAATGTCTAAGACTAAAATAAATCGCGAATAACCGAAAATGAAAGAAAATCACCAAAATGAAAAATAACCCAAAATTAAAAAAATCTCCAAAATGAAAAAAAATCTCCAAAATGAAAAAAAAACCCAAAAAAACAGAAAAAAAATCGCCAAAATGAAAAAAAAATTGCCAAAATGAAAAAAATCTCCAATATAAAAATAAGCCCCCAAAAACAGAAAAAATCACCAAAATGATAAAAAATCGCCAAAATGAAAAAAAATCGCCAAAACGAAAAAACCCAAAAAAACAGAAAAAATCGCCAAAATGAAAAAAACCCAAAAACAGAAAAAATCGCCAAAATGAGACAAAAGCGACAAAACTGAAAAAAATTTTTTAAACTGAAAAAAAACTTCAAAAAACCAAAAAAGCCACAATTAAAAATGCTCAGAACCGAATGTACGGTACCCTTCGTGTGCGAGTCAAAGTCGCACTTTACTGAATTTTTTAATATTAAAGGAATTAAATGAAACTTAGTTTTTTCTTATTTCGTTTTTGCTTCGTTCACTTAACATATTTTATGTATTTTTTAAAAAACTAGATTGGTATCAATAATCAGAAAAATCCAAAATTATGACTCCAGGGTTGGAAAACTTACGCTTTTTGTGTTATGTAAAACTAAATAGGTCTAAATAATTAATTTTTCCTTTATAAATCAAATATATTTTATGCTTCTGAAAGAAAAAATTGGCCTATAAAATTATAAAATGAAAACGAAGGCTCCAGAGATGGAAACTTTGAACTTTTTTTGATAATAAAGTAACTAAGTAAAACTAAGTTTTTTCTTTTTTCCTTTTTGCTTTTTTCACTTAACATATTTTATGTATTTTTTAAAGAACTAGATTGGTACTCGTATAAGGAATTAGAAAAATCCTAAATTATGATTCCAGGGTTGGAAAACTTACACTTTTTGTGTTATGTAAAATTAAATAGTTCTAAAAATTTTTTTCTTTTCCTTTATAAATTGAATATATTTTATGCTACTGAAAGAAAACTTTGGCGTTTAAATTTTAAAACTGAAAATTACAGCTCCAAAGATGGAACCTTTGATTTTTTTTTAAATATTAGAGTATAAAATTAATTTTTTTATTTCTTTGTTCATTTAACGCACTTTATTAATTTTTTTAATTAGAAAAATCTAAAAGGTTGATTCCAGGGTTGGTAAATTTATTGTTTTTTTACAAAAGTAACTAGGTCACGTTAGTTTTTTCTTTTTGTTTACAAGTTTTATATACTTTGTGACTTAGAATGAAATAATTTGGCATAGAAATTAGAAAAATAAAATACATAGCTCCAGAGCTGGTAAACTTAATTGTTTTCTATTATATAAAACTAATTTTTTCTTTTGTAATTAAATATATTCTATATTTTATAAAGAAATAAATTAGTATTAAGAAACTCAGAAATATGGTTCCAGCGTTGGAGATTGAAAAAAGTTTCGGTAACAAAATAACCAAAAATATTTTTTTCTCCGTTAAACAGATTTCATGTTTTAGGAAAATCATTACTCAAGATTTTTTATAGATGTTTAATTTTTTTATGGATATCTAATCTAATTGAAGTATAAACGAAGGTTTGTGCTTATTGTGCTCTCAGCATAATAACTATTAATTTTTAGTAAATGGAGATAAAACTAAAATTTATCGCTAAAGATAAATTAAAGAACATGTTTCGTTTCATTTTCCTGATAACTTTCCTTTCTGCTGAACAAATTTCAAAAAAATCCTGTAGGAATAAAACGTTTACATAATACCACGATGTATACCATGTACAATGGGAACTTTAAATCAAAACATCAATGATTAATAAATGCGGGAAAATATAAAACAAGTTAGTTTACTTGGTATGGAGGTGCAATACTAAGATTATTTTAGATTTATTAAATAGCAGCACGGTTTTTGAACATCTCGAAAGCGAGTAAAAAACCCCCGATTTTTTGGTATTGAAATAAGAGTGAATGTAAAATATATCTTAACCACAGAGT
This sequence comes from Tachina lurida, assembly GCA_944452675.1. Lineage (NCBI taxonomy): Eukaryota > Metazoa > Arthropoda > Insecta > Diptera > Tachinidae > Tachina > Tachina lurida. Next base: position 46,013,204 of record OX101756.1, read on the forward strand.
GTAGAGTAAAATATTCAACTATAGCTAATATCGAAAATAAAATAATTGAATCAAATTCTTTAATCGAAAAATACTGAAAGGTTACTTACTAGTACTTGCTTTAGAGAAAAAAATGGTAAATTTTATCACAAAACAAATATGTACGTACGTTGGTAAAGGGTATATAAGATTCGGCACAGCCGAATATAGCACTCTTACTTGTTTTTATTGGAAATGCTTTATTGTTTATGGCAGTTTAATATCCAATCACATGTCAAGTTTTAAATGCGCTTTTGGAACCTATTTAGTTTGATACTCCTTGCGATGTCCGTCTGTACGTGAAATCGGTTTTCCGAAGCTCCCAGGAAAGCTAGAGACTTCGTTCTTGGACTGGTGTGTCAGAAATTTTCCAAAATAGATTGGTATTGAAATTCTAACAAAATTTCTAATAAATAAACTTATTTTACACTTCAGTACGACTAAAATTGGTATTTTAAATTACAAGATATAAAAAAAAATAAAAAGACTGTTCCAGGGTTGGAAAACTTTAACTTTTTGTGTTATGTAAAATTAACTATGTCTAAAACTATGTCTGTCACAGGGTATTTTCTCGAGAACCGTAAGAGCTACTGACCTGAAATTTGGACACAGTGTGTAGACCTTTGTCCGTTGGTAAAGGGTATATAAGATTCGGCACAGCCGAATATAGCACTCTTACTTGTTAAGAACATAAATTTTATCATTGCATGTTGACTAAATATTTGATAATGTGAAGAAATATTTTAGTTAATTTAATTATTATTTTTCGAACTGCATTTGTTTCTACATCCTTATGAATTGAACAGGCTAATGTTAGTATCGCCTTTTAAGCCAAATTACATGTGATAATTATTAATGAACAAATAACACCAAAGTTAGTTAGTTGAACGGAATAGCTAGCCGTTTTCGAAGGCCACTAAACCTTCATCATCAGCGTTCTTCTGTGTTTTGTCCACTGTGTGTGGTGTCAGTTGATGTAGATTTATGCCTTATATACGAAACTTTTTGCAAATGGAATACGTGAATTGTTTTCATTCATCGTATTTCAATTTGCTGAAAGGTGTTTTGTAGTGAAAAGCTCAAATCTACCATCTCTAAATCTACAACAGTCTTACCATTGTCGTTTATTCTTTACTAAATATGCACATGTTAGTTAATTTGCTTATTTTGATTCTACTTAAGACAAACTTTTTTGGTTTGTTACTATTAAGTATATTTTTATTTAATTTTTGCCACACGCCAATGACTATTAATATAAGTGAAGAAATATTATAAGACAATCAACGTTTTTGGGCAAATTTGTAAAATATTTACATCAGCTGTTACAAAGAAAATTATTTATTTATTGTAAGCTCCGAACACTGTTGCCAAGTTTTATCCAACAAATATGGCTAAAGTAGAAAGGAAAAAAGCTAGAAAATAGCTAAATTCAAAAATATTTGAAAATTTAGCGATAAATAGCTAAAAACAAATCAATTTTTATTTTGTTTTAAACAGTTTACGGTAATTTGTTAACTGCTTTCATACTTCCCAAATTTCACTACAAATTTTTTAAAATATCAAATAAAGACAATTTGAAGTCAATCTTCAACGTTAATACTTTCGCTTAGTACTGGGGGGTCACTCTCTATTGCGATGCGAAAGCAATTACGATGCGAAAGCTAAATGCGTTGATATGCAAATTTTGTACTCTCTATTACTTTCGCAAAACCTTTCGCAAAATTGTTTGAAAAAGTGGCACCACGGACATTCCAAAAGAAAATATGGCAAAGGTTGGCAGTACTGAAATGTCAAAATATGTATAAAAAAACGACATTTAAAATCAAAATTTAAGAAAAAGTGAAGTGTAACAGCTTTTAATTGAAAATAAAGTTATGGATTCTGTAGCGTTATGGTTTTATGAAGAAAACGTCCATGTATAACGAGTTGCAAGACTAGTCTTAAAGGTTCAATTAGACGTGACATAACCATAGCCATAGAAAATAACCTTAAAGCCATAACTGTCACCATAGAAACCAATTAAATTTTGGTTTGGTTATGGCTATGTCATTATGGGTATGTCACTTCTAATTTAAGCTTAAGAGATAGTTCCGGTATACTTTCCTTAAATGACCGCAGGTAAGAAAAAATCTAGCGGAATATGTTATTAAATACATATTGCTTTATTTTAACTTTGTACTAATTTTGCGTTTCTGTATGTTCTAAACGCTGTTCAACACCAGCTAAAAGTTTATAAAACTAGCCGCTGCCTTAAAATTACTTGGCCAAGCTGGATACCAACATCAAATCGGCCAGGACCATACCTTAGAACAGTGGTCTTCATTCATATTAGAGTCTAAACACAATGTTTGCGGTGCGGTGCAATTTCTCGTTGCGGAAAAGAAAAATAAACATAATACAACGGAAGACGGCTACGGCAATACTTGTCATTGTTTGTTTAAATTTTTATTAATTTTTTTTTTGTGTATACATTTTTATAAAAAAATACTCTTTGTGTTGAATATTTTGTATTGGCAGTAACTAAGAACAAAAAATGATTAACATTTTATACATTCGCAGATATATTTGATATATTTTTTAAACTTTTATATATTATGACAAAAAAAATCATGCTTTTTGTTAAAACAATGTTGTGAACTACGCCAATTATTTAAAAAATGTGGCAACATCAGAAAGAGAAAGAGTGTCAAAAATTGAGAGAATAAGAAAGTCCGCAGAGAAAATAAAATAGATTTTAATTTTATACCGTTCCGCACTGCGGTTTTTTACTTCAAAATCGTATGAAAAACCGCACCGCAATAAATTATCGTTGCATTGTGTTCAGACTCTTAAGAGGATAGAATCTTACTATAGGAGACAACTATAATCTGAGAGTAACATTTGGTTAAGTTAGGCTGCATTGTCTTTATAACTAACAAAAATTTGAATGCTGAATGGGGCTTAAAGTAATGCTAAAAATGCTAAAAATATTTTTTAATGCTAAGATTTTGGAATGATTTCTTTTGATAACACTGCGATATAAAATTTCAACAAAGTCGTGACCAAAGAAAGATTTTTTTTTGAAAGAAAATATGGTGGAACAAAGTTAAAATTTCCAAAAAATTTTAATGATTTTTTGCAATTTTGCTTTTTTAACTTAGTTTTTTTAAACGAACTAATTATTATACCCTTTACCAAAAAAATGGTAAAAGGGTATATAAAGGTTTGTCATTCCGTTTGTAATTTCTATAATATCAATAAGCGACCTATAAAATATATATATTCTGGATCCTTATGCATAGGGAAGACGAATAAGCGATGTCCGTCTGTCCGTCTGTCCGTCTGTCTGTACGTGAAATCGGTTTTCCGAAGCTCCCAGAAAAGCTAGAGACTTCGTTCTTGGACTGGTGTGTCAGAAATTTTCCAAAATAGATTGGTATTGAAATTCAGCAAAATCGAGCAGAAGATTGCAGAGCTGGAAAACTTAAACTTTATTTTGCCATATAAAACTAACTACAGAAAACAAATTTTTATTTTTTTTTTAATAAATGAACTTCTTTTACACTTCAGTACGACTAAAATTGGTATTTTTAATTAAGAAAATATAAAAAAATTAAAAAGATGTTTCCAGGGTTGGAAAACTTTAACTTTTTGTGTTATGCAAAATTAACTATGTCTAAAACTATATTAGTATTTTCTCGAGAACCGTAAGAGCTACAGACCTGAAATTTTGACACAGTGTGTAGACCTTTCGCCGCTACAACAACAAATACTTGAGAATTGGAAAATAAAGGGTGTTCCAAAACGAGAAACTAAAAATATTAAAATCCCATGTAATATACATACAATTGTATTTGTATTGTATAATTTGTAAGTTTAGTGAATTTTTATACAGACTACAAAAATTAACACTAAAATTTCCAAAAATTTAAATTAAAGGGTGTTCCATCAGTTAATGCAATTTTGACAACTTGCTGTATCTTGGAAACCGTAAGAGCAAAACTCTTGAAATTTTCAAAAACGGTAAAACTAAAAAAACAAAAAATTATAAAATCGCCAAACCGAAAAAAATCGCCAAAAACAAAAAAAATCGCCAAAACGAAAAAAAGCACCATATTAAAAAAAATTTCTAAAGCTAAAATAAATCGCATAAAACGGAAGAATTGCTAAAATGAAAAAAAAATCGCCAAAATGAAAGAAAATCGCTAAAATGAAAAAAATTGCCAAAATAAAAAAATCGCCAAAACGAAAAAAACCCAAAAAAAAACAGAAAAAATCGCCAAAATGAAAAAAACCCCAAAACAGGAAAAAATCGCCAAAAACAAAACAAAGACTACCAAAACGAAAAAAAATCGCCAAAATGAAAAAAAATCGCCAAAACGAAAAAAAACCTAAACAACACACAAAAAATGGCCAAAATGAAAAAAAATCGCCAAAATGAAAAAAAACAAAAAAAAAAGAAAAAAATCGCCTAAATAAAAATAAACCCAAAAACAAAAAAATCGCCAAAATGAAAGAAAATCGCCAAAACGAAAAAAAAATCGTCAAAATGGGAAAAATCTCCAAAATAAAGAAAAGCCCAAAAACAGAAAAATATCGCCAAAACGAGAAAAAAGCGACAAAACTGAAAAAAAACCTAAAAAACAGACAAAAATCGCCAAAATGAAAACAAAATCGCCAAAATGAAAAAAATAGCCAAAAAGAAAAAAACCCAAAAAAAAACAGAAAAAAATCGCCAAAATTTTTTTTTTTTTTTTTTTTTAATGCATGAATTTTTATTTATTGTATCTTCATATATGAACTAACAATAAGTATTCAAATCTTAAATCTAAAAAATATAATTAGGCCCGACCAATGTCGGACATAAGCTTAGTAGTAGTTATATATAATACATATGTAAGTAGTGATAATCAAAAGGAAAAAAAAAATAAAAGTATTTTCAAGAAGTCCCATCTGGAGTGCTGTGAATAAGAGCCATTGTGTCCCTCTTTTTTAGGCGGATGTGTCCAGTAAAGTTCAAAATATTACGGGCAAGCGGATTAGGATGTGACTCGAGCTTTGTTAAATATTTGCCAGCGTATTTTGCAATTTCTTCAGTCACTAGTGGCATATTCAAATCACGATGTATATTTGAATTTTTGATGTACCATGGAGCCGATGTTATCATGCGTAAAAGTTTATTTTGCCTGCGTTGAATTTTCTCTACATTTGAAGCTGAAGCAGTGCCCCATAGTTGAATTCCGTAGCACCATATTGGCTTTAAAAGCGACTTGTATATTAAAAGTTTACAGTCTAGGCTAAGTGTTGAATTTCGACCAATCAGCCAATGTACCTGAGTTAGTTTAAGTTTCATTTGAGTTAACTTAGAATCAATGTGGTGTTTCCATGTAAGTCGTCGATCAAGGTGTATACCAAGATATTTCACATGTGAATGTTGAGAAACAACTTGATTGTTAATCCGAATGGGGGAACAAGTATCTCTTCGTAAAGTAAATGTTACTTGAACACACTTTTGTTCATTTACCTTGATTCTCCATAAGTTTAACCAAAGCTCCATCTGGCTAATGTGTTCCTGGAGTTTGCGGGATGCCTCATCAGGGTTTTCATGCATACTAAGGCAGGCTGTATCGTCGGCAAATGTGGAAGTATGGATACTACTGCTCACAGGCATATCACAAGTATAAATTAAATATAAAACTGGTCCCAGTATACTCCCCTGTGGCACACCAGATGAAATTGTTTCAGGCCTACTTGTAAAGTCTCCTTCCGCAACAGTGAACTTACGGGAAATAATGTAACTTTCCAAAAGATTTAAAATGTTTATTGGTAAGTAAGTCTTCAATTTTAAAATAAGGCCTTCATGCCACACTTTATCAAATGCCTGGGAAACGTCAATAAACAGCGCAGAACAATACTTTTTTCCCTCAAAAGTTCTTCTTATAAATTGAACTAATCTGTGAGTTTGTTCAATGGTGCTATGCTGACTTCTAAAACCAAATTGATGGTCTGGTATGCACCCACTACTAATTAGAATTGGGGACAATTTTGTTTTGAGCAGTTTTTCGAAAAGCTTTGACATTGTAGATAGTAGACTTATTGGCCTATATGACTCAGCCTTTGTTATATCTTTGCCCGGCTTTGGAATCATTTTAACCTTGGCAAGTTTCCAGTTGTGTGGATAATACTCCAGTCGTAAAATAGCATTAAATATGAATAACAGGATTCTCATTGCAATACGAGGCAAGTTCATAAGCATCTGATTACTAATTCCATCAATACCCGGAGCTTTCTTCGGGTTGAGTTCGGCAATTAATTTTTGTAAATCACGCGTCTTAAACTTTATGTGTTGAGGGGGTAGAGCGACTATATTCGGCAAATCAGCAACACCAGTACATATATTTGGCGTAAAAACGGATTTTAAGTGCTCAGCAAATATTTTACCTTTTTCAGTATCGCTTCTTGCCCAACCTCCGGTAGATGTGCGTAGAGGTGGCTTATACTCAACGGGTGTTTTAAGCTTTCTGGCAGCGCGCCACAAGGAGTAATTAGACGCCGGTGTAACATCAAGACCCTCCAGATAATTTTTAAGAGATGCAATTTTTTCAGATGCAAGCAACTCTTGGAGTCGTTTAGTGCACTCTTTAAATCTGATTTTATTTTGTGGTGATCTGTGCTGTTGCCATTCCCTTCTAGCCCTTCTTTTTTCACGTACGAGACGTTCAATGTCTGTAGAATAAATTTTATTAAACCCAATCTGCGGATGGGAGATAGTGGCATGTTCAGCAGCCTGTTTAATATTCTCGCTGAGATTGGCAATGTTCGATTCAATATCATCGGGTGTTCTAAGCGTAATGTTTTCCGTACAATGACTGCTGAGATATTTTTTGAACCCCAGCCAATTTACACGATTGATCATCTTCACATATGGGTCAGGTAAGTTACTTCTTAATGGGCTACAAATTGTGATGATCGTCGGGGAGTGATCGGACGAGAGATCAAGAGAAGCTTGAACTTGAATTAAATCCCTAGAGATATTTTTTATGACGCCAAAATCTATAACGTCCGGAATTTTTTGTATGTCAGTAGGCCAATAAGTGGGCTCCCCACTCGAAATGACATCCAAGCCCATTTTTGAAATAGTGTTGAACAATGCTCGACCTCTGGGTGTAACAAGGCGCGAACCCCAGAACGTATGTTTCGCATTGTAGTCTCCAGCTGCTACAAAACAAGGTCCAAGAGATTTGTAGAAATCCTCATATTGATTCTCAGTGATTGAAAATCTGGGAGGGGAGTAAATTGATGATATAACGAAATTTGAACAAAAACTTTCAATGCCAATATTTGTTGCTTGTAGGTATTCTTCACAAATGTTATCAAGAACATAGTGCTTGAGTCTTGACTTTATTAGAATTGCTGATCCACCGCAAGCCCTTCCTCTAGGGTCCTTTGTATCATATATAGTGTAGCCATAAATTTTAAAAAGACTTCTCGAAGTCAAATGAGTCTCAGATACTAACATTATATCAATATTTTTTTCCGTGAGGAAGTGCTCAAGTTCATTTTTATGTTGGCGAATGCCGTTTGCGTTCCAGAAACATATTGTTAACGTGTTCATGGCTTATTAAGTATTGCTTGAAGCAGAGTATTCTGCATTCGCAACATTTCTTGCATCATGCTAGTCATATTTGTTGTAAAATTGTTTATAGTTTACACAAGATTTTCAATAGTGGCTTCAAGGCGATTATAATTAAAGTTTGAGTTTGTATTTGTAGAATTATTTTGCGGTGAAACATTTTGTGTCGGAATAGAACTAGCCTTAGCAGCATCTGCATACGATACACGGGAAGTAACTGGTTGGCTCATTTGCTGAAAAGTGGCAGAGTAAACGTTTGCTGATTGAGCTGGAGCTAATTTAGGTTTTTGCACCATAGTCTTCTTTACCAAAGAGTACACACGACAACCTCTGTAGTTAGCAGTGTGATTTTCTCCACAATTACTGCATTTTTTGTTACTTTGATCTTTCGGTTTATTGCAACTAGCAGTGCCGTGCAACTCGCCGCACACGACACAAACAGTAGGTAATTTGCAGTAAGTTTTAGTATGGCCATATTCTTGACAATTATGGCACTGTACGGGTCCTGAACGCTTGTGTGGTTCTTCAACGGTTATTTTTCGATATAAGAGATATCTTAAATTATATATTGGATGGGTCTCACTCTTTTTCAATTTTATATCATTTGGCTCAAGTTCAACGCGAAATAGAGGTTGAGGGATCTTTTCCCTATTTATTATGTTCGATACATTTTTTACTTTAAAGCCCTGGAGGACGAGAGCATCTTTTACTTCTTCGGGAGCAACATAGGAATCTATGCCCTTCAACACAATATGCATACCTTTAGCACTCTTGAGCTGATATGTGTAGAAATTTGTTTTACTTTTTTCAAGTTCAGAAACCATTGTGCGAAAATCTTTTTCTTCATAAATTTGAATTTTCGTTTCATCAATATTACCACGTTTTATTGGAACAATGTGAAATTTATTCTCACCAATGACCGAAATTAATTTTTTAATAAGGGCATTTGAATTTTTTTGTCTCAAATATATTGGTGGCGGCTTGGATGTTTTGTTCGAGGATACCTCGGGTTTGTCGTTGTCATCTTGAAAAATTTTAAAGCGGTTTTGGCGATTAGTTGAGGCTGCGCTGTTATCCCTAGACACTTTTGGAGCAGATGAGATTTTTGAAGAATTCGGGCTTCGCCCGCGCTTTAAAATTGTAATGTATCTGTCCATTCCAACTTGTACCTTGAGTTTCGAGCCGCTGTTATCTGTAGTTATAACTTTGTTAAGTGATAAACACGAGCCTGAAGGGGATGATATTACTGACTTAAATGAAGAAGTACTGGGCAACTGTAATGTTAATGCATCATTACTATTTGGCATTGGACAAAGCGAAGTTGATCGCTGACGAAAAATTGGCGTTGCCGTTAACAAAAGATTTTCATCAGATTTATTTTTTATATTTTTTTCATTCAGAGTTTCAGAACTCACAGTAAAATAAGCATTTCTGCCGTTAGAACTCACTTCAAGTTTTTCTGTATTTGAGGAATTCATACAAAGAATTCCTCAAGGGTTATTCGTTTATGTTTTTTTTTTTATTTTCGGTATTTTTTGTTTTTGTTATTTATGATTGTTTGTTTGACTTTGAGGTATTCCTCAATATCACTTGTTTAAGTTTTTTTTTGCGGTTTTTTTGTTTTTGTTATTTTTACAATGTAAAAAATATTAGCAAAGCAGAAAGCTTATTTATTAAAGACAGTATGTATGTACCTATTACGAATAATATGTACTACTAATATTTTTTTTTTGTATATGTAATTTTTGTTTGTTTGGTAAGTAAGTAAAATTCCGCTATTCGACTGTTCGCTATGAAGGTACCAAAACGAAAAAAAATCGCCAAAATGAAAAAAAAAAATCGCCAAAATGAAAAAAAACAAAAAAAAGAAAAAAATCGCCTAAATAAAAATAAACCCAAAAACAAAAAAATCGCCAAAATGAAAAAAAACAAAAAAAAGAAAAAAATCGCCTAAATAAAAATAAACCCAAAAACAAAAAAATCGCCAAAATGAAAAAAAATCGCCAAAATGAAAAAAATCGCTAAAACGAAAAAAAAAATCGTCAAAATGGGAAAAATCTCCAAAATAAAGAAAAGCCCAAAAACAGAAAAATATCGCCAAAACGAGAAAAAAGCGACAAAACTGAAAAAAAACCTAAAAAACAGACAAAAATCGCCAAAATGAAATAAAATCGCCAAAATGAAAAAAATCGCCAAAAAGAAAAAAAACCCAAAAAAAAAAACAGAAAAAAATCGCCATAATGAAAAAAACCCCCAAAACAGGAAAAAATCGCCAAAAACAAAAAAAAATTTGCCAAAACGAAAAAAAATCGCCAAAATGAAAAAAATCGCCGAAACGAAAAAAACCTAAAAACAGACAAAAATCGCCAAAATGAAAAAAAAGTCGCCAAAATTAAAAAAAAATCGCCAAAATGAAAAAAAAAGAAAAAAAATCGCCTAAATAAAAATCGCCAAAATGAAAGAAAATCGCCAAAATGAAAAAAAAATCGCCTAAATGAAAAAATTCGCCAAAAAGAAAAAACCCCAAAACGAAAAAAACCCCAAAAAAATCGCCAAAAGGGAAAAAATCTCCTAAATAAAAATAAACCCAAAAACAAAAAAAAAAAATCGCCAAAATGAAAAAAAAATCGTCAAAATGGGAAAAATCTCCAAAATGAAGAAATTTATAAATTTTTTTATAAAACAAATATGTATGTATGTGTCTGTATACTATATATATGTACGTACGTTGGTAAAGGGTATATAAGATTCGTCACAGCCGAATATAGCACTCTTACTTGTTTTAACTGAAAATAAATTAATATTGCATATTATTAAATAAGTTTTCATGAGGAATAATACACAAATATAATATTTTTAACTGAAAATATTCAATAATTTAATCGAAAACCGTATATAATTTTCTATATATATATATATCTTGTTCTTATTTTTTAACAACAAAAAAAAAATAATCACTTCTCGAATGTAAGAAAAAAAACTTTTTTTAAATTTTAGTTAAATGAGACTATTACTTTTTTCAGTGTAATACTCTTATTTTAGGTGTGTTTCTCTTTGTGAATACCACTGCCTTAAGGTAGAGGTCCATAGCTCGCTTTATGCGCGTTACGCTTTCTATGCAAATTTCCAAAAAGTAGAATCAATGCAATAGTATGTGACAAGTTACATAGCAAAAACGCAGAACGCGTAGGCGCGTTCAAAGCGAAAAGTAGGTCTACTTTCTACTTTTGTACGCGTTACAAGCACCATGAAAGAAAGTCAGCTGTTCTTGAAAGCTAAAGACGTTAAATAATACTTTGTTTCTTACGTTATCGATAAATATTATTTTGCCGTGGATAATTAATTTTAATTATCCACGGCAAAATTGATTAAAATTAATTAATTTTAATTAATTTTGCATAAATAATAACTAATGCAAAACTGTTTTATTCACTCATGTATTTATTAAGTTAAATAGTTCCATACATAACTAATAGACAATTTTATAGAATCCAACATGATTGTAAACAGTTTAAATCAATAAATACATGTCTAAATCAAACAGTTTTTCATTAATAATTAGTTGGTTACGCTTTTTTGGGCAAATGCACACAAGAAATGCCAGATGAAAACTCAGCCTTACATTAAAGTCAAGAACAGCCGACAATTTGCTGGAATAGCCCTGGCCGAGTTCTTCTCAAGACTATCATTTAAAATGCTGAATAAATAGTCAAAGACGTCTGCAGACATTCTTGTCGCGGTTCGAAATTGCTCAGGGTCAGAAGTTTTAATTTTTTTAAATGTGGTTTCAAAAAACCCACTTAATTTCCGTTCTAAATACAACGGCCGCACCCAAAACCTTTTCTTTTTTTGAAATTGTTCATAGGCATTTTTTGCACATAAAATTAAATATACAAACTCGACTAACTCCACAAATTCTTTTAAAAACTCGATTTCACTCTCCATTTTTTCTTTATAAGTATTTATAAACAAACGCACACAGCTGATCAAAACAAAAATAAAATGGCGCATGAAAAGCAGTGCATGTAACTCAGCGCGAACAAAGTGTAGAAAGAAACAAGAGGATGAAACGCGTATAAAGCATAACGCGTAAAAAGCGAGCTATGGACCTCTACCTTTAGAAATATAGCAGCAGACAATGTCCCGTCGCTTAAAAGAGCTCTACGTAGCGATTGAGAAAATACAAAACTGAGAGGGACCATCACCTGTGCTGGAAATGCTTAATTTATTTTTACGCATTTTCACTTGGTGTGATTTTTAAAATCAAATATGAATACATACATACAAACATACATGTGTAATATTATAAGTACTATTAGTGTCACATTTCATTATAAACAATCAGCTATATCCCTTACAGGAGGTCCATTAGAATTTAGGCCGTCTGTCAATTTTGTCCACAAATTATTTGCGGCTTATTTGCCATTTGCTCACATGCAATCCACTAAAATTTCAAACTGCCGTTGTTTTTAATTTTTTTTTTTGGCATTTTCCCTAAAAACTACGATTTAAATATAAATATTTTGGTTTTATAAAAGGTTTATTAATCAAATTTCCATAGAAAATTAGTTTAATAAACCTCTTATAAAACAAAAATATTTTTATGAATAAGACAGTCAATATATAAATATTTTTTTCAACGTATTTACATGTTTTTCTCACTTTGCGTTTGGTATTTAGCTAACGCAAGATATTTGCGCTTATCGAGCGATTTTGACAGGCGCTTTCGCATTGTAGAGTACGGTGATATCAGACTTGCGAAACGGAAAATAAAAGATGCGAAAGGTAAATGCGCAAACGCATTAGAGAGTACCAATCGAGCGATTTCGTACCATTTTTCTTTCTCATCGTAATAGAGAGTAACCCCCCTGAATTCGAGAATTCCCTAGTAAAACAAAATGCTTTAAATGAAGTAGGCTTCTGCCATTATAGAGTAAAAATAGCGGTGATAAACCTGCCGATGTAAGTCAGAATATTTACAACAAACTTTGGTGTTATTTGTTCATTAATAATTATCACATGTAATTTGGCTTGCAAAGCGATACGAACATAAGCCTGTTCAAATCATAAATATAGAAACAAATGAAGTTCGAATAATAATTAAATTAACTAAAATTAATAGTCATGGGCCAGTGGCAAAAACACTATGCGACAGTTTTTTGACCAAATGTATCGGACACCCAATCCTAATGTAAAATTGTTTGCTGAATCCGAATATGAAGTCAAAATTATCGAAAGTAGAACAGTTTTTGAGATATAGCCAAGTTACTATTATTTAGGTTTTTAAAAGGATGATGTGGCTTATGTGCAAATATCTTTAAAAATATTCGTCAGCTTATAAACTTTTTATTTTCGTTAAAAGATAGTATAATTACTAAAATAAACATACACCGCATGTCAAGATTAATCAAGAAATGATGAAGATACAGGGACAAAATATGAAAGTTCATTACACATTTTAGGATTTTTTGCAATTTTGCTGTTTTAAAATTTTCTTTTTTTAACCAAACAATTAAAAATTTTAAGATTTTTTTTACAAAGGACATTAGCTAATTTTAATACAAATATTTTCCGCCCTACAAGGCCCAGATTGGTGCAAAAATGAGAAAGCTATAGAAGATTTAGTGAATTAACCCCTTTTTCGATTTTTATTAAATCAAGAACCCAAAGGAAGTAAAAACGCAGAATTTGAAAAACAAACGCTGTAAATGCTATAAACATTGACAGTTCACAATTTCAAATTGTTTGCTTAACGTTTTAATTCTCTAGAAACGCAGAATTCATATTAACAAAAATAAAATGCATAGTGCAAAACGTGAATTTTTTTTGCCAGAACAATCCGAACAAGTTTTGCAATAAAAGCCTGCCGTTGGTAGCCTCTTTGCCAATTTTCGACATTTCGCGAATTTTTTTTATTTATTTACATATATTCGTAAAATTGCGCTAATTTTTATTAACTTAATAAGGTAAATGTAATTAAAAACATTAGCACTTTTATAAGCTTATGCATTCCTGATGTCATTCTACGACAATCAATAAATATAGGGAAAAATGTTGTAGGTGTTGTAGCAAAGGTTTCTATGGAAATTACGAACAACATATTTACAACTATTGTACAACTTGAGGACCTACAACAATAGGTTGCGAATTGAACAGATATTTTTAATTTCACAAAATGTGCACAAAACTTAAAAAGGCTATAACTTTGGATCGGTAAGAGCAAATTCAATATTTTTTCCTTTAAATGATTCAGAATTTATTTATTTATTTAAACCGCATCAATAGAAATTTAAAAAGTTAAGAGGCATTATTTTTAAGATTTATACTAAATTTACAAAAAAAAAAATCATAAAAGATGAGCAATGAGCAAAAAAAAATAACCGAAACTTATATTATTTGCACAGGGAAGTAAATTTTGAACAGTTTTCTTAAAAAAAATTGACTTACCCAGTAAAAAAAGACATTCCAAAATAGTCATGAAAATGTAGAGTTTGCGATCTGGAAGTAGTGCAAATTTCGATCCGTTCTAATGATTTTTACATAGGATTGTCATTGCAAGAAATTCTCGTTTTCAATGCCTGGTCACCGAATTGGAAGTGATTTTAAGAAAAATTAATTTTTTTGTGTTCTATGATAATATTTTCATCTAGGAAAAATGGTAAATAGTTACCTATTTTAACAATTCGTTTCTTTTTATACGAATTTAAGCCCGAAACAATGTTATCATTTAAATTTAAGTAAATAACTTTTAAATTTTAGACTAAAATTACTGCCTGTTCCAGGATGTCACTCATGTTCGTTCGCACGCATTTTAAATGACAAAGAGCTGTTTTGCGTTCCACTAAAAGCCTTTAGGACGACAAGTCGAAAGGAAATGAGTGCGAACGATAACGTAAGCATTTCAATACAAATTTGCGCCCCAATAAAATTTTTTCAGTCATTTGTACTAACTCTAATGTCAAAAGCAGGCACTTGTATTTTAATTGTCGACTGAGACAAAATAAAACAAATTATTTTTATGTACACAAATAAAATATTTTACTTTGCCAATGAGTAATATTATACTGGCTTCGCTGGCAATGGATTTGTTAAGTAACGCGTCGTTGGCGGTCTCCCCATGTCTGGGCTTGTAAGTAAGCCGTTTTGCGTCCTTTGCCTGGTCTTTGTGATATTCTTCTCTAGGTATGTATGTATATGTGTTCGACAACAGCTTCGATGAGTACAGATTTTCTGCCTACCACCACTTCCGCTAGTTGTAATGAAAGTTGGTTAGAAGCTATCGGTCTTATGTATAAGAAAAAACGGCCAAGCGGTTAGCATAAATCACATTGGGATTTAATAGTGGATGAAAACTACATTATGCGCCGATTTTTAATGCCACATTGTGTGGAGGAACTCGTTAGCACCGCTTAGTTCACTGTCGTCACTTATGCTAACTTCATACCAGTTTTTTCTTATATAAGGCCGTATTTATTCATCTAAGCAGTTGTTCTACATACACAGATGTGAAAATCCTTAATCCTCGTCCATACAGTGAAACATTTGCTGCAAAACTTTTGAGTTTGTCGATGAACGGGGAAAGAGGAATGGAAAAGTGTACTTTGTTTCATGTACATGAAGTTCTTGTTGAGTATATCATTCTCGTCTCATTCTCATGAGAAATATATGAGAAAATGTATTAAGCTGCAAAACAAAAACTTCACAGTGTGGACACGAATGCAGTTTAAAAAGAGAAATCAAAAATGTTTCGCAGCAAATGTTTCACTCTATGGACGAGGGCTTAAGCCATCCGGCTATACAGAAAACTTACTGAGCGGAGCCGGTATTTGGTAATAATATACCGAATACATACATATGTAAATACAATAAGAATACATGTATATGGATTTACATATGTCCATACCTAGAGGAGAGAGTTCTTAAGATCGGACGAAGGCCAGTTTAACAAAAAATATACTTCTACTCTACGAAGTCGCCGTTGCGCATACACGTGTACTTACATACATATCTATGTATGTATGCACAGAAGAGAAAATTATTGCACCCGTCCAAATGCCGGCTAGGTAGAACACTTTTCTGGGTCTGTTGGTATTTTTGAAAGACCTATAGATAATGACAATCACCCAAACGACAATGAATAATGACCTAAATAAATGGGCTGTTGGTAATTTTCCCATTTGGGTGATTCTTCACACAATTTTGCATGACTTGTGTTTTTTTGTGTCTTTATTTATCATAAAGAAAAACCAATCAGTAATCATGTGTAATTTTTATACTTAAAAAAATTTGTTTTGTTAAATGATCAAACAGAATTGCGGCATAAACACATTTTCCATACCAATTGATACAAAAAATCAGCACCAGAAAGCAGTCGATAGATAGAATCTATTTTATTTTGACAAAGTTTTTTCTTATGCTCTCATATATAAAGACTCATTCTCTCAATAATGCTACCATACTTTCAACAAATATTATACATTTTGTGAACAAAACTACAAAGAAATATAAGCACAAAAGAAAATAAAACTAAAATTATAGAGCATTTGAAGTTACTGCCGTAGATTTTATTATGGGCTTTGTTAATTTGAAAACGATTTTTCCTGAAGTTGCAGACATATTCTGTTTGATCATTAAGTTTCATTATTTTAATTTATTTTTGGGTGCCACTTGTTGCAGGTTAAGATTAGAATAGAGTTTCATTTTTTAAGGCACAATTTACACATTTAAACGATTTTTTATTCTCATTTGACGATGAATATGTGAAATTGTTGATGTGGCAACATAGATATTTGACAACGGGTATACGGCTTACGTTAGAAACGTAAAATCAGGCGAACGACAAGTCGAATGTTATTGGGACGCTGTTTCGAACGAAAGTGAGTGACTGCTTATATTTCGCCTAAGTTTTCTTTCGGCATTCTGGAACTGGCTGTAAGTTCATAAATTTCTTTAAAAAATCGTTTTTTTTTAATTCTGGTGAGTATTTTCTAAAACTGTAGAGAAATTACAAGGTTTTGTACGACTAAAATAAACTTTTACTTGGTTTTCTGCTAACTATCGGCAAATTAAAAATATTGATTTCTTGGAAGCAATGAAAATGTAGTTCCTTTGGAATGACTTCCAATTTTTTTTACTGGGTAGTACCAAAAAAAAATCGTGCTAATAATTCGCGTAATGAACAAAATTACAAAAAGTCGAGAAAACCTGATTTTCGGCTTAAAATCGATTTTAGCAACCTCTAAACACTTTCCGAAAAATCCAGCAGAGCTGGAAAGCTTAAACTTTATTTTGCCATATAAAAGTAACTACCGAAAACAAATTTTTATTTTTTTTAATAAATGAACTTATTTTACACTTCAATACGACTAAAATTGGAATTTTAAATTAAAAAAATATAAAAAATTAAAAAGACGTTTCCAGGGTTGGAAAACTTTAACTTTTTGTGCTATGTAAAATTAACTATGTCTAAAACTATATTAGTATTTTCTCGAGAACCGTAAGAGCTACAGACCTGAAATTTGGACACAGTGTGTAGACCTTTGGCCGCTACAACAACAAATACATGAGAATTGGAAATTAAAGGGTGTTCCAAAACGAGCAACGAAAAATTTTAAATTCCCATGTAATATATATATAATTGTATATATGTATGTATATACACTTGAAATTTGTAAGGTTAGTGTATTTTTATACAGACTACAAAAATTAACACTAAAATTTAAAAAAATTTTAATTAAAGGGTGTTCCATCAGTTAATGCACTTTTGACTATGCAATTTTGACAACTTGCTGTATCTTGGAATCCGTAAGAGCAAAACTCTTGAAATTTTCAAAAACGGTAAAACTAAAAAATCAAAAAATTATAAAATCGCCAAACCGAAAAAAATCGCCAAAAGCAAAAAAAAAAAATCGCCTAAACGAAAAAAAGCACCAAATTACCAAAAAAAAAATGTCTAAGACTAAAATAAATCGCGAATAACCGGAAAAATTGCTAAAATGAAAAAAAAACGCCAAAATGAAAGAAAATCACCAAAATGCAAAAAAATCGCCAAAATGAAAAAAAATCGCCAAAACGAAAAAAACCCCAAAAAACAGAAAAAAGTCGCCAACATGAAAAAAACCCAAAAACAGGAAAAAATCGCCAAAATGAAAAAAAACGCCAAAATGAAAAAAATCTCCAAAATGAAAAAAAACCCAAAAAATAACAGAAAAAAATCGCCAAATTAAAAAAAAAAACGCCAAAATGAAAAAAATCTCCAAAATAAAAAAAACCCTAAAAACAGAAAAAAATCGCCAAAATGAAAAAAAAATCGCCAACATGAAAAAAATCGCCAAAAATGAAAAAAAAACCCAAAAACAGAAAAAAATCGCCAAAATGAGAAAAAAGCGACAAAACTGAAAATATCGTTTAAACTAAAAAAAAAACTTCAAAAAAGCAAAAAAGCCACATTAAAAAATGCTCAGAACCGAATGTACGGTGCCCTTCGTGCGCGAGTCAAAGTCGCACTTTACTGAATTTTTTAATATTAAAGGAATTAAACGAAACTAAGTTTTTTCTTATTTCGTTTTTGCTTCGTTCACTTAACATATTTTATGTATTTTTTAAAGAACTAGAATTAGAAAAATCCTAAATTATGATTCCAGGGTTGGAAAACTTACACTTTTTGTGTTATGTGAAACTAAATAGTTCTAAAAATTTTTTTCTTTTCCTTTATAAATTGAATATATTTTATGCTTCTGAAAGAAAACTTTGGCGTATAAAATTTGAAAACTGAAAATTACAGCTCCAAAGATGGAACCTTTGATTTTTTTTTAAATATTAGAGTATAAAACTAATTTTATTTATTTCTTTGTTCATTTAACGCACTTTATTAATTTTTTAAATTAGAAAAATCTAAAAGGTTGATTCCAGGGTTGGTAAATTTATTGTTTTTTTACAAAAGTAACTAGGCCAGTTTTTTCTTTTTGTTTACAAGTTTTATATACTTTGTGACTTAGAATGAAATAATTTGGCATAGAAATTAGAAAAATAAAAGACATAGCTCCAGAGCTGGAAAACTTAATTTTTTTCTGGTATATAAAACTAATTATTTCTTTTGTAATTAAATATATTATATATTTTATAAAGAAATAAATTAGTATTAAGAAACTCAGAAATATGGTTCCAGAGTTGGAGATTGAAAAAAGTTTCGGTAAAAAAATAACCAAAAATATTTTTTTCTCCGTTAAACAGATTTCATGTTTTAGGAAAATCATTACTCAAGATTTTTTATAGATGTTTAATTTTTTTATGGATATCTAATCTAATTGAAGTATAAACGAAGGTTTGTGCTTATTGTGCTCTCAGCATAATAACTATTAATTTTTAGTAAATGGAGATAAAACTAAAATTTATCGCTAAAGATAAATTAAAGGACATGTTCCGTTTCATTTTCCTGATAACTTTCCTTTCTGCTGAACAAATTTCAAAAAAATCCTGTAGGAATAAAACGTTTACATAATACCACGATGTATACCATGTACAATGGGAACTTTAAATCAAAACATCAATGATTATTAAATACGGGAAAATATAAAACAAGTTAATTTACTTGATATGGAGGTGCAATACTAAGAATATTTTAGAGTTATTAAATAGCAGCATGGTTTTTGAACATCTTGAGAGCAAGTAAACAAGCCCCATTTTTTTGGTATTGTATTGACGTGACTGAAATGTAAAATATATCTTAACCACAGAGTGTAGAGTAAAATATTAAACTATTGCTAATATCGAAAATAAAATAATTGAATCAAATTCTTTAATCTTAAAATACTGTAAGGTCACTTACTATTAATTGTTTTAGAGAAAAAAAAAAAATTATAAATTTTTTCACAAAATAAATATATTTGTATGTGTCTGTATACTATATATATGTACGTACGTTGGTAAAGGGTATATAAGATTCGGCACAGCCGAATATAGCACTCTTACTTGTTATTATTAAAGATAATTAATTATTTTTCTGACTCGTGTGTTCTAGTACATTTTCTTTGTAAATTTTCGTAGTGTTGAAAAACATTCATAGCGTTTTTAAGCCGACACAATCAATACCGTGCATTTTTAAAAGTGTATTAAAAATATCTATATATAAATAGGCAAGTGAAAAAAGTTAAGAACCATTTTAACTGACTTAAACTCAACGTATTCGCTTGATTTTTTTTTTGTTAGATAGATTGACAATAGGAGCAGTGCAGAATGTATTTTTTCTTCTACATTTTTGTGTCTAAGATAGTTAAAAACAGTTAAGAATATTAGCCAATCATAAAGCCATGATTTCTCTTTCTCTCTTAATTTGCTAAAAAAAAATTACAAGAATTTGGCTTGGCAACTCCATAAACACTCAGAAGGAAAAACGTATTTTATTTGTTCATTCTATTCTTATTTCCATCTTTCTATGTACTTAAACGATTATTACTGAAACTAATAAAATTTGGATATTTAAATAACGAGTGGTACTGTATTATTTTTCTTTAGATGCTTAAAAATAATATATTTTTTTAATTATTAATAACTTTGATTAAAGTTAAATTCACCTACAGCACAAAGTAAGTTTTTATACCCTTTACCAACAAAAATGGTTTGTAATTTCTATAATATCAATAAGCGACCTATAAAATATATATATTCTGGATCCTTATGCATAGGGAAGACGAATAAGCGATGTCCGTCTGTCCGTCTGTCTGTACGTGAAATCGGTTTTCCGAAGCTCCCAGAAAAGCTAGAGACTTCGTTCTTGGACTGGTGTGTCAGAAATTTTCCAAAATAGATTGGTATTGAAATTCAGCAAAATCGAGCAGACCATTGAAGAGCTGGAAAACTTAAACTTTATTTTGCCATATAAAAGTAACTACAGAAAACAAATTTTTATTTTTTTTTTAATAAATGAACTTCTTTTACACTTCAGTACGACTAAAATTGGTATTTTAAATTAAAAAAATATAAAAAAATTAAAAAGACGTTTCCAGGGTTGGAAAACTTTAACTTTTTGTGTTATGTAAAATTACCTATGTCTAAAACTATATTAGTATTTTCTCGAGAACCGTAAGAGCTACAGACCTGAAATTTGGACACACTGTGTAGACCTTTGGCCGCTACAACAACAAATACATGAGAATTGGAAATTAAAGGGTGTTCCAAAACGAGCAACGAAAAATTTTAAAATCCCATGTAATATACATACAATTGTATTTGTATTGTATAATTTGTAAGTTTAGTGAATTTTTATACAGACTACAAAAATTAACACTAAAATTTCCAAAAATTTAAATTAAAGGGTGTTCCATCAGTTAATGCAATTTTGACAACTTGCTGTATCTTGGAAACCGTAAGAGCAAAACTCTTGAAATTTTCAAAAACGGTAAAACTAAAAAAACAAAAAATTATAAAATCGCCAAACCGAAAAAAATCGCAAAAAACAAAAAAAATCGCCAAAACGAAATAAAGCACCAAATTAAAAAAAAATTTCTAAAGCTAAAATAAATCGCATAAAACGGAAGAATTGCTAAAATGAAAAAAAAATCGCCAAAATGAAAGAAAATCGCTAAAATGAAAAAAATCGCCAAAATAAAAAAATCGCCAAAACGAAAAAAAACCCCAAAACAGGAAAAAATCGCCAAAAACAAAACAAAAATTGCCAAAACGAAAAAAAATCGCCAAAATGAAAAAAATCGCCAAAACGAAAAAAAACCTAAACAACAGACAAAAATCGCCAAAATGAAAAAAAAAATCGCCAAAATGAAAAAAAAAGAAAAAAATCGCCTAAATAAAAATAAACCCAAAAACAAAAAAAAATCGCCAAAATGAAAGAAAATCGCCAAAATGAAAAAAAATCGCCAGACGAAAAAAAAACCTAAAAACAGACAAAAATCGCCAAAATGAAAAAAAATCGCCAAAATGAAAAAAATCGCCAAAACGAAAAAAAAAATCGTCAAAATTGGAAAAATCTCCAAAATAAAGAAAAGCCCAAAAACAGAAAAATATCGCCAAAAAATCTCCAAAATAAAGAAAAGCCCAAAAACAGAAAAATATCGCCAAAATGAAAAAAACCTCCAAAAACAGAAAAAAATCGCCAAAACGAGAAAAAAGCGACAAAACTGAAAAAAAACCTAAAAAACAGACAAAAATCGCCAAAATGAAAACAAAATCGCCAAAATGAAAATATCGCAAAAAAGAAAAAAACCCAAAAAAAAACAGAAAAAAATCGCCAAAATGAAAAAACCCCAAAACAGGAAAAAATCGCCAAAAACAAAAAAAAAAATTTGCCAAAACGAAAAAAAATCGCCAAAATGAAAAAAAATCGCCAAAACGAAAAAAAACCTAAAAACAGAAAAAAATCGCCAAAATGAAAAAAAAATCGCCAAAATGATAAAAAAAAATCGCCAAAATGAAAAAAAACAAAAAAAAGAAAAAAAATCGCCTAAATAAAAATCGCCAAAATGAAAGAAAATCGCCAAAATGAAAAAAAAATCGCCAAAATGAAAAAATTCGACAAAATGAAAAAACCCCAAAACGAAAAAAACCCCAAAAAAATCGCCAAAAGGGAAAAAAAATCTCATTAATAAAAATAAACCCAAAAACAAAAAAAATCGCCAAAATGAAAAAAAAATCGTCAAAATGGGAAAAATCTCCAAAATGAAGAAATTTATAAATTTTTTTACAAAACAAATTTGTATGTATGTGTCTGTATACTATATATATGTACGTACGTTGGTAAAGGGTATATAAGATTCGGCACAGCCGAATATAGCACTCTTACTTGTTTATTTTTGGTTTATTTTGTGTGCGTTTTGTTTTTGTTCATTGTTTTCATTATTTTTCTGTACTTTAAATTACTGAACATACTGGAATGATGGAATGTTGGAATATGATGGAATGTTTATATTATTAGGCTTGCATATTCGTACATACATATGGGGTCTTTCTCAAAGAATAGGGAATAGAAACTTTTTTTGTAACAAACGTTTTAATGGGAAGTCTAAAACTTTAGAGAAAAAGTGTTCAATGAAAAAGTAAACGAATATTTTTGTTTTGGGCAATAATAATGAATATGAAGTGAAAACACTAGGAGCAAATATCTAATTACATTTAGTTCAAAAAGTGAACAACTTTTTTTAAATAGTTTGCTTAAAATCTATTCTTATTTATGCCGATAAATGAAATTTTAAATTCGTATTTAGTAGTTAAGAAAGTGGTTTAAGAGAGTGGTTTACCTTGGAGTCTATACATATGTATATTTGAATATAGTTTTGAAATTGTGTTTTAAATTCATCAAACTTTAAATATTTTCATTCTATTCTCCACCTCTGTGCGTTAATGGTTGATTTTCAACCACTGGGCGAACACTAGTATATAAAAAAAGATGTGATTATAATATAATGTTATAATGTTATAATAATTCGAAAATGCAAATAAAAATTATATAATTCAAATATGATTTTATATAAATATACGTAGAAGGTAAATATGTATATAAGTATTGTATAAATGTTATAAAAAATAAAAATGATGTTCCAACGGCAAATTTTCCGATGATAACCCATCCCAGCACAGTGTCTTTCGCCAATGGGGAACCAATAGAGGCAGTTTGGATACCACTCCGGATTAACCTAGGATACACGTCCGCTCCCAAAACAAAATTGATGGTGTGGCTTTCGAAGAAATCAGGATCAGCCAAGCGCAAATTGCGATAAGCGTCAGTGACACTACGATCCAGGCGTTTTGCTGGCGGCCTCTCTGGCAGATCGTCTGCAACACGGGCCTTCACAGTGAAGGTCCCTCCTTCTCCATCAAACCGGGTACGAAACTGGAACTGACACCACTTGTCCTCGTTGAACCTTTCAAATGGTAGATGATACCGTTCGACTAGGAAGGAAGCGATAGATCTCGTGGCAGCGCACGGATTCAAAAGTCCGCTAACTAGGCTCCATTCTTTGTCCAAGTACATCTTGATAATTACGGTAGGCACAACAGTGGTGGGGTCGGCGCGGCTCAACGGCTTATTAACTCTCGTGATTTCGGGAGGATGAAGAAGGGTGTGATGGTTAATGTTGCAGTGGCTGCAGCGATCACGACTACGGCAATTTTGGAGGCGATGTGAATGGGCCAGACAATTTTTGTAGTAGCGATGGCGTTTGACGACGTCCAACCTGGCTGACACGGGCATTCTGTTAAATTTTGCGCACTTACGCAACGGATGATCTTTCTGACATAAACGACAGTCGGGATTTTTAGCCTTTAGGTGGACGTTGAGCTTGTGCTGTTCAATGGGGGAGTCGTGACTGCGGCGACGATTAGGCATATTTGCTAGAACGGGGGAAAAATAAGGGGGGAAAATTATTTGTCATGTTGACGGGGGAATTGTGAGTAAAACTAGTTTTACGATCGGTGCCATTGGTAGTGCGTACCTCGGCAACCCGTACCTTGCTATCGGAGCCGTGAAAAATCTTATCGATGCGACCGAGACGCCATTGATTAGGGGGTAAATTTTCTTGCTTGACGACGACAAGATCACCAATTGCAAAATCTCTTTGGGAGAATTTCCATTTATTCCGTTTGTGAAGTTCGCCTAAATACTCCTCTTTCCACCTTTGAGCCAAGTGCTGATGAAATATTTTCAACTTTTGCCAACGATTTACGTAGCTAAGGGAATGGTTGGATAAGTCAGGCTCTGGTGGAGATAAGAGTGGAGTTCCGACGAGGAAATGACCTGGGGTGAGAGCGCATAAATTGGTTGGATCTTCAGTCATTGGGCTTAACGGTCTTGAATTGAGACATGCTTCGATGCGCGCAAGCATGGTGGTGAATTCTTCATACGTAAAACTTTGAGTGAGACAAATCTTTCTGAAGTGTGACTTAAAGCTTTTTACCCCTGCTTCCCAGAGGCCACCCATATGAGGAGCTCCAGGAGGGATAAAATGCCACTCGATGGGGCTAAAACTGTCCTGAGATAAGAGACCTTTTTGCATTAAAGACAAGAATTGTTGCTTGTCCCGACGTAAAATGTTAGAGGCGCCGACAAAGGTGGTGCCATTATCGGAGTAAATTGCATTGGGGGTTCCTCTTCTTGAGAAAAAACGCGCAAATGCTGCTAAAAAGGTTTGTGTTGAGATATCTCCGGTGGCTTCCAAATGTATCGCCTTGGTGGAAAAACATACGAAGGGCGAGATAAACTTGTACGCTCGGGGGGTAATGCTGCCATGATTTGTTGGCTGACTTGTCCTTTATGTCTCACACAAATTATACATTGTGATAATATCGTTTTTATCAAATTTTTGAGGCTCGGGACGTAATAACGTAGTCTCAATAACAGCGCATTTTTGCCATGAAGAGAGTATTGATGCAAGTATTTTAGAAGTAATCGCGTAAAACTTGCATGATATGGTAATAGAATAGGGTAACGTTCATCGTAAACAGCCATTAATTCTCATAGCTCCGTGAGAGTCCAAAAATGGGTTGAACGTTAGAAGCGAACTTTTGCGGGACAGAGGTACAGAGGTCTTTGTTCCAATAATTGTGAATACTCGTCGCTGAAATGTGATTTTTGACAGGCGATTATCAAACGATTTTTGACGACAACTATTTCTTTAGCTGAAAGCTCGTTGTTGATATTATCAGACCTTTGTTTGGCGCGCAGGCGGTAGTAAAAACGAAAAATGTAACATATGACGCGTAATGCACGAGGAAGGTCAGAAAAATGGGTAAGAATATCTTCGGGATGTACTGTAGTGGTAAGAACGCGTACTGGCCGTTTTTCTTCTTCAGTTTCAAAATCAACCTTTCTTGATGGCCATTCATTATGAGGAAGTTTGAGCCATAAAGGTCCATGCCACCACAAATCGTTTGATGACAACTCAGTAAACGTCGTACATCGAGATGCCATATCAGCTGGATTGTTTTTGGAGTCCACGTGAGACCAACAATCCTTGCCTACCTTTTCAATAATGGAGGAAATTCGATTTTCAACGAAAGTTTTCCACTTGTTAACTTGTTTTTTCAGCCACGCCAACACGATGGTGGAATCTGTCCACAAGAAGATTTCGTAATTCTTGAGGTTGAGCTGCGATTGAGTAGACTCTATCATGTTTGCCAGTAGTTCAGCTCCGCATAATTCTTTCCTAGGTAAGGAAACAAATTTCACTGGCGCAACTTTCGTTTTAGCTGCTAGCAGATGACTGGCGACATATCCCTGGAACTCAGAGCGAAGGTAAATGGCTGCTGCATATGCTTTTTCCGACGCGTCACAAAAGCCGTGTATTTCGACTTTATAGGCGGGATCAAAATCAATGAAACGGGGAATTTTAATTTGTTCAATGTTTATGTAGTCGTCAAGGAATTCATGCCACTTTTGCATCGTTGGGGGATTCAAATCTTCGTCCCAGTCGGTACCATCTTTCCAGATTTGCTGCATAATGATTTTTGCTACGATGATTTTGGGTGACAGCCAACCTGCTGGGTCGAATAATCTTGCTATTTCAGATAGCACACATCTCTTTGTAGTGACATTGCGATTGGGTGTAGTTTTAAGTTTAAAATAAAAATAATCGCCTCCAGCGTTCCATCTGAGGCCTAAGGTTTTGGTTATACTGGAGTCTGACAATTTTAGAAACTCTTCGTCCAGTAAATGTGTTGACGGTAGTCCTTGTAGCAAGAACTTTTATGATTTCATCGCGTGATTTTAGCGCTGATGATATGGTATGTGCTCCAGAAAGGACGTCGTCGACGTACATATGGTTCCGTAGGACTTCGGCCGCATTAGGGTGATCGGTTTCGCTCTCTTTGGCGAGTTCTAGCAACGTCCTGATTGCTAGGTAGGGAGCACAGTTCACGCCAAAGGCGACTGTTTTTAATTCGTGGTCTTGAATGAATTCAGTTGGCGAGTTTCGATGTAAAATTCGCTGAAAGGGGGTATGAGAGGGGTGGACTAAAATTTGGCGGTACATCTTTTCGATGTCCGCGTTAAAAACGTAGCGGAAAAATCTCCATCTTAATATTAAGATCATTAAGTCTGCCTGTAGAACTGGGCCAGTATAAAGCAAATCGTTGAGGCTGACGCCATTTGCTGAGGGATTTGATGCATTAAACACCACACGTAATTTGGTTGTGGTGCTATCGGGTTTTATAACAGCGTGGTGGGGCAAATAATATGTGCCGCTGTCACCACTTATGGGGGTTACCTTGGCCATTTGGCCAAGAGCAGAATATTCGGTAATAACTCGATCATATTCAGCTTTGAGTTGGGGATTTTTGATCAAGCGCGCTTCATTTCTTAGAAATTGGGATAATGCGATTTTTTGGGATTGACCAATATTTAATTTTTCGGGGTGTTCTTGTTTAAAGGGAAGTGATACAACGTATCGACCATCTTGATTGCGGAAGGTAGTCGAGGTGTACAGATTCTCGCAGTATGTGTCCTCCGGTGATGATTTTGCTTTCTTCGGGAGATCTTCAAGCTCCCAGAAACGTCGAAGTTGATTATCCAACGCGACGGTGTTATAAAATGATAAAATTGCCTTTTTACACGGATTTACGGTTACCTTGCCGGTAATTATCCATCCGAAAGCAGTTTTCTGCGCAACCAAAGACTGTTGTCTATCCCAGTGCAGCCCATCTCGAATTATTTTTGGGTAGACATCTCCACAGAGAAGTAGGTCAATTTCGGACCCACCGCTGCTGTAAGTATCGGCTAACTGTAAATGTGCAAAACTGCTGTATGCCGGCGATGATGGGGGGTAATATGCAAGCTGACCTGTCAGCCTGTTTATGACTAATGCCTCTGCAAACAATTCAAACGATGGGTCGATAGGAGAGCCTATTTTAATGGGGCATGTCTGCGCTGAGGTAGCAGTTAATGAGTCACCTAAGCCATGTATTTGAGCTTGTGAAGATCGCGTGCTAAGGCCCAGACAGTTTTGTAGTTTTCGCGAAATGAAAGTTGCCTCAGATGCAGAATCAATCAGCGCGCGAACTGTATATTTGCATTCGCCCTGATATATGTCAACAAAAGCTGTGCCTAGGATGACAAATTGTGTCGTTGCTGGTAGATGTGTTGCAGCATTCTGTCAGCGGCTTGTGCTGACGTTGAGGGGCTCATATCTAAAGGAGGACGATTATTGTTTAAGTTGGTCCGAAAAGGGGGGGAAATGGCTTGGGGGGTATTGGAAGATCGTTGTGCCGTTGATGTGCGATGAAGCAACGTATGATGTTTTCCTTTGCAAGTATGACAGGCATATTTGCTTTTACATGCTTGAGATCCATGAGATGTTCCCAGACAATTGGTACATCGATTTTGGTGTTTAACCGTAGCATAGCGTTCTTCGATTGGCATTGCTAGGAAAACGGAACATAATCTGAGGGGATGAAATTGCGGGCAAAGGGCACATTTTCCCTTCTTTTCTTTGGAAATATTAGTCTGGCAACTTTGAAGCTTTGGCCTTGAAGACGGATTAGATTTATTCAGCTTAGCCGGCTGTGCGGGTCTTGAACCGTTCGAGCTCGCAAAAGTTGATCGAATATCAGCAACCGACTCTAAAGTGTGAAACCGAGATGTTAGAAATATATCAAACTGCGTCCAAGTGGGCAAAGCGGTGGTTTGCGGCAAAGATTGTTCCCATAGATTAAGGGTAACTTCAGGCAAGCAGGTCGAGCAGATATACACGAACATTGAATCCCAGTTCTCTGTGTCAATTTGAAGCAAACGAAGATTTGTAATACAATTGCTAATCTTTGATGTTATTTGTTCATTAATAATTATCACATGTAATTTGGCTTAAAAGGCGATACGAACATTAGCCTGTTCAATTCATAAGAAAAAGTTAAAGTTTTCCAACCCTGGAAACGTCGTTTTGAATTTTTTTTTTATTATTCATATCTTTAATACCAATTTTAGTGGTTCTGAAATATAAGATAAGTCTATTTAACAAAAAACATAATAATTAGTTTAAGCTAGTTAGTTAAGTTTTCCATCTCTGACACCATCCACTCGATTTGGCGGACCATTTCTAAAACACACCAGTCAAATACCGGAGTCTCTAGCTTTTCTGGGAGCTTCGGAAAACTGATTTCAACTGACGGACGGACAGACATACATCGCTAATTCGTCTTCCGTATGCATAAGGATTCAGAATTTATCTATTTTATGCATCGCATATTAATATTATGGAAACTACACACGGAATAACAAACCTATATACACTTCATTTTTGGTAAAGGGTATAAAAAGAACAGTTATGTAGAAGGTAATGGCAGCAGCACAGATCACTCCAACTTAAATTTAGATTTAAAGAGTGCACTAAATGACTCCAGGATTTGCTTGCAGCTAGAAAACTGCATCTTGGAAAAACTGATGGGTGTCGATGTCACACCAGCATCCAATTACTCTTTGTGGCACTCTGGCAGAAATCTAAAAAATACCCGTTGGGTTTAAACCACGTTTGTGCACTTCTATCGGAGTTTGGTCAAGTAGCGATACTGAGGAAGGAAATATATTTGCTGAGCATTTAAATACATATTTACCCCATACACTTGCACTGGTGTTGTTGATTTGCCGAGTGTAGTTGCTCTACCCCCTCGACCCATAAAATTTAAGATGCATGATGTACAAAAACTAATTGCTGAACTCAACCCGAGGAAAACTGCAGGTTTTAATGAAATTAATAACAAAATGCTGATAAAGTTGTCTCGTATTGCAATTATAGTCCTCTTATTCCTTTTTAATGCCATTTTGGGACTGAAGTATTATTCACATAACTGGAAGCTTGTCAAGGTCAGACTGATTCCAAAGCGGGAGAAAGATCTTACCAAGGCTGAGTCATATATGTAGGTCAATAAGTTTAC
Organism: Tachina lurida; assembly: GCA_944452675.1. Taxonomy (NCBI): domain Eukaryota; kingdom Metazoa; phylum Arthropoda; class Insecta; order Diptera; family Tachinidae; genus Tachina; species Tachina lurida. The sequence continues at coordinate 46,042,704 of OX101756.1, forward strand.
TGTCAATAATGTCAAAGCTCTTCGAAAAGCTGCTTATGACGAAATTTTCCCAATTCTAACTAATAATGGATGCATACACAGAAAAAAATAAGTTTCATTTTTGATTACAAAAATCCCGGTATTCAATCATTTTAATTTTCGAATTACCTGTGATAAAGAAATCCGCTATATCAATAACAAAAATTGTAAAATAATATTTTTTTTTCAATAATATAAATATTTTAATTAATAAACTATCTTATCAATAATTTGTAATGTAAATGTAATGAATCAACGAAAAAAGTTGTTGACTGAAATTTTATTTTCAGTGATAATTGTTATTTTATTGTGTGTATGTTTGTATTTGTATGTACATAGTTTGTTTTTGCTTGGCTCCAATTAAAACTAAATGTGTTTGGGATGAGTCGAACCGGGAATCTGTTGACTAATAGACTAACGTGCTTACCACTCAGCTAAAGAGCAAATGGTTATTCGATTCGCAAATAATGAAGACAGGTAAAACATGAGAAATCATGGTTCTTCTACATTTTGATATAATCTAAAAATAACTTTTTTGAAAAAAAAAAAACAAACCACGACGATTTTCGGCTACTTTTTGTAATTCACACGTATACAACACGAGCAATCAAAAAAACAACAACATCAGCACATAACCATGTCCAGTCAATGAACAAGCAAGATAAACACTAACACAAGCAAAACACAAGTAAATGATATTTTAAAATGCGAGGAATTGATAAATACAATATTCAAGTTAATCACAAATATTATTGAAATTAAAAATTTTATTAATTAACATGGTTTTATTGAAAATAATTCTTGTCTATTTTTTGTGTGATACCAGACCATTAATTTGATTTCAGAAGTCTGCATAGCACCATTAAGCAATCGCATAGATTGGTTCAGTTTATAAGAAGAACATTTAAAGAAAAGAAGTATTTTTCTGCTCTGTTTATTGTCGTTTATCAGGGATTTGATAAAGTGTGACATGAAGGCATAATCCTAAAATTGAAATCATATCTACCAATTAATTTTCTAAAGCTTCAGGAGTGTACTTGTTCGCCCATTACATTCAAATGTAGAACAAATCCAACGAAGGCGATACAACAATTTACGGTTAATAACATCGGTTCCATGGTACATAAAAGCTCAAATTAATATCTTGATTTAAATATGCCACAAGTGACTGAAGAAATTGCAAAATACGCAGGCAAATATTTAACAAAACTCGAGTCACATTCTAAAGCTCTTACTCGTAATATTTTGAGCTTTACTGGACGCAACCGCTTAAAAAAGGGGGACAGTAAGGCCCTACTGTATATAGCTACTATTCCAGATTAAACCTCTCGAAAATATTTTTACGACATTTATGTAATATTAATTACTACGAGTATCACTAAGTGTAGTGTGCAATCCTGTCAAGCACAAGGTTGTCGGTTCGAATCTCAAAAAATTTTCAGATTTAAAATAAAATGTCATTGCATTTGTGACAATAAAAAACTTTATAAGTGTTAATTGTTGCAGTTAAATGCCGAAATGACATTTATAAATAATTTATATTATTCTACACCGAATAGGTCCCTATGGGATGTTCAGTGACAAGTCATAAAGTGCATAGAAAGAATCAATTAACCCTATCCTACGCCATCCCCATGTAAAAGTAACTGATCCTCTTCATAGGAAGTGGTCCCTATCACTAGGAGACCGGTCACGTGACTAGTCATGTGTCAGTTCCATTTCCTGCAGGGTGGTTCCCGCGAGATATTCTGACGAGAGAAGTATGAGGGAATAACGTCTAAAACATTTAAAGTGCTATCAACATGGAATACCCAATTAATTATGGAACATCTGAACCTATCATAGATCCACTGCTTGTAACGGCATATTTTCCTCCAGTAAACGCCCATGCTAAGTTGCTTCTTCAATCTTCCTTTTGACAAAAAAATATGATGTTTCATTTTCCAGCAGCAGTGCCTGTTATCCTTGTATGTATTGTATGTCGGTGAATGCTATTAGGTTACGTTCTATAAACTATTCTGGACATGAAATCTACGCGATACAGAAACGTGACTTCTTTGAAGTTTTTTAGCAGATCAAAGATATTTTTTAACTTATTTCAAGCTCTTGAATTCATTAGATATTCTAAACTTATTGAAAATATCTTGTTATTCGCTTTACTTTGACATTATACTCGTATACTTTACTTTCTGCAATAGCACTTTAAAGGCCCTTTTCACAATAAACAATTAAAAGCTAACAGGGACTTTAACGGCAAGTTTTGTATGAAGAACTTGCAGTTAAAGTTCACGTTAACTCTTAATCATACATTTTGAAAAGGGACGTAAGTACAAAAACTTTCTTCTCTTTAATCTCTTGACAATAGAAATTTATTTCATTTCATTTTGCTTTTAACTCGCATCAGTCAGCTTCTCGTACTAAAGTTACTTTGCCTTAATTTAGTTTTTTCCTGCCAACTTTTCTGTAATTGTTGTTGCTTCTATTCGAGCATTCTTAATTTGAAGATAAAGTTACACAGAATACTTTCGACACCAATTTCCGTTTTATGCTAACACTCTGTTGCCATTCCTTTTGCACTCGGCATTTTATAATCTTTTGTAATGCATCAATTATTTCACGACTTAAGAGGAATTTTTCACAAAATAAAAGTTTTCCCCGTTTTTTTTTTTATTTTTTGTAAAGGATTCTCTTGCCAAATCATTTGAAAAGTAACGAAAATAATAAAGGAAAATAATTATTATACATTTTTCAAAAGTTGGTCTAAATTTTTTTAAAAGGAAACATGTTCAATCTCTTCTTTGTATGAAAAATGAAGAGAAGAGATTTCAACTGCCATTGTTCCACGTGAAGTTTTTGTTGCATAACAAAAATAATAAAAAATATGGTTTATACTCGAATTATTATCATTCATTGTGTTCGATGTTATTCTATTATATTGTGGCCGGTGATTGCAACTTTTATTTTCAAATAAAAATAAATTTATACATTAAGCTTGATTTGCTTTTTTTGCTTTGTTAGCTTTTTTTTTCGCTATTTAGCCGGTTTTTGCTTTTTTTTACCATTTTTTCTTCATTTTGGCAACTTTGTTAATATTTCTTAGTTTAGTAACAAGGCGAATTGGTACCAGTTTTAAAAACATCTTCCGTAAATATGCCAACCTATCAGTCCCCAGTGAAAGTTCACTTCGAAATAAGTATGTTTCGCAAACGTATAAAGAGTCGTTGGTTAAAATGCGTGAAATAGCAGAAGGTAAGCATATGCATATATATGGATTTCTGTTGATGAAATCACCGATAGCGAATAAAGATATGTTGACAACTTTACTTGTTGTATCTTGGATGAATCTGTTGAAAAGATTCATTTCAAAATGTAAATGAAGCTTCAATAGCTGCTTTTTGTAATGATTCATTACACATTTTGTGGCCAGATGGTAAGAAAATAGTTAATATTTATTTTAATATTACTCTTTAATTTATTTTACTTTTTAAAGGCATACAATATGAAAAAGCACTACTTATTGTAACAAACTCAGCTGCTTACATGTGAAGTGGAATTTCTTCACTCAAAATAATGTATCCTAAAATGCTACCTTTTCCATGCTCTACTCGTTGGAGAACTTCACTACAAGCAGCTACATATATATCTGTGGCAAAAAGGAAAAAGTGCTTAAGTCGAGATAGGCTGATTTTAAGTTAATGGTACTTCCGTAACCTGCATATTCGAAAGTAACCCTGGTCAAAATATCAGTTAATTTGTATGATTTTTCAGGCTTGAGGCTTATCTTTTTTAGACTTCTAATATCATTTGGAATAATAGCTTAATTTAGGTTATACTTTGGTATATTTCAACTTAAGTGTTTACTTATAGTCTGTAGAACGATGTTTGCTTAAAAAAAATAAAGGTTAATAGAAAATTTCCCAATTTAACTGCAAAAGAAATAAAATTTTGAAAATCGACTTGAAAGCTTAAAAGTGCTCTCCCGCAAAACAGTAAAATATGACTTAAGCACTTTTTCCTTACTGCCACAGATATTATGCAGACCATTTTGATAAAGTTGAAGCAGAAATGTGAAAATTAAATAGTGAAGAAGAAGATTTACGATTTGCAAACATTGAGTCCACAGCTCGCATTTATAAAAACGAATTTTCCATAATAGTATATTCATTGAAAAAATTACAAACTTTTGGATTGAACATCCAGGAAAGCAAAAAAGTGCTTAGTCACATAATTGTGCTTCTGAGTTATTGGCGATTTAAAGTTTATGGCTCCCGGAGAAATCTTTAAATAGCTTAGATTTGAAAATTTATATTAGAATATAATAATTAAATCGCTTAACTTTAAAATGAAAGCAAACACTTTAATTCAGTTTCATTTATTTAATTGCTTTTTATACAAAAAAAAAATTAAATGCATCTTTGACATAGGCTTTTTTTGCATTAACAAATATTATTTTATGGACATGGATTTTTTTAAGAAAATAGGGTTTTTATAATCTTTGTATTAAATTGGTTCATCTTGATCTGATTCTGATTCATCATGTATATCCGGTTCCGGGGCCTTATTTCTGACGGATTTGCATGCCTTCAAACTTTGGTACCAGTGATGAAACTCCTCCGGTATGGCTGCTGATGTGCAAAGATTAAGTAATTCTTTCTTCTTTTCGATACTTATAGGAAGGTTGCTTTTATACACCTTTTTAATGTTGACTTTTTTCAAATTCATGGATCTACCTTTACCAAAAACACGTATTTCTTTAAAGGTTTCACTATGGGTGTATTTATAGTCTATTACAAAACACCCATAAAAAAGATTGATTGGAAAATGGTTAGTCCAATAAAAGATCATTTGCATAAACTATATTTCAGTTCACGCTATCAATTTTCTGTTAATCCAAAAAACAATCCATGTTTATTGCCATAGGGGTATAATAATTGTAATAAATATAGGATTCTTAAATTGATTGCATCGAGCGTATGCTTTTGTCATGACTAATTAACTGATTGATTAACACAACCGAATAAAATATTATGAATTGGATTTTACTACCAACTTTTGGTATTGGCAACTAAAAAATTGTCGTTCTATATTAAGGTTAAAATAAACACTTTCTATCAGTTGCTGCAACTAACTAGAGGTTGAGTTTACTATCATAGTTTATACTCGTAGCAGCAAATTAAAAATTTACTTTTGTGACTTTCAAAGATGTTATGATTTGTGAATTCTCAAATGGTTTTTGAAAGTCTGTGCATAAGATAACAGGTTTGTGGCTGTTTAAAATGTGTGGTTGAAGAAATGCATATAGACATGCTTCACCAAACAAATAAATTTCAATTAAAATAAACTTATGGCAATATGTTAAATAATAAATTTCTTAAACTGTGTATTTTTATTTGCGTTTATTGCTTATTTTATTTCAGCAAGGAAGGCTAATTTTTCTTTCACAGAAACCAATTATGATATTGTTTTAATTATACTAATCATATTTTCGGTAGCAAGAATAACTTTTATTTCAAATTCCATAATGTTAACCAATTTTTTCTGTTGCTGCAACTATTTGGTTAAGGGTTATAATTAAAATATAGGGTACCACAATCAAATTGCAGTCGTCATACCAGAATTGTATGATAGTTGGTGCAACCGCCAAAATTCGATTGGCAACAAATTCGGTTGTCCCAATGAATTTGTGTTCTCTGTGCAGGTTTAATATTTTAGTACCTAAGAGATTTTACTTTCAATCAGTTTATTTTAGCCCTATTTTCGTCTAAATTTTTGGTTTTATAAGCTTGAGCTTTTTTTTTGCAGACATAATATAAATAAAATATAGAAAACAAATTGTGAAAAAAAGTCGCAAGTGTAATTGGAACTTTTTTGCTCTACATGTTTGGGTGTTTTAGACTTAGAATAATTTGTTTTAATACAATAGCTACAAAAATATTCTAAAACAAGTTAGAGTGCTATATTCGGCTGTGCCGAATCTTATATACCCTTTACTAACGTACGTACATATATGTAGTATACAGTAGACACATGCATACATATTTGTTTTGTGAAAAAATTTATAATTTTTTTCTCTAAAACAATTAATAATAAGTGACCTTTTAGTATTTTTCGATTAAAGAATTTGATTCAATTATTTTATTTTCGATATTAGCAATAGTTGAATATTTTACTATACACTCTGTGGTTAAGATATATTTTACATTCACTCTTATTTCAGTCAACATCTAACCAATACCAAAATATTGGGGCTTGTTAACTCGCTCTCGAGATGTTCAAAAACCGTGCTGCTATTTAATAACTCTAAAATAGTCTTAGTATTGCACCTCCATACCAAGTAAACTAACTTGTTTTATATTTTCCCGTATTTAATAATCATTGATGTTGCAAAACTGCTTAGTGTCTTGATTTAAAGTTCCCATTGCAAATGGTATACATCGTGGTACTATGTAAACGTTTTATTCCTACAGGATTTGTTTGAAATTTGTTCAGCAGAAAGGAAAGGTATCAGGAAAATGAAACGGAACTTATCTTTACCGATAAATTTTAGGTTTATCTTTATTTACTAAAATTTAATAGTTATTATGCTGAGAGCACAATAAGCACAAAACTTAGTTTATACTTCAATTAGATTAGATATTCATAAAAAAATTAAACATGTATAAAAAATCTTGAGTAATGATTTTCCTCAAACATAAAATCTGTTTAACTGAAAAAAAATATTTTTGGTTATTTTTTAACCGAAACTTTTTTCAATCTCCAACCCAGGAACCATATTTCTGAGTTTCTTAATACTAATTTATTTCTTTATAGAATATAGAATATATTTAATTACCAAAGAAATAATTAGTTTTATATACCCGAAAAAGTTTAAGTTTTCCAGCTCTGGAGTTATGTCTTTTATTTTTCTAATTTCTATGCCAAACTATTTCATTCTAATTCATAAAGTGTATAAAACTTGTAAAAAAAAACAAAAAATAACTTGACCTAGTTACTTAAAAAAAACAATAAATTTATCAACCCTGGAATCAACCTTTTCGATTTTTCTGATTTAAAAAATTAATAAAGTGTGTTAAATAAATAAAGAAATAAAAAAAATTAATTTTATACTTCAATATAAAAAAAAAATTCAAAGTTTCCATCTTTGGAGCTGTACTTTTAATTTTTCAAATTTTATACGCTAAACTTTTCTTTCAGAAGCATAAAATATATTCAATTTATAAAGGAAAAGAAAAAAATGTTTAGACCTATTTAATTTTACCTAACACAAAAAGTGTAAGTTTTCCAACCCTGGAGTCATAATTTTGGATTTTTCTGATTATTGACACTAATCTAATTCTTTAAAAAATACATAAAATATGTTAAGTGAACAAAGCAAAAACGAAAAAAGTAAGAGTGCTATATTCGGCTGTGCCGAATCTTATATCCCCTTTACCAACGTACGTACATATATATAGTATACAGACACATACATACATATTTGTTTTGTGAAAAAATTTATCATTTTTTTAAAGTTTCCATCTTTGGAGCTGTAATTTTCTTTCAGAAGCATAAAATATATTCAATTTATAAAGGAAAAGAAAAATATGTTTAGACCTATTTAATTTTACCTAACACAAAAAGTGTAAGTTTTCCAACCCTGGAGTCATAATTTTGGATTTTTCTGATTATTGACACTAATCTAAGTCTTTAAAAAATACATAAAATATGTTAAGTGAACAAAGCAAAAACGAAAAAAGTAAGAGTGCTATATTCGGCTGTGTCGAATCTTATATACCCTTTACCAACGTACGTATATGTAGTCTACAGATACATACATAAGTACATACATACGTATTTGTTTTGTGTTAAAATTTATAATTTTTTGTTATAGTGCAATTTTTAGTAAGTGACTCGCGGGTTTTTTCGACTAAAGAATTTGTTTGAGTAAAGATCTTCCTACAACGTGAAATATTTTTAACTGAAAAAAAATTATTTTTGGTTATATGTTTACCCAAACTTTTTTTCAACTTCCAACCCTGGAATAATTTAAATTTTTCTGGTTTTAATACGAGTTCAAATTTACTTCTTTCTAAAATATAGAATATATTTAATTACCAAAGAAATAACTAGCTTTATTTAATTAGTTTTATATAACAAAAAAACTGTACTTTTCCCAACCTTGGAGTCATCGTTTCAAATTTTTTTAGGGTCACTATACCAATCTTGTTCTTTAAAAAATATATAAAATATGTTAAGTGAACAAAGAAAAAATTAAATAAGGAAATACTAGTTTTATTTAGTTACTTTAATATCAAATAAATTCAGTAAAGTGCGACTTTGACTCGCGTACGAGTTTTTGGCGTTTTTCAGTTTAAAAGATTTTTTTTACATTTGTCGCTTTTTTCTCGTTTAAACGATTTTTTTTCGGTTTATGGCGTTTTTTTCCCCATTTTGGCGAATTTTTCTTTTTTTTGCGATTTTTCCGGGTTTTCGCGATTTATTTTAGTTCTAGAAATTTTTTTTAATTTGGCAATTTTTTTTGTTTTTGGCGACTTTTTTCGGCTTGGCGATTTTATAATTTTTAGTTTTGCCGTTTTTGAAAATTTCAATTTCTTACGGTTTCCAAGATATGACAAGTTGTCCAAATTACATAGTCAAAGTTATATTAGCTGATGGAACACCCTTTAATTTCGATTTTTTAAATTTTAGTGTTAATTATTGTAGTCTGTATAAAAATACAATATGTCCAAATTTCAGGTCTACAGCTCTTATGGTTTAACAAAAAGAAAAAAATAGTTTGTCCTAGTTACTTTTATAAACAAAAAAACTAGTTTTCCAACCATGGAATCATCCTTTTAGATGTTTCTGACTCCTTATACCAATCTAGTAGTTCTTAAAAAAAATATATATATATAAAGTATGTTAAGTGAACAAAGAAAAAAGGGAAAAAATCTATTTATTTATTTAGGTACTTTAATATCCAGAAAAAAAGTTAAAAGTTTCCAGCTCTGGGGCTGTTGTTTTTATTTTTATAATTGTCTACACCAAAGTTTTCTTTCCAAAACGTACAATATATATAATTTAAAAGAAAAAGAAAAATATTAATTAGACCTAGTTGCTTTTATATATCACAAGAAGTGTAAGTTTCCCAACCCTGAAATCGCCATTTATTATTTTTCTGATCTTTTACACCAATCTCTTTCTTCTAAGAATATAAGATACGTTTAATTTATAGAAAAAAAGGAAAATTTAGTTTAGTAAGTTACTTTTATACAACAAAAAAACTTAAAGTTTTTTAACCCTGGAAACGTCTTTTTAATTTTTTTAATTTTTTAAATTTGAAATACTAATTTTATTCGTACTGAAATATAAAATAAGTTTATTTAACAAAAAAAAAATCAAAAAATTTGTGTTATCTAGTTACTTTTACATGGCAAAATCAAGTTTAAGTTTTCCATGTCTGAAACCGTCTGCTCGATTTTGCTAATTTTCAATACCAATCTAAGTTGTACCATTTCTGACACACCAGTCCAAGAACGAAGTCTCTAGCTTTTCTGGGAGCTTCGGAAAACCGATTTCACGTACACCAGACGGATGGACGGACGGACATCGCTTATTCGTCTTCCCTATTCATAAGGATCCAGAAGATATATATTTTATGGGTCGCATATGAATACTATGGAAATTACACACGGAATGAAAGAAGAAAAAACTTAGTTTCATTTAATTCCTTTATTATTAAATAAATTCAGTAAAGTGCGACTTTGACTCGCGCACGAAATACGTTGGGCTTTGAGCATTTTTTTAATACATTGCTTTTTTACGTTTTTTCAGCTGAAATAATTTATTTGATTATTTTTCGAATTTTTCTCATTTTGGCGATTTTTTTAATTTTGGAATGTTTTTTTAATATTGGCGATTTTTTTCATTCTGGCGATTTTTTTTATTTTGGCGATTTTTTTCATTTTGGAGTTTTTTTTTCATTTTGGCGATTTTTCCGGTTTTTCGCGATTTATTTTCGATTTAGAACTTTTTTTAATTTGGTGCTTTTTTTTGTTTTGGCGACTTTTTTTTTGATTTTGGCGATTTTTTTTCGGTTTCGCGATTTTATAATTTTGAGATTTTTTTGTTTTACCGTTTTTGAAAAAGTCAAGAAGTTTGCTCTTACGGTTTCCAAGATACAGCAAGTTATCAAAATTACATAGTCGAAATTACATTAACTGATGGTACACCCTTTAATTAAAATTTTTTAAATTTTAATGTTAATTCTTGTAGTCTGTATTAAAATACACTAACTTTACAAAATTCAAGTGTATATACATACATACATACAATTGTATGTATATTACATGGGACTTTAACATTTTTCGTTGCTCGTTTTGGCACACCCCTTAATTTCCAACTCTCATGTATTTGTTGTTGTAGCGGCCAAGGGTCTACACACTGTGTCCAAATTTCAGGTCCGTAGCTCTTACGTTTCTCGAGAAAATACCCTTTGACGGACAGACGGACAGATGGCCAGACGGCCAGACGGACAGCGTAGCGAAAACAATAGGGGTTCTTTTCACCTTTGGTGTACGAAACCCTAAAAATTCAGTAAAGTGCGACGTTGAATCGCGCACGAAGGGTTGGCTTTTTTGCTTTTTTGAAGTTTTTTTTCAGTTTAAACGATTTTTTCACTTTTGTCGCTTTTTTCTCGATTTGGCCATTTTTATACCCTTTACCAAAAATGGTAAAAGGCTATATATAGGTTTGTCAATCCGTGTGTAATTTCCATAATATTCATATGCGACCCATAAAATGTATGTCCTTATGAATAGGGAAGACGAATAAGCGATGTCCGTCCGTCCGTCGGTTTTCCGAAGCTCCCAGAAAAGCTAGAGACTTCGTTCTTGGACTGGTGTGTCAAAAATGATCCAACTTAGATTGGTATTGAAAATTAGCAAAATCGAGCAATCGGTTTAAGAGCTGGAAAACTTAAACTTGATTTTGCCATATAAAAGTAACTAGATAACACAATTTTTTTAATTTTTTTGTTAAATAAACTTATTTTATATTTCAGTACGAATAAAATTTGTATTAAATATATGAAAAAAATTAAAAAAATCGAAAAGGCGTTTCCAGGGTTGGGAACTTTAACTTTTTTTATATAAAAATAACGTACTAAAACTAATTTTTCCTTTTTATCTATAAATTTAAAACATCTTAAATTCTTAAAAGAAAACAATTGGTGTAAGAAATCAGAAAAATTTTAAGTTATGATTCCAGGGTTGGGAAACGTACAGTTTTTGTGACATATAAAATTAACTAAGTCTAATATCTTTTTTATATTTTCATTATACCCTTTACCAAAAATGGAAAAGGGTATATAGAGGTTTGTCATTCCGTGAGTAATTTCCATAATATTCATATGCAACCTATAAAATATATATATTCTGGATCCTTACGCATAGGGAAAACGATTAAGCCATGTCCGTCTGCCCGTCTGTCTGTACGTGAAATCGGTTTTCCGAAGCTCCCAGAAAAGCTAGAGACTTGGACTGGTGTGTCAGAAATTCTTAAAAATAGATTGGTATTGAAATTCAACAAAATCGAGCAGACGATTGCAGAGCTGGAAAACTTAAACTTTATTTTGCCGTATAAAAGTAACTACCGAAAACAAATTTTTATTTTTTTAATAAATCAACTTATTTTACACTTCAGTACGACTAAAATTGGTATTTTAAATTAAAAAACATAAAAAAAATTAAAAAGACGTTTCCAGGGTTGGAAAACTTTAACTTATTGTGTCATGTAAAGTTAACTATGTCTGTCACAGGGTATTTTCTCGAGAACCACAAGCGCTACAGACCTGAAATTTGGACACAATATGTAGACCTGTTGCCGCTACATCAACAAATACATGAGAATTGAAGGGTGTTCCAAAACGAGCAACGAAAAATTTTAAAATCCCATGTAATTGTATGTATATACACTTGAAATTTGTAAGGTTGGTGTATTTTTATACAGAATACAAAAATTAACACTAAAATTTAAAATAATTTAAATTAAAGGGTGTTCCATCAGTTAATGCAATTTTGACTATGGAATTTTGCCATCTTGCTGTATCTTAGAAACCCTAAGAGCAAAACTGTTGAAATTTTCAAAAACGGTAAAACTAAAAAATTAAAAAATTATAAAATTGCCAAACCGAAAAAAATCGCCAAAAAAAATCGCCAAAGTAAAAAAAGCACCAACTTAAAATAAAATGTCCTAGAATAAAATAAATAGCGAAAAACCGGAAAAATTGCTAAAATGAAAAAAAATCGCCAAAATGAAAGAAAATCGCCAAAATAAAAAAATCGGCAAAATGAAAAAAATCACCAAAACGAAAAAAATCCCAAAAAACCAGAAAAAAATCGCCAAAATGAAAAAAACCCCAAAACAGGAAAAAATCTCCAAAATGAAAAAAAAGCCCCAAAAACACAAAAAAATCGCTAAAATGAAAATAAATCGCCAAAATGAAAAAATCTCCTAAATGAAAAAAACCCCAAAAACAGACAAAAATCGCCAAAACGAGAAAAAAGCGACAAAACTGAAACAATCGTTTAAACTGAAAAAAACTTTAAAAAAGCCAACCCTTCGTGCGCGATTCAAAGTCGCACTTTACTGAATTTTGTAATATTAAAGGATTTAAACGAAACTAAGTTTTTTCTTATTTCGTTTTTGTTTTGTTCACTTGACATATTTTATGTATTTTTTAAAGAACTAGATTGGTATCAATAATCAGAGAAATTTAAAATTATTACTCCAGGGTTGGAAAACCTTTTGTGCTATGTAAAATTAAATAGGTCTAAATTTTTTTTTCTTTTCCTTTATAAATTAAATATATTTTATGCTTCTTAAACAGATTTCATGTCTTAGGAAAATCATTACTCAAGATTTTTTATACATGTTTAATTTTTTTTTTATGGATATCTAAACGAAGGTTTGTGCTTATTGTGCTCTCAGCATAATAACCAGGGACAAGGACTTCATGCATTTAAAAAAGGTGTATTCGGCACCTAAAATATGACATCAAAAACTCAAACTATGCACTTAAACCAATAAAATATGCACATATTTTAAAATATTTTATTCTACAGAAAAGTTATCAATTTACATAAAACTAAATAAAGATTTAAAAATATATTTTTTTTAAACGTGCGTGGACAGGCCTGTTACATTATATTTTAACACAAGATTAAATATGATAAAATGATTCTTTTACTATTTTCGACTTTAATAGCAGCCAATTTTATCTTGAAATCATCTAAATTATAATTTCGATTAAAATTGTTAGGTTCGTGTGCTTGTAGAGTCGTTCCACAATTTTGCAACAATTCAAGCGAACAAATTGTTCACAACACTTTTGCATTAATAATTTGTCAAAAATATTTTTTTTAATTTGCATTTTTGAGAAAATATCACCCCAAATTATGCAAAAATATTCATTTACAGCAAAATATGCAAAAATATGCTCTAACAAATCGATGCCATTTTTACGCAAATTCATTGTTTCGTAAAGATATTTCGTTCTTGCTATTATCAGGGTTAAAGGAAAAAACATGCATTTGAATGAAACCCCTGTCCCTGATAATAACTATTAATTTTTAGTAAATGGAGATAAAACTAAAATGTATCGCTAAAGATAAATTAAAGGGCATGTTCGGTTTCATTTTCCTGATACCTTTCCTTTTTGCTGAGCAAATTTTAAAAAAATCCTGTAGGAATAAAACGTTTACATAGTACCACGATGTATACCATTTGCAATGGGAACTTTAAATCAAGACACTAAGCAGTTTTGTAACATCAATGATTATTAAATATGGGAAAATATAAAACAAGTTAGTTTACTTGGTATGGAGGTGCAATACTAAGACTATTTTAGAGTTATTAAATAGCAGCACGGTTTTTGAATATCTCGAGAGCGAGTAAACAAGCCCCAATATTTTGGTAATGTATTGACGTGACGTCGATGTTGACTGAAATAAGAGTGAATGTAAAATATATCTTAACCACAGAGTGTAGAGTAAAATATTCAACTACGTGACTCGCCATAACGCCATAGCCATTACCATAGAAACCAATTGAATTTTGGTTTGGTTATGGCTATGAAATTATGGCTACGGCACGTCTAACTTAAGCTTTAAGTACTTTTTGTGCGTGTGTGTCTGTTTTTGAAACAAAAGACATTTTAATGAATGAACTGTTTTAATGATTGTTTCAGTAACAAACAATACCCAGTCGTACATGCTGACAATGATGCAGCGCATACATACAAGAGGACATCCATATATTTCTGACTGGTGAATTTACTCAAGGAAAGGATTAAAGTGTTGGGACGTATGAACTAACGATTAAGTTAAAAAGTGTAAGTGTAATAGTGTTTGTTCAGTGGACGATGTTCGGTGTTTGGCGTTTTATTCTAATTATCTCTTACTGATTTTGGTCTTGCTTAATGTTTTATTTTCATTTACACTTCATCTCCTTGGTGTCTTTAAAACTGACTTGACTTTATACACTCGTAACTTAACTTAAGGGAATTGTGACCAGAGGGTAAATGGAAAAATCTGCTGTAGAAAAGAAAAGAAGAAATTAAAAAAAGGTTTATTATCATTTTGGTTTTGATGTTTTCTTTTCGCTACAATATTTTAATGAATGGAAGATTAAAAAAGGAAGTTTATGCTATTAAAAAGGAATTTTTATTTGTTTTTTTTTTTTTGCTAAGAAAGCAGCTTTTCAAATTATGATAATCAAAAGGGAATTGCAAAAGTTTCTTAGAATTCAAGAATAAGACTTGTGATTTGTTTCTTTTTAACTACTTTTTGCTTGCGACCAAAAGGACGAGTACTTCACATTAAATGTGAGTGGAAATAGAAATAGTAGTTAAAAGAAACAATTTTAAAAATAAAAATTATTTCCATTGCTTATTTCTTTTCTTTCCACTATCTAATTGGCTAATTTTTCTAATCGTTTCTCATTGTAGTGATATCAGGCGTAAGGTAGTTCTCACGATTTAAGCCCAGTTAATACTTAAAAATTTCCAATGCTCAAAAATAGTTAGTAATTGTGAAATACTGGAATGATGAGAAAACAATGCATCTAAGCCAGCGATCCCCACACACATACATTCATACTTATGTTTGTGTTGGTTGTTTGTTTTTGAGCGTAATTTACTTTTCGCTCATTCTACCAGCCTTGCCAACATTTACTTATCTCTGACCGCGTAAAAATTCGAAAAAATCCGCAAAAATCACCAAATATATTAAAAATAATATTCCATTTGATATTTTATAAAACGAAAAGACGTTGACAAATTTTGTGTGTGTTGTGTTTTTATAATTTATATTTTTTCATTAAAATATGTCAACGCTTGGCGTTTTCGTCTTACAAAATTCGGCTCTAAGTTATTTTCGGAAGCAATAAATAAATTTTTATAGAAATTTTTATGTCATGCGGAGTACTAAAAATTATCATATAGTGATAAGGAGGAATTTGTTTTAATTCGAAGAAAATCATTTACAGAAACTTTATTAGCAATTGCCAATAATCTCGGGCTTATCGCGTCTAATCGTATTTTAAAAAAGTCAGCAAAATAGAGTTTATTACATTTGATCAAAGTTTTTCATAACGTCACCAATATTGATTTCATATGGGTAGCATATGATTTTAATAAAATTTTCTACATGTTCATCAGTTAGTTTATTTCTGTTTTTAGTTATTTAATTTTTTTTTAACAACGAAAACGAAGATTTGCAAATATAAGGCACCAAACATCGAATACAATTTGTAAACTTCATTTTTTGTTTTTGATATATGTATATCCTCGTTAAAATATTTCCAGAACTCCATTCCTTTTGCAAGTGTAAATTTTCGGCAAAGATAAAACCTTTCTCCCACTCGAATTTAAACATTTTGTTCATTGTTGTCTAGTTAGAAACAGCTACACAACCTGCTCACATGAATAGTCTAAGATCAAAATGGTAACACTGTTTACAGAAAATAAGCGACTACAAAACCTACCCATATGAATGACCAATCAAGACTAATTTTTTTTTATGCATATAAATTAGCTTTTATTGCTCTCTTCATTATTGTGAGATCATTCGCACGCGTGCCCCATGAATCAAAAAATACAAGATTACGCATTCAGCTTTTGAAAAAAATATTTTTCTGCGCATGTACGTCACATTAGCCGATAAACATTTACTCAATCACACACACACGTGTATTTGGTATAGGGCAATTTTGTTTACATTTAAATTTCTACGTAATTTTGACGTCACACCAGCAGGGTTACCGTTCACCCGACTAAAGTCGCAATTTGACCCCTTTTTAGCGGTCTGCGACTTTTTGTGAGACTTTTTTTTGTCACCGACTTTTCCGACTTTTAATTTTATTGCGACTTTTTACCATTTTTTGTGAAACTTCTCAAAAAACAGTTAATTTTCAGTAAATTAAAAGTTTTTTTTTGAACAGGCTTATGTTCGTAACGCTTTTTAAGCCAAATTACATGTGATAATTATTAATGAACAAATAACATCAAAGTTAGTTGTAAATATTCTGACAACAACACATTGATGTTATTTGTTCATTAATAATTATCACATGTAATTTGGCTTAAAAAGCATTACGAACATTAGCCTGTTCAATTCATAAGAATATAGAAACAAAATACAGTTCGAAAAATAATAATTAACTAAAAGTTTTTTGATTATTTTTATCAAAAAAATCGTCAAAATAACGTCGGCAAAATTTAAAATCAATTCACAGATTATTGTTCATTTGGAAACACTTTTACCACTTTTTTGCAACATGCATATCATGTATAAAATGTATTCAAGAAATGTTTCATAAATTTTCAGTAGAACTGCAAAGAATAGTTTTAGCTAAAATCTCCAGGGCACATGAAAACATGTACATACCCAGCAAAAAATTTCAAAAAAGGTAATCGGATTTGGAATGAAGCATTTTTGGTGGAAGCTATTCCTTACTGGATCACCAACTTAATGATTAGAATGAGACTAAAATAATCGATTCTTGAGAAGTACTTACTTATTTTATTTGGCAACTTGTTCACGTAATCTATTTAATCTAAAAAAATTATTCTCATCATTTAGCAACTTGTATATAATTTTTTTAAATTTTAGGTAATGTGATTTGTAAGCGAGTAATGAAATTTGGTAATCAGAAAAGTAGTTCATTATATGGTAATGCGTAGTTTTTTGCTGGGTACATATATAAGCATGTATAATGCAACTGCATGTGTTGTGAAATATGATAGAAATGGATTCTGCAATAAGATTTTTGTTTTGTTTCAATTGTTTTTTTGTTTTGTTATGCTTTTTATTAATAAAAAACGTTAAAAAAAAGAGATGCAACTTTTATTTTCTCAAACGACTTTTTTGTGCGACTTTATTTTCACAAAACGACCTTTTGTGCGACTTTTCTAAAATTCCTAGCGGTAACCCTGCACACCAGCACACTCAAATTGAGAAACATGCGCAATGCGTAATCTTGTATTCTTTGATTCATGCGCGTGTCCGGTTTTGAAGATCGCTGATCTAAACCAGTGGTCGAAAAGCTATACCATTACATTTTATGATTTTGAGCGTTATTCTCTCACCAGGAACCGGTGTTGCTGAGACTTTAAGTCTCAAAACGCAAACTTTATTTTATTATGGCAAGAAGAACACTCAAGTCTAGTTTATAAAGAGAGGCATCTTTTGTTGTTGCTACGTCAATATAATGGTGAGTACACATAGAAAACAGTGCCTAATAAATACCTCATAAAATACATCAAAATTAATAAGATACCTCTATGGCAGTTTTTGATGTGTAAACATACATACGCTACAAACATACGCTAGGGGGTAAAAATCTTTTTTACAATACAATCACAAATTTTGAGTAATATGAGATGCACACCGCGTTATGAAATCGGTGTGAGCTATGTATGAGTGTTTGAAAGAAGCAATACTAACTTATTTAAAATAATGTAAATACATAGGAAATTGCTGCTTTTTGTTTGTTTTATTTAACTTGATAATTGCTTTATTAGGGTTCCGTACACAAAAGGTGAAAAGGAACCCTATTGTTTTCGCTACGCTGTCCGTCTGTCCGTCCGTCTGTCACAGGGTGTTTTCTCGAGAACGGTAAGTGCTATGGACATCAAATTTGGACACAGTGTGTATACATTTTGCCGCTACAACAACAAATACATGAGGGTTAAAATTAAAGGGTGCTCCAAAACGAGCAACGAAAAATTTTAAAATCCCATGTAATATACATACAATTGTAAAGTTAATGTATTTTTATATAGACTATAACAATTAACACTAAAATGTAAAAAAATTAAATTAAAGGGTGTTCCATCAGTTAATGTAATTTTGACTATGTAATTTTGACTATGTAATTTTGAAAACTTGCTGTATCTTGGAAACCGTAATAGCAAAACTCTTGAAATTTTCAAAAACGGTAAAACTAAAAAATCAAAAAGTTATATTTTAAATTAATTTAATTTAATTTTAATTATTTATATACATCTCATTAAATGTGTATTAAAACAGGAAAAGAATGCAAAAACAATAAATATATACAAGAGAAATAACGGTATTGAAAAAACTTAGCTTTTTTGTTGTCAATCATTGTGCAAAAAACTGTGTTCACTTTATAGAGGTTTGTGGAGTTCACTATTTAGAGTAACTAATGTAAAAAATAGCCAGTTCATTATATCTGGTAGTTCATATTACAAAGTGTTCACTATACCCCGAGTGCACTGTATATATAAATCGCCAAAATGAAAAAATCGCCAAAACGAAAAAAAGCACCAAACTAAAAAAAATTTCTAGGACTAAAATAAATCGCGAAAAACCGTTAAAATCGCCAAAATGGAAAAATCGCTAAAATGAAAAAAAAAACCCAAAAACAGAAAAAATAGCCAAAATTAAAGAAACCTTTAAACTGAATAAAAAACCTCAAAAACAGAAAAAAAAACTCCAAAACGAGAAAAAAGCGACAGAACTGAAAAAAAAATCGTTTAAAATAAAAAACACTTCAAAAAAGCAAAAAAGCCAAATAAAAAAAATTTTTCAAAGCCGAATGTACGGAACCCCTCGTGCGCTAGTCAAAGTTGCACTTTACTGAATTTATTTTAATTGTAATGCGTACACAACAACAAAAACAAAAGAAACTTTGACACTTGCTACAATTTTATTATGAATACGATTTTACTGGTAATGCAAATTAAATTTCATTATCAGTAAACATTTTCTGAATTTTTTCAGTAATCAGTAAATTTAATGCTTACTGCAATTTTTAATGATATACTGCAGTGTGCCCATTAACTAACCAAATAAGTTAAATAAAATAAACAAAACCAGCAAATTCCTATGTATTTACAATATCGAAAGTTTTTATACTTTTAATTGATTAATTAAAAAAAATAAACTAAAAGCATAAGTACTTCCAACATAAAAAATAAAATTTTCATTACTAGATGTTTACACATCTCCCCTGTGATCGGACTCACATTGCTTTTTTCAAGAAGGAAATCTTATTAATTTAATAAGGAAAACCTCTTTGAAATAATCAAGAAGGAATCTTGTAGTTTTTATTAGGTTACCTTATTGATTTTTTCAAAAAGGTTTTCTTCTTGTTTTTGTTAGGTGACCTAATAAAAAATAAAAACAGTTTTTTATGTCTTTATTCTTTGTACTTATGTATTGTCATTAAAAGTGTTTAACGCCTCGTGTAATTGAAAAAATTATTTCATACACAATAATTGATTAAAAAATTTTAAATTATTTACAAAAACAGTTGTTATTTTATATTAATAAAGCAAATAAAAAACATAATTATTCGAGATATCTTACAAGCACAATATTTTTTGGACATAACGTCAAGCTTAAGCATCTCAAATATAATGTGAACGGTTGTGTTTAGTTTTTAGAAAACTCGTCTTAAACATGTTTAAAAACATAAGTATGCAGATATGTACGTACATAGTCACGTACATATGTATATGCAAAAAAAGAAACGAATATAAATGTTATTTTTATTTTTGTTTAATTAATAACTTAATAATAATTAATTAGTGTAAAGTTAGAGAATAAATAATGTGTTTGTTATATTTAATGTCAACTATAAATTTTTTATATTTGTATTTTTTATACATAGTCACATTTGTGCATATATTCATATATAAATAAATAAGTAAAATATTGACCATATATTTTCTTTTCCTTCGCTTTTTCTATGTTAAACGTTATTTCGAATGCCTTTTTGCTTGCGAGTTAAAACACGAACGGTTGCATTCGAATGGCTGCACACTATCGAATGCTGTCATTAGAAATTTCGATATGTATTATGCTAGGAACACAATTGGGACGAACGACGAATTTCGTTCACGTTGACGAATTCGTCGATAAGAATTCGCTGAGTAAATTCGTCGTATGAAGCACAATAACGACGAATTTACTCACCGAATTCTGCTGTCATAATTAATAAAGTTGGTTATTGTGTATGCAAAGAGAGAGAGAGAAATTTGTTTTTTCGTCGTTCGTGGGCGTACAAAATAGAAATAAACCTATCTCAGAGTTCGTCACACACGACAAATTTCGTTATCCGGTGGTGTTGTGTTCATTTTCATTGCGCAAATGTGTTTTATTTTTTATGAAGAAAGTTCGCACCGAAATATTATTCGTTCGTCCCAGTTGTGTTTCTAGCATTATTCGAAATTTAATGAGAAAATTCCAAAAGTTAAAAAACTCACACGTTCGAGTAATAACTCGATCGCAATCGAATGCGGGAATTAGGCCATAGATATTTAGTGGTACATTTCTATACCATACGTACATACAAATTTATATATGTATATATATTGACAAGTTGTTGCAAAATCCACCTTATCTGTTTTCTCTTTCTATTTTATACTGATGAATAGAAGAGAAATTGTAGATAATGTAACTACTACTAGAATTTTAGTGCTGACATAAAGACACTTCGATCACGGTTGGCCATGTCTTTAAGACATCTTTGACGATGGGTACAAGACAATGGTAAGTCGTAGAAGACATATTGAAGACAGATTAGAGCTGGCAAACTATCGATAGTCACGCCATTCGATATTTTCGATAGTTTGTTGGAAAACTATCGATACAATCGATAGTATTGAATTATTTTACTTGAAGTCTACACGTAACTTAAAATGACTAACTTTAACATTAATTTGTAGTTAATGTTGAATGAAGACTTAAAATGTTAATGTTTGGTTAAGGTTAATATTGGGGTATCCTCCCAATAATCTTCCCTCTTTTCAACCTAACCTAACCTACCACGGCTGTTAAGGAATCTGTTTAAGCAACTCAGTTAAAATAAGAGATGATAAAAAAGGAGATAGCACACAAAAGGATATATTAGGCCTCTATTCCACAACCATCATTCTGCTAGGCAAAAGTAAGTGTTCTTCTATCAAGAGTTGATCCGTTACACATGAAGTCTGTATTACTAAGTCCATAAATTTATTACTTTGAGTTATGACGTTATTTAAGTAAATGAGGGATATGTAATTAGATGTATTTTTAATAAAAGAAAGCCAATATGTTAAATTTTATTGAGTATATTTCCAATTTGGTAATAAATTTTTTCAACGATAGTATCGCTATCGAGAAAAAACTATCGATAGTCTAATGGAAATAAAACTATCGATACTATCGATAGTACTATCGATAGTTTGCCAGCTCTAAGACAGATCCATACAAATCGTCAGCGAAATGAGCGACGATTTGTATGGATCTGTCAACGACAGAGCGACAATATCGCTCAGATAGTCCTCAACAAAGTCTTATAGAAGACAAAACCTATGACACGGTCGCTTAGATTGTCCTGCACAAAGTCTTACAGAAGACAAAACGAATGACACTTTCGCTCAGATTGTCCTCAACAAAGTTTTATTGAAGACAAAACGTGTGACATTGTCGCTCAGATAGTCATGAACGACGATTTCCTTTAAATTATCGATTAGAAAGCCTAGTCTCAGGCGACATGTCGTACATAAATCGTCGAAGACAATGTAGTCTGGGACGATTTGGCGTTGGCTGAAGTAGTTAGCACGTTGACTACAAAACCGAAGGTGCTGGGTTCAATCCCTGTATCCAACAGTCATTAAAAAAATAACAACACCACGCATTTTTCTGATGTACATTAGTGTCCCTTTGTATCAGTTGTTGTAGGAAAATTCAAGTGATGAAGACATAGTCACTGGTCACTGAACTATACCGGCTTCAGCAGATACTAATCCTAATGTAACATCAGAGCGCCCTCCTTCGTTGTGTAGCAGAATCATCGGCGAAGTATAATAATCAATGAAAGGGCTACAAAGCACAGCTTCAAAAAATTAATACGCCTCATTTAACATCAGAGGCGCTGCAACACTCTGCATTATTAAAAACGTGCAAAAAGCAGAGTTACAAAAGAATGAAGATTTTCTCTATCTCTTCCATCACCACCTGTTTTCTTTATCACTATCCCTTTCCTAAAGAAGGTAACACCTAGTAATAGTAGTAGGCATTATTTGCCTTGAGTGTTACTTCTCTTAACCTATAGAGGACTTTGTGGTGGGGACGGCGACTAGAAGTCTCCTTAGACTCGTAGAAACAGGTTTGGTGAGGACAGGAATATCAGGTCACACATCGATCTTAAATAGGATCGGTTTTGGTGATCAGGAATCCGTAACCCCAGGGTTTACAGACTATAATGTCGCTGAGATCGATTTTGGTAAGACACCCTTAATGGTGTCCGGATAGGGACCATTGGGTCAATACCGATAGGCTGTATGAGGGTAGTGCAGTCTTTACAGACGGTTCAAAAATGGGGGAAAGCACAGGCGCTGGTGTCTATATCTTGGGAACGAACATTCGTAGTTCTTTCAGACTGCCGAATGAATGCAGTGTCTTCCAGGCTGAGATCTTGGCGATCCTCAGGGCCACGGAGCTGGTGACCGGGAATGTGGCTGAAGGTGAAAAGGTAATCTTCTACGTCGACAGCCAGGCAGCGCTAAAAACTTTGAAAGGACACAATGTCAAATCGAAGCTTGTTAGTGACTGTAGGAAAGCCCTCAACTTGCTTATGGATAACTATAGTGTCAGACTATGTTGGGTTCCTGGTCACAGCAGTGTTGAGGGAAATGAAATTGCCGATGAGCTGCCAAGAATAGGATCAGAGTTTGACGAGGGAATGTTTGACAGATCGGTGAAATTACCGATAGGTCATTACTATAAAGAACTCAGTAATTGGGTGGAAAGCAGGACCAACAGTAAATATCCAGCAATGGGCAGTAGAAGGGAATCACAATGGACCCAATTGGGTCTCCGAGTGGAGGTGCGGTAGAGCACCACCCTTCCTAACCTAACCTAACCTACTTCCCTTAAAAAAAAAAAAACAAAACTGGGATAATAACAAAAACCTACTTTTGACATATAAAACTAACTACAGAAAACTAATTTTTATTGTTTTTAATAAATAAACAAATTTTTTTTGTACTTCAGTACGAATAAAATTGGTATTTCAAATTGAAAAAAAAATTCAAAAAAAATTAAAAAGAGGTTTCCAGGGTTGGAAAACTTTAACTTTTTTGTTGTATAAAAGTAACTTACTAATCAATTTTTTCCTTCTTTTTATAAATTAAACATATCTTATATTCTTAAAAGAAAGATATTGGTGTAAGAGAACAGAAAAATAAAAAAGGATAATACCAGGGTTGGGAAACTTACACTTTTTGTGATATATAAAAGTAACTAGTTCTAATTAATTCTTTTCTTTTTCCTTATAAATTATATATAGTTTTACGATTTGGAAAGAAAAATTTGGTGTAGACAATTATAAAAATAAAAACAACAGCTCCAAACCTGGGAACTTTTAACTTTTTTCTGGATATTAAAGTAACTAAATAAAACATTTTTTGTAATTCCTGATTTCTTTGTTCACTTAACATACTTTATATATTTTTAAAGAACTACTAGATTGGTATAAGGTATCAATAAAAATCTAAAAGGATGATTCCAGGGTTGCAAAATTAATTTTGTTTGTATATAAAAGTCACTATGTCTAACTAATTTTTTTCTTTTCCTTTATAAATTAAATATATTTTATGCTTCTGGCGTAAAAAATTATAAAAATGAAAACCAAGGCTCCAGAGATGGAAACTTTGAACTTTTTTTAATAATAGAGTAACTAAATAAAACTAAATTTTTTCTTTTTTCCTTTTTGCTTTGTTCACTTAACATATTTTATGTATGTTTTAAAGAACTAGATTGGTATAAGGAATTAGAAAAATCCTTAATTATGATTTCAGGGTTGGAAAACTTACACCTTTTGTGTTATGTATAATTAAATATGTTAAAAAATTTTTTTCTTTTCCTTTATAAATTGAATATATTTTATGCTTCTGAAAGAAAAGTTTGGCGTATAAAATTTGAAAAATGAAAATTACAGCTCCAAAGATGGAAACTTTGATTTTTTTTTTATATTAAAGTATAAAATTAATTCTTTTTATTTCTTTGTTCACTTAACACACTTTATTAATTTTTTAAATCAGAAAAATCTAAAAGGTTGATTCCAGGGTTGCTAAATTTATTGTTTTTTTACAAAAGTAACTAGGTCAAGTTAGTTTTTTCTTTTTGTTTACAAGTTTTATATACTTTATGACTTAGAATGAAATAGTTTGGCGTAGAAATTAGAAAAATAAAAGACATAGCTCCAGAGCTGGAAAAATTTATTTTTTTCTGGTATATAAAACTAATTATTACTTTGGTAATTACATATATTCTATATTTTATAAAGAAACTCAGAAAAATGGTTCCAGGGTTGGAGCTTAAAAAAAGTTTCGGTAAAAAAATAACCAAAAGTATTTTTTTCCAGTTAAACAGAATTCATGTTTTAGAAAAATCATTACTCAAGATTTTTTTGTACATGGTTAATTTTTTTATGGATATCTAAACTAAGTGATGTATAAACGAAGGTTTGTGCTTATTATGCTTTTAGATTTTTTCAGTTTAGTCGCTTTTTTTCACTTTGGCGATTTTTTTCTGTTTTTTCGGTTTTTTTCATTTTGGCGATTTTTTCCTGTTCTGGGGTTTTTTTCATTTTGGCGATATTTTCTGTTTTTGGGGCTGTTTTTTATTTTAGCAGATTTTTTTTGCGATTTTTCTTCATTTTGGCAATTTTTTTTCATTTTGGCGATTTTTTTTTTGTGGGTTTATTTTCATATTTTTCCTATTTTGGGTGTTTTTTTCATTTTGGCGATTTTTTTTCATTTCGGCGTTTTTTTCATTTTGGCGACTAGTTTTCTGTTTTTGGGGCTTTTTTTCATTTTTGAGATTTTTTTATTTTGGCGATTTTTTTCTGTTTTTTGGGGTTATTTTCGTTTATGAGATTTTTTCATTTTGGCGATTTTTTTTCATTTTGGCGATTTTTTTCTGTTTTTTGGGGTTTTTTTCGTTTTGGCGATTTTTTTTCATTTTGGCGATTTTTTTTCTCATTTTGGCAATTTTTTTCTCTTTTTGGGGGCTTATTTTAATTTTTTCCTATATTGCGTGTTTTTTTCATTTTGGTGAAAAATGAAAAAAAAACAAAAAAAAAAAGAAAAAAATCGCCTAAATAAAAATAAACCCAAAAACAAAAAAAATCTCCAAAATGAAAAAAAATCGCCAAAATGGGAAAAATCTCCAAAATGAAGAAAAGCCCAAAAACAGAAAAATATAGCCAAAATGAAAAAAACCTCCAAAAACAGAAAAAAACGCCAAAATAAAAAAATCGCCAAAACGAAAAAAAACCTAAAAAACAGACAAAAATCGCCAAAATTAAAAAAAAATCGCCAAAATGAAAAAAAAAAAACAAAAAAAAGAAAAAAATCGCCTAAAAAAAATATAAAAAATCGCCAAAATGAAAGAAAATCGCCAAAATGAAAAAAAATCGCCAAAATGAAAAAATTCGCCAAAATGAAGAAAACCCCAAAACGAAAAAAACCCCAAAAAAATCGCCAAAAGGGGAAAAAATCGCCTCAATAAAAATAAACCCAAAAAACAAAAAAAATCGCTAAAATGAAAAAAAAATCGTCAAAATGGGAAAAATCTCCAAAATGAAGAAATTTATAAATTTTTTTACAAAACAAATATGTATGTATGTGTCTGTATACTATATATATGTACGTACGTTAGTAAAGGGTATATAAGATTCGGCAGAGCCGAATATAGCACTCTTACTTGTTGGGTTTTTTTCATTTTGGCGATTCTTTTCTGTTTTTTTGGGTTTTTTCGTTGTGGCGATTTTTTTCATTTTTGCGATTTGTTATCATTTTAGCATTTTTCCGGTTATTCGCGATTTAGTCTTGACATTTTTTTTTTGTAATTTGGTGCCTTTTTCGGTTTGGTGATTTTATAATTCCTTGATTTTTTAGTTTTACCGTTTTTGAAAATTTCAAGAGTTTTGCTTTTACGGTTTCCAAGATACAGCAAGTTGTCAAAATTGCATAGTCAAAATTGCATTAACTGATGGAACACCCTTTAATTTAAATTTTTTGATATTTTAGTGTTAATTTTTGTAGTCTGTATAAAAATACACTAACCTTACAAATTTCAAGTGTATATACATACATACATACAATTGTATGTATATTACATGGGATTTTAACATTTTTCGTTGCTCGTTTTGGAACACCCTTTACTTTCCAATTTTCATGTATTTGTTGTTGTAGCAACCAAAGGTCTACACACTGTGTCCAAATTTCAGGTCTGTAGCTCTTACGGTTCTCGAGAAAATACCCTGTGACCGACATAGTTTTAGACATAGTTAATTTTACATAACACAATAAGTTAAAGTTTTCCAACCCTGGAAACGTCTTTTTAATTTTTATACCCTTTACCAAAAAAAGCTAGAGACCTGAAATTTGGACACAGTGTGTAGACCTTTGGCCGCTCCAACAACAAATACAGGAGAATTGGAAATTAAAGGGTGTTCCAAAACTAGCAACGAAATATTTTAAAATCCCATGTAATATACATATAATTGTATGTATGTATGTATATACACTTGAAATTTGTAAGGTTAGTGTATTTTTATACAGACTACAAAAATTAACACTAAAATTTCAAAAAATTTAAATTAAAGGGTGTTCCATCAGTTAATGCAATTTTGACAACTTGCTGTATCTTGGAAACTGTAAGAGCAAAACTCTTGAAATTTTCAAAAACGGTAAAACTAAAAAATCAAAAAATTATAAAATCGCCAAAACGAAAAAAAGCACCAAATTACAAGAAAATGTCTAAGACTAAAATAAATCGCGAATAATCGGAAAAATTGCTGAAATGAATTAAAAATCGCCAAAACGAAAAAAATCGCCAAAATGAAAAAAATTTTCAAAATGAAAAAAAAAGCCCCAAAACAGGAAAAAAACCGCCAAAATGAAAAAAATAATCGCCAAAATGAAAAAAAATCTCCAAAATGAAAAAAAACCCCAAAATAGGAAAAAATCGCAAAAAATGGAAGAAAATCTTCAAAACGAAAAAAGCCCCAAAAAACAGAAAAAAAATTGCCAAAATGAAAAAAAAACCCAAAAACAGGAAAAAATCGCCAAAATGAAAAAAAAATCGCCAAAATGAAAAAATCTCTAAAATAAAAAAAGACCTAAAAACAGAAAAAAAATCGCCAAAATTAAAAAAAAATCGCCAAAATGAAAAAAAACCCAAAATTGGAAAAAATCGCCAAAATGGAAAAAGGAATCGCCAAAAATTAAAAAAATCTTCAAAATGAAAATAAGCCCCCAAAAACAGACAAAAATCGTCAAAATGAAAAAAAAAAACAGAAAAAAGTCGCCAAAATGAGAAAAAAGCGACAAAACTGAAAAAATCGTTTAAACTGAAAGAAAAACTTCAAAAAAGCAAAAAAGCCACATTTAAAAATGCTCAGAACCGAATGTACGGAACCCTTCGTGCGTGAGTCAAAGTCGCACTTTACTGAATTTTTTAATATTAAAGGAATTAAATGAAACTAGGGTTTTTCTTATTTCGTTTTTGCTTCGTTCACTTAACATATTTTATATATTTTTTAAAAAGCTAGATTGGTATCAATAATCAGAAAAATCCAAAATTATGACTCCAGGGTTGGAAAACTTACACTTTTTGTGTTACGTAAGACTAAAAAGGTCTAAATAATTTATATTTCCTTTATAAATTAAATCTATTTTATGCTTCTGAAAGATAAAATTGGCCTATAAAATTATAAAAATGAAAACCAGGGCTCCAGAGACGGAAACTTTGAACTTTTTTTGATAATAGAGTAACTAAATATAAATAAGTTTTTTCTTTTTTCCTTTTTGCTTTGTTCACTTAACATATTTTATTATGATTAGGTTGGAAAACTTATACTTTTTGTGTTATGTAAAATTAAATAGTTCTAAAAATTTTTTTCTTTTCCTTTATAAATTGAATATATTTTATTCTTCTGAAAGAAAAGTTTGGCGTATAAATATTAAATATTAGAGTATAAAATAAATTTTTTTTTATTTCTTTGTTCACTTAACACACTTAATTAATTTTTTAAATCAGAAAAATCTAAAAGGTTGATTCCAGGGTTGTTAAATTTATTGTTTTTTTACAAAAGTAACTAGGTCAAGTTAGTTTTTTATTTTTGTTTACAAGTTTTATATACTTTATGACTTAGAATGAAATAGTTTAGCATAGAAATTAGAAAATTAAAAGACATAGCTCCAGAGCTGGAAAACTTAAATTTTTTCTGGTATATAAAACTAATTATTTTTTTGGAAACTTAGAAAAATGGTTCCAGGGCTGGAGCTTAAGAAAAGTTTCGGTAAAAAAATAACCAAAAATATTTTTTTTCAATTAAACAGATTTCATGTTTTAGGAAAATCATTACTCAAGATTTTTATACATGGTTAATTTTTTTATGGATATCTAAACTAATTGAAGTATAAACGAAGGTTTGTGCTTATTGTGCTCTCAGCATAATAACTATTAATTTTTAGTAAATGGAGATAAAACTAAAATTTATCGCTAAAGACATAAAGGACATGTTCCGTTTCTTTTTCCTGATACCTTTCCTTTCTGCTGAACAAATTTCAAACAAATCCTGTAGGAATAAAACGTTTACATAATACCACGATGTATACCATTTGCAATGGGAAATTTAAATCAAGACACTAAGCAGTTTTGCAACATCAATGATTATAATACGGGAAAATATAAAACAAGTTAGTTTACTTGGTATGGAGGTGCAATACTAAGAATATTTTAGAGTTATTAAATAGCAGCACGGTTTTTGAACATCTGGAGAGCGAGTAAACAAGCCCAATATTTTGGTAATGTATTGACGTGACTTCGATGTTGACTGAAATAAGAGTGAATGTAAAATATATCTTAACCACAGAGTGTAGAGTAAAATATTCAAATATTGCTATTATCGAAAATAAATTAATTGAATCAAATTCTTTAATCGAAAAATACTGAAAAGTCACTTACTATTAATTGCTTTAGAGAAAAAAATTATAAATTTTTTCACAAAACAAATATGTTTGTATGTGTCTGTACACTATATATTTATATGTACGCACGTTGGTAAAGGGTATATAAGATTCGGCACAGCCGAATATAACACTCTTGCTTGTTTTTATATAATTTTAATTTAAAATACCAATTTTAGTCATATTGAAGTGTAAAATAAGTTTATTTATTAAAAAAAATAAAAATTTGCTTTCGGTAGTTACTTTTATACGGAAAAATAAAGTGTAAGTTTTCCAGCTATGCAATCGTCTGCTCGATTTTGCTAAGTTTCAATACCAATCTATTTTGGAAAATTTCTGACACACCAGTCCAAGAACGAAGTCTCTAGTTTTTCTGGGAGCTTCGGAAAACCGATTTCACGTACACCAAACGGACGGACGGACAGACGGACATAGCTTATTTGTCTTCCCTATGCATAAGGATCCAGAATATATATATTTTATGGGTCGCTTATTGATATTATAGAAATTACAAACGGAATGACAAACCTATATATACCCTTTTACTATTTTTTTGGTAAAGAGTATAAAAACCACATTAGAACCGCGGCTCGCTTAGTGCACTACATTTTTAATTTACTTTAATTTTTTTTCGTGTGATTAACGTAACTAACTGATTTAAAATTAATAAAAAATATCTTAATATTCTTCCATAGTTAAGTATAAGGCTTTGCATATCAGGGTTGTCAGATTTTTTCTGGTCTATTTCGCCAAATTGATTTTAAAAATCGCCAAAAGTCGCCAAAATTAATTTTATGTAGTTTTTCTTAATAAATATTTGATAATAAATGTGATTTTATATAAAACTTTTTTTAATATAAATTTTTACAAAATAATCGTAAAAAAATTTTAGCAGAAAATCGCCATAAGTAGAAATAAAGTCGCCAAAAATAATTTTTTTTGCAAGTTTTTCTCATCCAAATTCAAATTGAATTAATTAATATAAGAAAAATCATCAAAATCCAGGCGATTTTATTTCTTGCAAACGATATTTTGTGGGATTTATTTTTTTAAACTACTCCTTCAACAAACTAATTTTGCTGAATTACAAAAATTTTGAGTTTCATCTTTGTTCAAAAATAGCCACAAAAATCGCCAACTAATTTATTTATCGCCAGAAAAATCGCCATGTCGCCAAACCAAAAATTTAGACGCCAAACAAGTTGAAAAATCGCCACGTTTGGCGAGAAATCGCCATATCTGACAGCCCTGATTCATATATAAAATCACTCATACATTAATAAGTGTGGATTCTGTCATTATGTGAAATTCAATTCATTTAATAGCAAGATTCACACATCACACTAACTTATATACTCAAACTCATACATACAACCTAACACACACACATATATTCCCATTTTCTAATTAAATCCTTAATCATATAATTTTAACTAAACAACTGTAAGGACCAATAATTGACTTCCCAATTATATGTCATTTATCTCTAAGTGCCACTTAAGCACCGAATTCATTTTTTCAGTTCAAAGTTGAGAGACATTTAGCTGCCCAAGCTTGTGTACTTAAATCACACTTAAGTTTCACGCGCATACCATATGTTATTGTGTTTGTGTGTGTTTATTGAAAACATGTACGTGAACATCATGTGGTCGTATTAAAAAGAATTTCGTTTAATTTTCATAAATATACATATAACATATACAATATATAGTTTCATATCATGGGAAAATATATAAAAAATGAGTTCTGATGCTATTTTGTTTCATAAAATGTGTTTTATGCAATTTTAGTTTTCTTCATTTTGATAACCTAACTTTCTTATCTATAATAAGCAGCTATTGTTTAAAAAGCCTTCCATAATACTGGGGAAATTTTTAGTGCAGCCGTACTTTCAGTGTAATTTAATAAGAACTTTAATTAACCACTGAAAAAACGAAGCTACATTTAAGTGCCACCTAAATTTAAGTGGCAATTAGCTAAATGACATATAATTGGGAGGTAAATTATTGGGCCTAAATCTACGGTTATCCGGCGTCTGATGACTCCAATAAACCTAATCAAAGTAAGTTTAAATATATTTTAATATTTTAATCTGCTATATTCTTATACATACATATTTTCATATCTTCACAAGTTCATATCATATTGTGATTAATTAGATCATTGAGTAATTGTTAAATTACAGATAAATTTAAATATTTAAAGTAAATGCATAATAGTATTTTTAATAAAATAGTCATAGTTTTTTGAATTCAATTGTCTATCACAAACAAGTTTTTATTTACTTTTAAGTTTTTATTATTAAATAGCGCCCTAAACCTGCATTATAAAAATACTAATAAAAAATTTTTAATATTATAACGTTATCGAACATGCAATAATAACGTATTTAATTTACGAAAAGTGAAGTTGGAAGTATAGGGTAGATTAAATTCAATAAGAATCGGGCTAACAGGATTAAAACACGTTAGCAAGGAGGGTGGGTTTGAGATATGAGTAGATAACTACAACTAATGCTACTCAAAATTCCATCAACTGTTTATTATTTTGGTTTCTTATTTTTATGTTTTTATGTATGTGATTGGTTTATTTCTTACTACCTTAAGTATAAAATGAATTGTAACTTAATCATAACTTTCCACTTTATGTATATGCACGCAAAGAAAAAATATGGTTGCGGTAACCATAATCAAACAGCAACATATCTACTATGATTGAATTATATGGTTGCAGTCAAAACATATTATTGTCAATGGAAAAGCAAAGTTTAAATAATATTATTTTCTAAGTTAACAATAATATTATCTACAATAACAATTAACTTTGTTATACCTAATCTTATTATTGATAAATAAGACAACACTATTGTTAGATGTGACTAAAATATAATTGATACTTACCATACCATGTTCTAATATTATAATAATATTGTTAAATATAACCATAGTATTATTTTATGTAATAATAATATTTTGTTTTCTAATCATATATTTATTTGCAAATCTTTTGTTTAAAACAGCTGTGCGGTAAATCCGAAATAAAAGCAAGTAAGACTACTATATTCGAATCTTATATACCCTTTACCAGCATGCGTACATACATATATATAGTATACAGACACATACATACATATTTGTTTCCATCTTGGGAGCTTTAATTTTCATTTTTCAAATTTCATACGCTAAACTTTTCTTTCAGAAGCATAAAATATATTAAATTTATAAAGAAAACGAAAAAAAATTTTAGACCTATTTAATTTTACATAACACAAAAAGTGTGAGTTTTCCAACCCTGGAGTCATAATTTTGGATTTTTCTGATTATTGATACCAATCTAGTTCTTTAAAAAATACATAAAATATGTTAAGTGAACAAAGCAAAAACGAAATAAGGAAAAACTTAGTTTCATTTAATTCCTTTAATATTAAAAAATTCAGTAAAGTGCGACTTTGAATCGCGCACAAACGGCAGGCTATTTTGCTTTTTCGAAGATTTTTTCAGTTTAAACGATTTTTTCAGTGTTGTCGCTTTTTTCTCGTTTCGGCGATTTTTTTCTGTTTTTGGAGGTTTTTTTCTTTTTGGCGATTTTTTTCTGTTTTTGGACTTTTCTTCATTTTGGAGATTTTTTTTCAGTTTGGAGATTTTTTTTTCAGTTTGGCGATTTTTTTCAGTTTTTTGGTTTCTTTTATATAAGCGATTTTTTTTTGGTTTTATTTTCATTTTGGCGATTTTTTTTCTGTTTTTTGGGGTTTTTTTCGTTTTGGCGATTTTTTTCATTTCGGCGATTTTTTTCATTTTGGCGATTTTTTTCATTTTGGCGATTTTTTCTGTTTTTTAGGTTTTTTTTTCGTTTTGGTATTTTTTTTCATTTTGGCGATATTTTTTCATTTTGGCGATTTTTTTTCATTTTGGCGATTTTTTATGCGATTTATTTTAGTCTTAGAAATTTTTTTTAATTTGGTGCTTTTTTTCGTTTTGGCGATTTTTTTTTTGTTTTTGGCAATTTTTTCAGTTTGGCGATTTTGTAATTTTTTGATTTTTTAGTTTTACCGTTTTTGAAAATTTCAAGAGTTTTGCTCTTTTGGTTTCCAAGATACAGCAGTTGTCAAAATTGCATAGTCAAAAGTGCATTAACTGATGGAACACCCTTTAATTTAAATTTTTGGAAATTTTAGTGTTAATTTTTGTAGTCTGTATAAAAAGTGTATATACATATAATTGTATGTATATTACATGGGATTTTAACATTTTTCGTTGCTCGTTTTGGAACACCCTTTAATTTCCAATTCTCATGTATTTGTTGTTGTAGCGGCCAAAGGTCTACACACTGTGTCCAAATTTCAGGTCTGTAGCTCGTACGGTTCTCGAGAAAATACTAATATAGTTTTAGACATAGTTAATTTTACATAACACAAAAAGTTACAGTTTTCCAACCCTGGAAACGTTTTTTTAATTTTTTTATATTTTTTTAATTTAAAATACAACTGGTAATCGTACTGATGTGTAAAATAAGTTTATTTATTAAAAAAAAATAAAAATTTGTTTTCGGTAGTTACTTTTATATGGCAAAATGAAGTTTACGTTTTCCAGCTCTGCAATCGTCTGTCCGATTTTGCTGAATTTCAATACCAATCTATTTTGGAAAATTTCTGACACACCAGTCCAAGAACGAAGTCTCTTGCTTTTCTGGGAGCTTCGGAAAACCGATTTCACGTACAGACAGACGGACAGACGGACATCGCTTATTCGTCTTCCCTATGCATAAGGATCCAGAATATATATATTTTATGTGTCGCTTATTGATATTATAGAAATTACAAACGGAATGACAAACCTATATATACCCTTTTACCATTTTTGTTGGTAAAGGGTATAATAAATTAATATTGTCGAAATAAAATGTATGTTTGTATGTACAGAATTGTATACTTACATATATGTATATACACGAAATACAAACACATCTGTATAAAGAGATATACATACATATGTACATATTATTTTTATTTATCTACTCTTGCCTTTAAACTTTTTTTTATTTATTTAACACCACTCGCGCACTACCGATAGTGCAATTAATAGTAAGTGACCTTCCAGTATTTTTCGCTTAAAGAATTTAATTCAATTATTTTATTTTCGATATTAGCAATAGTTGAATATTTTACTCTACACTCTGTTAACCACAGATATATTTAATTACCAAGGAAATAATTAGTTTTATATACCAGAAAAAATTTAAGTAGTCCAGCTCTGGAGCTATGTCTTTTATTTTTCTAATTTCTATGCCAAACTATTTCATTCTGTTATAAAGTATATAAAACTTGTAAACAAAAAGAAAAAAACTAACTTGACCTAGTTACTTTTGTAAAAAAAACAATTAATTTAGCAACCCTGGATTCAACCTTTTAGATTTTTCTAATTTAAAAAATTAATAAGTGTGTTAAGTGAACAAAGAAATAAAAAAAATTAATTTTATACTTTAATATTTAATATTTTAACGCCAAACTTTTCTTTCAGAAGCATAAAATATATTCAACTTATAAAGGAAAAGAAAAAAATTTTTAGAACTATTTAATTTTACATAACACAAAAAGTGTAAGTTTTCCAACCCTGGAATCATAATTTAGGATTTTTCTAATTCCTTATACCAATCTAGTTCTTTAAAAAATACATAAAATATGTTAAGTAAACAAAGCAAAAAGGAAAAAAGAAAAAACTTAGTTTTATTTAGTTACTCTATTATCAAAAAAAGTTCAAAGTTTCCATCTCTGGAGCCTTGGTTTTCATTTTTATAATTTTACATGCCAATTTTTTCTTTCAGAAGCATAAAATATATTTTATTTATAAAGGAAAAATTAATTATTTAGACCTATTTAATTTTACATAACACAAAAAGTGTAAGTTTTCCAACCCTGGAGTCATAATTTTGGATTTTTCTGATTATTGATACCAATCTAGTTCTTTAAAAAATAAATAAAATATGTTAAGTGAACAAAGCAAAACCGAAATAAGAAAAAACTTAGTTTCATTTAATTCCTTTAGTATTAAAAATTCAGTAAAGTGCGACTTTGACTCGCGCACGAAGGGTTCCGTAGAGTCGGTTTTGAGCATTTTTTAATGTGGCTTTAAAGCTTTTTTTAAGTTTTTTTCAGTTTAAACGATTTTTTCAGTTTTTTGCTTTTTTATCGGTTTGGCGATTTTTTTCTGCTTTTGGATGTTTTTTTCATTTTTACGATTTTTTTCTGTTTTGGGGCTTATTTTTCATTTTCGAACTTAATATAATTTTGGTGATTTTTTTTCATTTAGGCGATTTATTTTTCATTTTGGCGATTTTTTCCTGTTTTGGGGTTTTTTCTTTTTTTGGTGATTTTTTTCTGTTTTTTTGGGGTTTTTTTTCGTTTTGGCAATTTTTTTCATTTTGGCGTTTTTTTTTATTTTGGCGATTTTCTTTAATTTTGGAGTTTTTTTTCATTTAAGTAATTTTTCCGGTCTTTCGCGATTTATTTTATTACAAGACATTTTTTTTAATTTGGTGCTTTTTTTTCGTTTTGGCAATTTTTTTTTTGCTTTGGCGATTTTTTTCGGTTTGGCGATTTTATAATTTTTTAATTTTTAGTTTTACCGTTTTTGAAAATTTCAAGAGTTTTGCTCTTACGGTTTTCAAGATACAGCGAGTTGTCAAAATTGCACCCTTAACACACCCTTTAATTTAAATTTTTTTAAATTTTAGTGTTAATTTTTGTAGTCTGTATAAAAATACACTAATCTTCAAAATTTCAAGTGTATATACATACATACATACAATTGTATGTATATCACATGGGATTTTAATATTTTTCGTTGCTTGTTTTGGAACACCCTTTAATTTCCAATTCTCATATATTTGTTGTTGTTGCGGCCAACAGTCTACACACTGTGTCCAAATTTCAGGTGTCGAGCTCTTATGGTTCTCGAGAAAATACCGTGCGTAGTTTTAGACATAGTTAATTTTACATAACACAAAAAGTTAAAGTTATCCAACCCTGGAAACGTCTTTTTATTTTTTTATATTTTTTTAATTTAAAATTCCAATTTTAATCGTACTGAAGTGTAAAATAAGTTCATTTATTAAAAATAAATAAAAATTTGTTTTCGGTAGTTACTTTTATATGGCAAAATAAAGTTTAAGTTTTCCAGCTCTGCAATCGTCAGCTCGATTTTGCTGAATTTCAATACTAATCTATTTTGGAAAATTTCTGACACAACAGTCCAAGAACGAAGTCACTAGCTTTTCTGGGAGCTCCGGAAAACCGATTTCACGTACAGACAGACGGACAGACGGACATCGCTTATTCGTCTTCCCTATGCATAAGGATCCAGAATATATATTTTTATTTTATGGATCGCTTATTGATATTATAGAAATTACAAACGGAATGACAAACCTATATATACCCTTTTACCATTTTTTTGGTAAAGGGTATAAAAAGATTTCTTTGTGCATTTTTTTTTGCAAAAGTAAAGAAAGTTTTACAATTTTTCAGACTAATTAAAAGGGACTCCTAATTTTTTGCATATAATAATATTTGAGAAAGTTGTAGCTACGGTAAAGCTGAATAACTTTTGTGAATACATGAATATATTCGGAAATTTTCTACGCAGCGAAATATCTGCGTTGTTTAAAATTTTTCGCCCCCATTTTTTTTGAAAATCGTATAATTAATTGCACACTTCTCTGGCCAGTTTCAGTAACACGTTGTGCCAAAACAAATTTTCTTCCTGCATGTTATATTTTGTTTAACATTTTTCAGCATAACTTGCGAGGACTTATAATTTTTACTGACAATACACAGTGGCAACACCAAACAATATAAACATATTCGGAAACCACTACGTGTTGCAAGACCAAAAAAAATAGACTTGTGCCTCCCAGTTTTAACCAAAATCATGCACTTTTTTATGACCCCCAAAGATTTGGGGCTTCGGTGTATTTTGGCAAAAAAACCGATTATTTTCTCAGGCTCATATCTTGCAAACCGTTTGGAGTTTTGATTTAGTTTTTGAGGTAAAGTTGTAGCACTTTACCTCAAGTGATGTGCACTGATAATATGTGCACATCAACATAGCACCAGTGAACAAACGCATAGATTGGTTCAAGTTATAAGAAGAACATTTAAAGAAAATAAGTATTTTTCTGCCCATTCCATGGACTTTCTAACAATATAATGCTCATATCCACAAAATTTTTAATATGTCGCCTTCCCTTCATGGTTTTGCTATATTTTTCTATATTTCTCAATTGGCATTACTATACAACGTTAGCACTTTTCCTGAATTTTAAAGAAATTTCACGGGCGGACAGACTTCAGCACCAATTTTTGCTTTCTCGTCTACCGTTAATAATTTACTACGACCCATTTTCAACTAAAATTTATAGAAATTTATTTTTGATATTTGCTTTAAAAAAATGCTGAGCTATCTCGTAGTTTAAAATTTACACAAATGACTCTTTTATCACTGCACCTATTCCAGTGACACAAAAT
The DNA here is from genome assembly GCA_944452675.1 of Tachina lurida. Lineage (NCBI taxonomy): Eukaryota > Metazoa > Arthropoda > Insecta > Diptera > Tachinidae > Tachina > Tachina lurida. Next base: position 46,080,776 of record OX101756.1, read on the forward strand.
TAATTCACATTTTTCTTCACAAATTATAAAATTAAGTACAGATTAAATCTAACCTTACTTTTTCGACATTTCTTTGCTTACACTCTTTTTCTCAACTGTTAAGCCTTTAATAAAAAGTACAACATAATCCTTTCCATTAATTATCTTGAGAGCAGCAGCCTTAAATAGATTGGTAGAACCCTGCACCTATTCATGTGAAGTGAGGTGTATATCAGAGATCTGCATCATTACGAATCAAGCGGTATAATTTTGCATTTTCTAAAATGAATATTGAGCCAGCACATAACATTAAAAAATGAAAGATGCTCTTGCATGATTTATATCAATGAAACTGGAGTTAATAAATGCATGCCACTGCTTGCAATATCTATTGATTCATATGATTTACTAAAGCAGTGAATCAGTATGATTGTTTTGAAAACTTCTTATAACCCCTTCTAACATATATATTTTTATGGAATATTATAAAATAAAATACCTATGCTCATTTGATTTTATAGATTATTTTAATAAATAATAAAAATATTAATGTTTTATTAACTTAAGACTTCATCTGGTCAACGTGCTTTTGTGAGTTATTTGATTACTATACAAAAGAATCGAACAACAGTAAGAGTGTAATTCCAACTGTGCTATTAGACGTTAAGAAAAGGCTGTGCTATTTTATTTTAATTTTATTTATATATACAATTATTTTTTTCCGTTATGTGTTTTATGTTGTACATGTCTCTTCAAAATACAACTCAAGAATAAAAGATAAAATATATTTCAATAATAATAATTATCCCTGAAGATGTTGGAAAATCCCAACGAAACCTCGGATAGAAATAAAAATACGTCTTTTATTTACATTTTAAAGAAATTGAATGACCTTGAAAGCCTGAATAGATACAATACCTATAAAACCACACTAATTCATATTAAAAACAAGTAAGAGTGCTATATTCGGCTGTGCCGAATCTTATTTACCCTTTACCAACCTACGTACATATATATAGTATACAGACACATACATACATATTTTTTTTGTGAAAAAATTTTTAATTTTTTTAAGTTTCCATCTTTGGAGCTGTAATTTTCATTTTTCAAATTTCATACGCCAAACTTTCCTTTCAGAAGCATAAATATATTCAATTTATAAAGAAAAAAAAAGAAAAAAATTTTTAGACCTATTTAATTTTGCATAACACAAAAAGTGTAAGTTTTCCAACCCTGGAGTCATAATTTTGCATTTTTCTGATTATTGATACCAATCTACTTCTTTAAAAAATACATAAAATATATTAAGTGAACAAAGCGAAAACGAAATAAGGAAAAACTTAGTTTTATTTAATTCCTTTAATATTAAAAAATTCAGTAAAGTGCGACTTAGAATCGCGCACGAAAGGAAGGTTTTTTGCTTCTTTGAAGTTTTTTTCAGTTAAAACGATTTTTTCAGTTTTGTCGCTTTTTTCTCGTTTTGGCGACTCTTTTCTGTTTTTGGAGGTTTTTTTCATTTTGGCGATTTTTTTCTGTTGTTGGCCTTTCCTCATTTTGGAGATTTTTCTTATTTTGACGATTTCTTTTTAATTTTGGCGACTTTTTTCTGTTTTTAAGTTTTTTTTCGATTTGATAATTTTTTTCATTTTGGCGATTTTTTTCTTTTTTTAGGTTTTTTTTCGTTTTGGTAATTTTTTTCACTTTAACGATTTTTTTCATTTTGGCGATTTTTTCATTTTGGCGATTTTTTTTTTTATTTTAGCAATTTTTCCGCTTTTTGCGATTTATTTTAGTCTAAGAAAATTTTTTTAATTTGGTGCTTTTTTTCGTTTGGCGATTTTTTTCTGTTTTTTGTTTTTTTTTATTTTTGGCGATTTTTTTCTGTTATTTTGGGGTTTTTTTGGTTATGGCGATTTTTTTTCATTTTGGCGATTTTTTTTTCATTTTGGCGATTTTTTACTGTTTTTTTTTTGCGATTTTTTTTCATTTTGGCGATTTTCTTTAATTTTGGCGATTTTTGTTTTCATTTTAGCAGTTTTTCCTTTTTTTTGCGATTTATTTTAGTCTTAGAATTTTTTTTTTTAATTTGGTGCTTTTTTTCGTTTTGGCAATTTTTTTCTTTGTTTTTGGCGATTTTTTTCGGTTTGGCGATTTTATAATTTTTTGTTTTTTTAGTTTAACCGTTTTTGAAAATTTCAAGAGTTTTGCTCTTACGGTTTCCAAGATACAGCAAGTTGTCAAAAGTGCATAGTCAAAATTGCATTAACTGATGGAATACCCTTTAATTTAAGTTTTTGGAAATTTTAGTGTTAATTTTTGTAGTCTGTATAAAAATACACTAACCTTACAAATTTCAAGTGTATATGCATACAATTGTATGTCTGTATATTACATGGGATTTTAAAATTTTTCGTTGCTCGTTTTGGAACACCCTTTAATTTCCAATTCTCATGTATCTGTTGTTGTAGCGGCCAAAGGTCTACACACTGTGTCCAAATTTCAGGTCTGTAGCTCTTACGGTTCTCGAGAAAATACTAATATAGTTTTAGACATAGTTAATTTTACATAACACAAAAAGTTAAAGTTTTCCAACCCTTTTTAATTTTTTTCATATTTTTTAATTTAAAATTCCAATTTTAGTCGTACTGAAGTGTAAAATAAGTTCATTTATTAAAAAAAATAAAATTTTTTTTCGGTAGTTACTTTTATATGGCAAAATAAAGTTTAAGTTTTCCAGCTCTGCAATCGTCTGCTCGATTTTGCTGAATTTCAATTCCAATTTATTTTGGAAAATTTCTGACACAACAGTCCAAGAACGAAGTCTCTAGATTTTCTGGGAGCTCCGGAAAACCGATTTCACGTACAGACAGACGGACAGACGGACATCGCTTATTCGTCTTCCCTATGCATAAGGATCCAGAATATATATATTTTATGGGTCGCTTATTTATATTATAGAAATTACAAACGGAATGACAAACCTATATATACCCTTTTACCATTTTTTTGGTAAAGGGTATAATAAAATCGAGTAATTACATATAAATACATCAGTAAGAATTTTATATTTATGTAATGACAGTCAGTTGGTAGAGAGGTAATACTATTACCTATTGAGTTTAAATAAGTATTTGTACAAAAAAATTAAAAAGCCCTACTGCGACCAACTTTGAATAGTTAAATATCCTAAATGGTCATTCGGTATGAAAATTCATAAGAGAAACCTAGAAATAATTTAAAAATACCTGTCGAATGATACCCATTTTGATATAGTTTGACGATTTTTTATTTGTTCGTATTTACAAAATAGCGTCTGTTGGTCGCCATATTGAATTTTGACTACTGACATACGAATATTTTGAGTGACACTCCCGGGATTAAGACAAATATATTGAGGTATGAATCATCAAAATCGGTCCACGCGTTCGGTTTATATAGAGCCGCAAAGGAACACCCACAGCTACATACATACATACATAGAGTGATAAACACAATACCCTTCTTTGCGTTGCACAGTCGGGTAAAAACAAAACAAAAGCATTATAAAAGTGAGTGGAAATCGAAAGTGAATCAACTCATACAGTTCTCTGGTGTGCATCCAGGTGAAAATAGGTGAATATTTTTAATATGAATTTCTTGGTAGCAATGAAAAAGTCGTTCCCTGAAAATGACTTCCAATTACTTTTACTGTGAAATTATGTGAGTAATGGAAAGATCAAGATCAAGTATGTTTTTTTTTCAAATTTAATCAAAGTTAAATTTATATAAAACAAGTAACAGTGCTATATTCGGCTGTGCCGAATCTTATATACCCTTTACCAACGTACGTACATGTATATAACTAGTATACAGACACATACATACATATTTGTTTTGTGAAAAAATTTATAATTTTTTTCTCTAAAGCAATTAATAGTAAGTGACTTTTCAGTATTTTTCGAACCGTGCTGCTATTTAATAACTCTAAACTATTCTTAGTATTGCACCTCCATACCAAGTAAACTAACTTGTTTTATATTTTCCCGTATTTAATAATCATTGATGTTGCAAAACTGCTTAATGTCTTGATTTAAATTTCCCATTGCAAATATTATACATCGTGGTATTATGTAAACGTTTTATTCCTACAGGATTTTTTTGAAATTTGTTCAGCAGAAAGGAAAGGTATCAGGAAAATGAAACAGAACATGTCCTTTATGTCTTTAGCGATAAATTTTAGTTTTATCTCCATTTACTAAAAATTAATAGTTATTATGCTGAGAGCACAATAAGCACAAACCTTCGTTTATACTTCAATTAGTTTAGATATCCATAAAAAAATTAACCAATTAATTAATTAACCAAGTATAAAAAATCTTGAGTAATGATTTTCCTAAAACATAAAATCTGTTTAACTGAAAAAAAATATTTTTGGTTATTTTTTTACCGAAACTTTTTTTAAGCTCCAACCCTGGAACCATTTTTCTGAGTTACTTTATAAAATATAGAATATATGTAATTACCAAAGTAATAACTAGTTTTATATACCAGAAAAAATTTAAGTTTTCCAGCTCTGGAGCTATGTCTTTTATTTTTCTAATTTCTACGCCAAACTATTTCATTCTAAGTCATAAAGTATATAAAACTTGTAAACAAAAAGAAAAAACTAAATTGACCTAAATACTTTTGTAAAAAAACAAAAAAATTTGGCAACCCTGGAATCAACCTTTTAGATTTTTCTGATTTAAAAAATTAATAAAATGTGTTAAGTGAAAAAAGAATTAAAAAAAATTAAATTTATGAGTTAATATTAAAAAAAGAATCAAAGTTTCCATCTTTGGAGCTGTAATTTTTATTTTTCAAATTTTATACGCCAAACTTTTCTTTCAGAAGCATAAAATATATTCAATTTATAAAGGAAAAGATAATTATTTAGACCTATTTAATTTTACGTAACACAAAAAGTGTAAGTTTTCCAACCCTGGAGTCATAATTTTGGATTTTTCTGATTATTGATACCAATCAAGTTCTTTAAAAAATACATAAAATATGTTAAGTGAAAGAAGCAAAACGAAATAAGAAAAAACTTAATTTTATTTAATTCCTTTAATATTATTATCGGTTTGGAGCATTTTTAATGTGGCTTTTTTGCTTTTTTGAAGTTTTTTTTCAGTTTAAACGATTTTTTCAGTTTTGTCGCTTTTTTCCATTTTGGCGATTTTTTTCTGTTTGGGGGCTTTTATTTCATTTTGGCGATTTTTTTTAGTTTTGGCGATTTTTTCCTGATTTTGGTTTTTTTTTTAATTTTTTAGATTTTTTTCTGTTTTTTTTAGGTTTTTTCGTTTTGCCGATTTTTTTTTTCATATTGGTGATTTTTTTTTATTTTGGCAATTTTTATTGTTTTTGGGGCTTTTTTTATTTTGGCGATTTTTTTCTGTTTTTGGGCCTTTTTTTTATTTTGGAGATTTTTTCATTTTGGCAATTTTTTTCATTTTGGCGATTTTTTTTCTGTTTTTAGGGCTTTTTTTATTTTGAAGTTTTTTTTTCATTTTGGCAATTTTTTTTTCATTTTGAGGATTTTTTTTCATTTTGGGTTTTTTTTTATTTATGATTTTCTTTCATTTTGGCGATTTTTTTTTTCATTTTAGCAATTTTTCCGGTTATTCGCGTTTTATTTTAGTCTTAGAAATTTTTTTTGTAATTTGGTGCTTTTTCTCATTTTGGCGATTTTTTTTTGCTTTTGGCGATTTTTTTCGGTTTGGCGATTTTATAATTTTTTGATTTTTTAGATTTACCGATTTTGAAAATTTCAAGAGTTTTGCTCTTACGGTTTCCAAGATACAGCAAGTTGTCAAAATTGCATTAACTGATGGTACACCATTTAAGTTACATTTTTTTAAATTTTAGTGTTAATTTTTGTAGTCTGAATAAAAATACACTAACTTTACAAATTTCAAGTGTATATACATACATACATACAATTGTATGTATATTACATGGGATTTTACCATTTTTCGTTGCTAGTTTTGGAACACCCTTTAATTTCCATTTCTCATGTATTTGTTATTGTAGCGGCCAAAGGTCTACACACTTTGCCCAAATTTCAGGTCTGTAGCTCTTACGGTTCTCGAGAAAATACTAATATAGTTTTAGACATAGTTAATTTTACAGAACACAAATAGTTAAAGTTTTCCAACCCTGGAAACGTTTTTTTAATTTTTTTATATTTTTTTAATTTAAAATTCCAATTTTAGTCGTATTGAAGTGTAAAATAAGTTCATTTATTAAAAAAAAATAAAAATTTGTTTTCGGTAGTTACTTTTATATGGCAAAATAAAGTTTAAGTTTTCCGGCTCTGCAATCGTCTGCTCGATTTTGCTGAATTTCAATTCCAATTTATTTTGGAAAATTTCTGGCACACCAGTCCAAGAACGAAGTCTCTAGCTTTTCTGGGAGCTTCGGAAAACCGATTTCACGTACAGACAGACGGACAGACGGACAGACGGACATCGCTTATTCGTCTTCCCTATACATAAGGATCCAGAATATATATATTTTATGGGTCGCTTATTGATATTATAGAAATTACAAACGGAATGACAAACCTATATATACCCTTTTACCATTTTTGTTGGTAAAGGGTATAATAATAAGCAGGGCAAGTTTTTTGTGGCATTTGCCATGTTTGCCATTTTAGTAATTTCTTCAATTATTGACATTTAAAGCCATTTTTAGTCCACTTTGCCATAAAATGCCTTCTTTGCAACCTAGAAGAAGCTTTTATATGTCGGAGTTGTTTGCCAACCATTTTGGAACAGACTTCGTGCCACAAAAAACTTTCCCTGATAATAAGTGAAAAAATTCCTCATTAATTTTTATTATTTGGTAATAAAACAAATCCATAAATTAAGTGTTGGAGACCCTTGCAAATAAACCAACTTCATCAATAATAATTATTTATAATCATGTTGGCATTGAATTATTTTTATTCATGTCATAAAATTTTCATTTTTATTTTTTCATTCTTGTTTTGAAACTTCAATTAAATTAAACTTAATTTTTAATATTTTGTAAAAAAATATTTTGTGTTTTATTTTAAAAAACCTTAACATTAAGCTTAGCCTACCTTTAGGCATTTGTATTATTGTGGAATATTTTTGGCCGGTATTTACGAATATGCGGACTTTTAAAGATGTTTTCTTAATACTTCTTTATTAGTGTTTGTATTATATATTTTTTATATTTTGCTGGAATCATCTGAGGAAATTATATCAAATTACATTTGCATAAATAAAATTTGTTTTTATTATATTTTTGCAGATTTTCTTCTTATTTTTGCCACTCAATCTTTCTCATGCAGTCAGTAGGCAAAAATATTTTATATTCAAAGTAATAATTTCATTTGTTTGAGTTTTTGTTTGTTCATTTTTATGTTTATTTTTAACAAATAAAGTTTAAATATGATTTTCCTTTGAAAGATTATTTTTACAATGTTGTTATTGTTATTGTCTCTTTATTGCTCTTCGTTTTATTAAGTTAATAAAAATGAAGGAAGTTTTTTCTCCCCGGTTTTTTAATGAATAAGTTTAAATTAAATTAGTTGTTCACATGCTTGTATGCTGCTGTTATTATGTATTATGATTTTATAGTACAGTTAATAGCGAAAGTATCAACACACAACTTAACTGCAGTCAACAAGAAAACTTATGTTAACAATATATTAATAAAATATAGTTAGTGTCCTAATTTTATGTATTGTAACTGAAAATAAAATTTATATGAATATTTACTGATATACATATATTTATTAGCGTATTCCATCAGGAACATGAGCTGTTTACGTAGAATCTCCATTCGTTTCTGTCTGTTGCAATGTGTCTAAGTTCGCTGAAAGATTTCCCTGTCTCAAGGAATATAGTGCGTCTCCAAGTAGTCTTCGGTCTTCCCCGCGAGCGTACACCTTGTGGGTTTCATTGTAGTGTTGCGTGGCATACTTCGTCGTATGGCTTGCGAAAAGTGTGACCTATACAATTGTATTTGCTTATTGATGTATTTCTGATTTTTAATATATAGCGCAGACATCTGTTTGTGAAATTTTACAGTTTACATTCAATGGTTTGGTTTACAAACTGAAAAACTTTATATTTTTATAGTTGCCTCTCTTTTGATTGCATTTCATTACAAAATTTGCAAAAAAAAATCCAACTGCATTCTAGTCGATTGTAGTTCACTGAACTTACATCGAACTTGTTGATTTGATCTGAAAATGACGTGAGTTTTTGAAGTTTTCTAATTAGATGTTTTTATAGAATTTTTCAAAATTTAAATATTTACTTGCCACTACATATTAGGCTGAGGCCAAGCAGCAGTGAGCCACTTGCTGCTCAAACACGCCGCACTCGCCGCTTTTCCACTCATTGCGCTTTAAAATTTTTCAAGATGACAACGACAAATCCGAGGTATCCTCGAACAAAACATCCAAGCCGCCACCAATCTATTTGAGACAAAAAAATTCAAATGCCCTTATTAAAAAATTAATTTCGGTCATTGGTGAGAATAAATTTCACATTGTACCAATAAAACGTGGCAACATCGATGAAACTAAAATCCAAATTTATGACGAAAAAGATTTCCGCAAAATGGTTGCTGAATTTGAAAAAAGTAAAACAAGCTTCTACACATACCAGCTTAAGAGCGCTAAAGGCCTGCAGATCGTATTGAAGGGCATAGATTCTTATGTTGTCCCCGAAGAAATAAAAGATGCACTCGTCCTCCAGGGGTTCAAGGTAAAAAATGTGTCCAATATAATAAATAGAGAAAAGATTCCCCAACCCCTATTTCGTGTTAAACTAGAACCTAATGATATAAAATTGAAAAAAAATGAGACGCATCCAATTTATAATTTAAAATACCTCTTGTACCGAAAAATCACAGTTGAAGAGCCACATAAGCGTTCAGGTCCTGTACAGTGCCATAATTGCCAAAAATATGGCCATACAAAAATATACTGCAATTTACCCTCTGTTTGTGTTGTGTGCGGCGAATTACACGGCACCGCTAGCTGCAACAAACCAAAAGATCAAAGTGATAAAAAATGCAGTAATTGTGGAGGTAATCACACCGCTAACTACAGAGGTTGTCCTGTGTACTCTTTTGTAAAGAAGACTATGGTGCAAAAACCTAAATTAGCTCCATGATTAGCTCAATCAGCAAACGCTTACTCTGCCACTTTTCAGCAAATGAGCCAACCAGTTACTTCCCGTGTATCGTATGCAGATGCTGCTAAGGCTAGTTCTATTCCGACACAAAATGTTTCACCGCAAAATAATTCAACAAATACAAACTCAAACTTTAATTTTAATCGCCTGGAAGCCACTATTGAAAATCTTGTGCAAACTATAAACAATTTTCCAACAAATATGACTAGCATGATGCAAGAAATGTTGCGAATGCAGAATACTCTGCTTCAAGCAATACTTAATAAGCCATGAACACGTTAACAATATGTTTCTGGAACGCAAACGGCATTCGCCAACATAAAAATGAACTTGTGCACTTCCTCACGGAGAAAAATATTGATATAATGTTAGTATCTGAGACTCATTTGACTTCGAGAAGTCTTTTTAAAATTCATGGCTACACTATATATGATACAAAGGACCCTAGAGGAAGGGCTTGCGGTGGATCAGCAATTCTAATAAAGTCAAGACTCAAGCACTATGTTCTTGATAACATTTGTGAAGAATACCTACAACCAACAAATATTGGCATTGAAAGTTTTTGTTCAAATTTCGTTATATCATCAATTTACTCCCCTCCCAGATTTTCAATCACTGAGAATCAATATGAGGATTTCTACAAATCTCTTGGACCTTGTTTTGTAGCAGCTGGAGACTACAATGCGAAACATACGTTCTGGGGTTCGCGCCTTGTTACACCCAGAGGTCGAGCATTGTTCAACACTATTTCAAAAATGGGCTTGGATGTCATTTCGAGTGGGGAGCCCACTTATTGGCCTACTGACATACAAAAAATTCCGGATGTTATAGATTTTGGCGTCATAAAAAATATCTCTAGGGATTTAAATCAAGTTCAAGCTTCTCTTGATCTCTCGTCCGATCACTCCCCGACGATCATCACAATTTGTAGCCCATTAAGAAGTAACTTACCTGACCCATATGTGAAGATGATCAATCGTGTAAATTGGCTGGGGTTCAAAAAATATCTCAGCAGTCATTAAACGGAAAACATTACGCTTAGAACACCCGATGATATTGAATCGAACATTGCCAATTTCAGCGAGAATATTAAACAGGCTGCTGAACATGCCACTATCTCCCATCCGCAGATTGGGTTTAATAAAATTTATTCTACAGACATTGAACGTCTCGTACGTGAAAAAAGAAGGGCTAGAAGGGAATGGCAACAGCACAGATCACCACAAAATAAAATCAGATTTAAAGAGTGCACTAAACGACTCCAAGAGTTGCTTGAATCTGAAAAAATTGCATCTCTTAAAAATTATCTGGAGGGTCTTGATGTCACACCGGCGTCTAATTTCTCTTTGTGGCGCGCTGCCAGAAAGCTTAAAACACCCGTTGAGTATAAGCCACCTCTACGCACATCTACCGGAGGTTGGGCAAGAAGCGATACTGAAAAGTAAAATATGTGCTGAGCACTTAAAATCCGTTTTTACGCCAAATATATGTACTGGTGTTGCTGATGTGCCGGATATAGTCGCTCTACCCCCTCAACACATAAAGTTTAAGATGCGTGATTTACAAAAATTAATTGCCGAACTCAACCCGAAGAAAGCTCCGGGTATTGATGGAATTAGTAATCAGATGCTGATGAACTTTCCTCGTATTGCAATGAGAATCCTGTTATTCATATTTAATGCTATTTTACGACTGGAGTATTATCCACACAACAATACGAGGATTTTTACAAATCTCTGGGTCCTTGTTTCGTTGCAGCTGGCGACTATAATGCTAAACACACGTTCTGGGGTTCGCGTCTTATTACACCCAGAGGTCGAGCGCTGTTCAATACAATTTCCAAAATGGGCTTGGATGTCATTTCAAGTGGGGAGCCCACTTATTGGCCTACTGACATACATAAAATTCCGGATGTAATAGACTTTGGCGTTATGAAAAATATCTCTAGGGATTTAATTCAAATTGAAGCTTCTCTAGATCTCTCGTCCGATCACTCTCCCACGATCGTTACAATTTGTAGCCCATTAAGAAGTGATTTACCTCACCCATATGCCAATTTGATAAATCGTGTAAATTGGCTGCGATTCAAAAAATATCTTAGTAGTCATTGCACGGAAAACATTACACTAAAAACACCGGATGATGTTGAATCTAACATTGCCAATCTTAACGAAAATATTAAGCAGGCTGCTAAACATGCCACTACCTCCTATCCGCAGACTGGGTTTAAGAGACTATATTCTACAGATATTGAACGTCTCGTATGTGAAAAAAGAAGAGCTAGAAGGGAATGGCAACAGCACAGATCACCCCAGAATAAAATTAGATTTAAAGAGTGCACTAAACGACTCCAAGAGCTGCTTGCACATGAAAAAAGTGCATCTCTTAAAAACTATCTGGAAAATCTTGATGTCACACCAGCATCTGATTACTCTTTATGGCGTGCTGCTAGAAAGCTTAAAACACCCGTTGAGTTTAAACCACCTCTGCGCACATCTACCGGAGGTTGGGCAAGAAGCGATACTGAAAAAGGTAACATATTTGCTGCCCATTTAAAATACGTATTTACCCCAAACACATGTACTGGTGTAATTGATTTGCCAAATGTAGTCGCTCTACCCCCTCAACAAATAAAGTTTAAGACGCGTGATGTGCAAAAACTAATTTCTGAACTCAACCCAAAGAAAGCTCCGGGTTTTGATGGAATTAGTAACCAGATGCTAATAAAGTTGCCTCGTATTGCAATTAGAATACTGTTATTTATTTTTAACGCCATTTTACGACTGCAGTATTATCCAAATAGCTGGAAGCTTGTCAAAGTTAAAATGATTCCAAAGCCGGGCAAAGACCTTACCAAGGCTGAGTCATACAGGCCAATAAGTCTCCTATCAACAATGTCAAAGCTTTTCGAAAAACTGCTCATGACAAAATTGTCCCCAATTCTAGTTAATAGTGGGTGCATACCGGACCATCAATTTGGTTTTAGAAGTCAGCATACCACCATTGAACAAACTCAATTTATAAGAAGAACATTTGAAGAAAAGAAGTATTGTTCTGCGCTGTTTATCGACGTTTCTCAGGCATTTGATAAAGTGTGGCATGAAGGCCTAATTTTAAAATTAAAAACATACCTGCCAATAAACGTTGTAAGTCTTTTGAAAAGTTACATTACTGCCCGGAAGTTCACTGTTGTGGAAGGAGACTTTATGAGCATGCCTGAAACTATCTCATCCGGTGTGCCACAGGGGAGTATACTGGCGCCAGTTTTGTATTTGATTTATACTTGTGATATGCCTCTAGGCAGCAATATCCACACTTCCACATTTGCTGATGATACAGCCTGCCTTAGTATGCATGAAAATCCTTACGAGGCATCCCGATATCTTCAAGAACACATTACCCAGCTGGAACTATGGTTAAACTTATGGAGAATTAAGGTAAACGAACAAAAGTGTGTTCAAGTAACATATACATTACGAAGAGATACGTGTTTACCCATTCGGATTAACAATCAAGTTGTCCCTCAACATACTCATGTGAAATATCTTGGTATACACCTTGATCGACGGCTTACTTGGAAACACCACATTGACTCTAAGTTAACCCAAATGAAATTAAAATTAACTCAGGTACATTGGCTGATTGGTAGAAATTCAACCCTCAGTCTAGATTGCAAACTTTTGATATACAAGTCACTTTTGAAACCGATATGGTGCTACGGAATTCAACTATGGGGCACTGCTTCAGCTTCCAATGTCGAGAGAATCCAACGAAGGCAAAATAAAATTTTGCGATTAATAACATCGGCTCCATGGTATATAAAAACCTCAAATATACATCGTGATTTAAATATGCCACTAGTGACTGAAGAAATTGCAAAAAACGCTAGCAAATATTTAACAAAACTCGAGTCACATCCTAATCCGCTTGCTCGTAATATTTTGAACTTTACTGGACACATCCGCCTAAAAAAGAGGGATACAAGGGCTCTTATACTCAACACTCCAGATGGGACTAACTGAAAATAATTTTTATTTTTATTTATTTTTTCTTCCTTTTGTTTATCACTACTTAAATATGTATTATTTATAACTATCTCTAAATTTATGTCTGACAGTGGTCGGGCCTAATAATTATATTTTATATGTATATAATAATATAAGATTTGAATACTTATTGTTAGTTCATATAGGAAGATACAATAAATAAATATCATGTATTATAAAAAAAAAAATATATGAAGATACAATAAATAAAAATCATGCATAAAAAAAAAAAAAAAAAAAAATTGCGAGTCAGCTGCCTTACCTTACCATACTTTTCTATGGCGCAGGCATACATAAATATTGCTCCTTTATTGCAACATAGCAATAAATCACAAAAGCAAGTTTTGCAGAAAATAAGTTTAAAGTTTCCAATTTACATACATCTGAATGAAGATATAAAAATATTTTCTTTTCTCAAGACGTGAGTGTACAAGCGTTTTGTATGAAATTTTTACACAAGATTAAATATGATATAATGAATTTTTCTGCATTATTAACTTCAGAAATGCATTTTTTCGACATATTACTGTGTTGCAATAAAGGAGCGATATTATGTATGTATTTTCTGTAAATTTAATTTAGTTTGTCTTGTTTTCAAAGTTTCCTTTTTTGTTTATTTTTTTTAGAAGGTTATTAACATTATTCTGGCTTTCTTTTCCTGTGCTGTTCTCTGTTGCCGGTTGCTATTCATCCAGTTGGAGTCGTCGCTAATACGTTCATCGCCAAATTCCAATTTCAATTAGCATGAAAAACTATTTACACTGTCTCTCTGAATGGTTTCGTTGTTAGTGCTGTTGCAATAGCAATAATTGCTGTTGAGCTGGTTGTGCATGGTGTTGTAATCTTGTGGATTTATCCGTGTATACAAATATTTGATACGTATCTGCTGTGCTGCAACGCAGATTTTTGGTTAAACCATGCGATTTAAATGATTGTAATCGTTAAATAGAGTCTCTAAGATTATTATGAAGCGTTCAGTTGAAAGGATACTTTAAAAAATAAGCAGACGTATTAATTTGAAACTGGAACTCTGCTACGCAGACTTAAAACTTACCCCCAGCTCTTAGTTATCCGTCCTATGATAAATAGTATCAGCTTAGAATTATGTAAAATTCCATGGTAAATAAAACTAGTTAAGAACATGTTAAATTTTGCCAATTATGCTATCCTCTTGCCAGTTTTCTTTGTACATAAGGCTGGATGAAAATTTTGTTTATTTTTTTTTAGAATTTTTATTTAATTTGCAGATTTATAAAATAATTTTTAGATTGAAGTGACTTCTTTAGAAACTGATTTAATTTTAAAATAGTTTTCACCATTTATTTGCGAATTTTTTCATTAGCAAAAACAATTAAAGGAAAAGCACTTGACACATTTGTTGATATGTCGCCGATATGTCTGTTGTAATATTTATTAACCGGGTGATTTTTATAGATAAGAGACTTGGGATTAATCAATTAAGTTAGTTTTTGGTACTAGAACAATACTTTTTCAAAATCGATGTACATAGAACATACACTAAATATTTATTGGTATAGAATTTTGTAGTAGTATAAGTGAATCCGATTATGGCCATGAGGCTAGGTTTTTCTATCTTGGATGAAGAAATGAAATTAAATGAAAATATATGTACATATGTATGTCTGTGTAGTCATACCAGTACACTGCCAGCGTAAAAAATTATAAAAAACAGGCACACATTATCATAAAAGTTTTAACTACAGCAGAAGTTCTTAGAGAAGATAATGGTAGCTGACTATATACATAGATACATATTAAATCGTGCCAACATAGTCTGGTCAATTTAACCGAATAAATATGGTGGTACCCTTCCATAAATACCCAATAAGCTAAAATTTTGCACGGACGTTAAAGACACCATTATAAAGCAATTTGCAAAAGTCCCAATATGTAGACAAATTTCAGCAGCATTTCCAATGCTTCTTTTCAATCGCGCCTTAGTTTACGGCTTAAATATGTATGTATGTGCGTATGTACATCATTAAGAAAGCAATTTATGGTGGTCGTTTACTTTATTTTTGTCTGCACTACCATGCATATATTTAGAGGGTGGCATTGGGTGAAGTAGTTAGCACGTTCACTATGAAATCGAAGGTTCTGGGTTCAAAACCTGTCTCCGACAGTCATTAAAAAATAACAACACCACGCATTTCATTTCATACGAGTACATTGCAAGGGTGAAAGTTAATAGAACCACCCATAGAGCACAAAATATTGCTGGAATGATATAAAGTTGCAGGTAATCGGTAATATTGCATGAATATTGCCGGAATAGTTTTTGGTAATATTACCTTTCCAACATAGTACCAATATTATTATAATATTACAAAAAATTATTAGATGATATTATATATAGCAAAATTGTTTTTTTTTTTAATACATCACTTACAGATGCCATAAGGGCATATACTGGCACAAGTACCGATTAAAAAGCATAAGGGAGTATAATAAAAATTTGATATTTTTTTTTAATTTTTTAACTTGGAAATTTTTTTTTGTTTTTTTACGTTTCAGGTAAAAATACGTCGATTCCCAAAAAAACTTTCCTAAACAAAAAATAAAATTTTTGTAAGATTTTTTTTTGCAACTCTAGACGTTTCAGGGTAAAGTATATTAATTCCATAAAAGATTGTATATGACCTTAAGGCTCCCGGGCAGCGTTACCATTTGTCAAGTTTTCCCTTTTGTCGGAAGTTTTTTGAGATGCCAACAAGTTTTTTGAAAATATAAAGTTTTTTCAAGCTTTTTTTATAAATATGTCCATAATTGAACTTTTGCAGTATATTGAATGAAAATATTAAGTGATGTTTGTATGCAATAAAACGATCTTATATTTTCTCACTCCCTTATTACTGCAACAGTGTCTAAAGGGTCAGTTAGCTTAACCATTTTCATTACTTTTCACATAACAATATCGATCAGCTGTTTTCTCTTAAAATTTTGGTACTTTTGTAGAAAGAAAGTTTTTGTTTTCTTGTGTTGGTTTTCGCAGGCCAGTACAAGAGTAAAATATGCTGCCGCCAAAAATTAGTTTTATTATTAGATTTGATACTCTATGTACGTCTCAAATAATAACTCGTTTTACGTTTATTAACGCACTAATAATCCCAAATTATTATTTTACTTAATTAGTAAAATAACTTTTTTATTAAAAATACATTTAAATTGATTATTGAGGGGTTTAGCTGGATCCTATGCGCATTTCACTGTTGCTAATGCAGATCATCAGGGAACCTTTACCCAAAAATCTTAGAACAACTAGAGTTATTATGTAATAAACTTTCATTTAAACAAATGAGAAGTTCAACAAATAACAAAGTTGAAACAAGAACTCAATAATCAACATGTTTTTTATTTTCTTACTTTACTACATTGGCTGACTTTTTTTCAGCTCTAGTTGTAGTTGTAAAAAGTATGTAAATAAAATAAATGTAAATAACAACAACAGCTATATAAGAATAGAGTGTCGCCACACAAGTATTTTTGACCTGGTGCAGTCAAGTTAATAATTAGTGTTTTATTTTTGGGAATTTCTACAATTTAAGTTTAACGTTTATTAACGCACTAATAATCCCAAATTATTATTTTACTTAATTAGTAAAATAACTTTTTTATTAAAAATACATTTAAATTGATTATTGAGGGGTTTAGCTGGATCCTATGCGCTAAACCCCTCAATAATCAATTTAAATGTATTTTTAATAAAAAAGTTATTTTACTAATTAAGTAAAATAATAATTTGGGATTATTAGTGCGTTAATAAACGTTAAACTTAAATTGTAGAAATTCCCAAAAATAAAACACTAATTATTAACTTGACTGCACCAGGTCAAAAATACTTGTGTGGCGACACTCTATTCTTATATAGCTGTTGTTGTTATTTACATTTATTTTATTTACATACTTTTTACAACTACAACTAGAGCTGAAAAAAAGTCAGCCAATGTAGTAAAGTAAGAAAATAAAAAACATGTTGATTATTGAGTTCTTGTTTCAACTTTGTTATTTGTTGAACTTCTCATTTGTTTAAATGAAAGTTTATTACATAATAACTCTAGTTGTTCTAAGATTTTTGGGTAAAGGTTCCCTGATGATCTGCATTAGCAACAGTGAAATGCGCATAGGATCCAGCTAAACCCCTCAATAATCAATTTAAATGTATTTTTAATAAAAAAGTTATTTTACTAATTAAGTAAAATAATAATTTGGGATTATTAGTGCGTTAATAAACGTTAAACTTAAATTGTAGAAATTCCCAAAAATAAAACACTAATAACTCGTTTTATTTACTTAAATTTATGAATAAAATCTAAATCCTATTTCACATAAATTTCAGCGTTAATTTGTCTATGATTGTACAAATTTACTATTTTCATCGGTTTAAATAAATAATATCAAATGTTATTAGACAATTTTGCAATATTTTTACAATGTTGCAGTGCAATATTTCCTCAATCTTGCTGGCAATACAAAAAAGCGGACATAGGAATATTGCAGTAATACTGCAGTGACATTACAACGTTATGAAACAATATTCCTGCAAAATTCCAGCAATATATTGTGCTCTATGGGCACCCACACATTATCTTAAAAGTTTTAACTACGACACAAGTTCTTAGAGACGATAATGGTAGTTGACTTTATATATATTTAATCGTGCCAACATTCTCCCAACAAGCTGAAAACATGGACGTTTGCGACAGCATTATAATGAAAGTGTGAAAGTGTCTCCATTGATCCCGTGTGGGCAAAGATTTTAATTCCAGGTCAAAATTTGCAAAAGTTAATTTTTTTTAATTTTTCAGAGCCTAACCTTTGCTTATGATGTAAGCATCTTCGACTAAAATTTAAGATCCTTGACATTACTTTTCTTAACACCATTTCTGAGAAAAAGCGAATCTAAAATTTACTTAAGTTGTATTCTCCATAATATGCACACGTTTTCGCTCTATGTATGATGTAGTGTACTCAGTATATTTTTTAGTGTAGTCTACGGTGTATCTCAGTAAAATTAAACTGGAATACCAGGCCATATTTTTCATCATCGTCATTATCATATTCTTCTTATTTTTTTCTCTTCTATCATCTTTTCCTCCATCATATTCCTTAGTTGACATATTTTCTTCTAGCAGCGATTATCAATTGTTTCGTCGTTGATGTAAGGATATTTTTTTCATTAAGATTCAAAATTTGAATGCGATTGCCCTTGACGAGAGAGTGGAAGCTGGAGAATTTTTATCTCAGTTATTTTTAACATAAAACTAACCGTGGTGGAAATTTATATGTGATTGTCAAAATTGACCGAACTAACAAGGCTCTTCTTGGTAGACTTGGGTCGAACTCGTTCAGCCGGTAATTGTAGATAAAAACCTGTGCTCAAGCTCATGTAACCGACTGAACATGTTCGACGCAAGTCTACTTATTGGAGTATAGATGTGCAAAAGCATTTTTTAAAAAAATATTAATTGCCTTATTACATAGACCAATATTTAAATGCATTCGTTATTAAATTATTTGATTAATAGATTATATTTTTTGACTGAATAAACAGCTTGGTAAAAAGTAGTTATCATTAGAATAAAAATTATTCGAATATTCGAACAACGTTTTTCATGTTTGTTATAACGAACAAATATTTTTAATTTAGAATAAAAAATTACTCGAATAATTTTTGTCGAGTATTCGAGTATTCGAACAATTTTATCAATTGGAAAAATGGAAAAACAGAAAATGAATAGTGATACTTACAAATGTATTTAACAAAGGTGAATTAATAATTGTATACACAATAGTCATTTCTCATATTCCATTTCATTGAAAATTTGCGTTAAATAGTTGATGTTAATAGCAACCTCTACCCGAGTAGATAGACGTGGGTGCTGATGAAGTGCGTGGCTGTACAGAAAAATATCGGTATTTCCTCCATCTAATAAAGTCTAGCTTAATTTTTCTTCTCTTCTTTAAGAAACTCACATTAATTAATAAAAATATTTCCTTCAATAAGAATTGAAATTACTGAACTTAAGCCCGATTAAGAAATTATTTCTGATTAGTACTAAAATTATTTCAAATTATAAATACTTGTGTACGCTTGTTGGTATAAGTTCGCTAAACGTATCTTTTGTTTTCTTACTGGGAAAAAGATAATGCCTCTTTAACGGAATTATAAGGTGTCTTATAATTCCTTATAAAAAATAATTAGCTTCTCTATAAATCTAATCATAAAAAAATCATTAACTGCCTCTTGTGACATGTGGATAGAAAACCCCTGCGAAAAAAAACTAGTCGCTCAAACTTTAATAAGTTTTCATTTCACTATGTCACGGGCTTTTTTTCACTTATGATTTCTTATGTTTGTAAACCAAAGTAGTGCCAATTTATAAATTTCAAGTACATACTTCTAGCGATTTTTGTAAGTTTACTAACATTTACGTGAAAATAAATACAACCATATTGAACAATGAAAAATAATTCAACAAAATAGTCGCACAGCAACTATAGCCGTTATGTTAGAAATGTGCGAGTACTTTGTATAATTAATATAAAACAATAATCAAAACAAAAATGTCCAATAAAATGTTTATGAATATTTTATGAATTTTTTTTTTCTTAGTTAAGGTTACTCCATGCCCGGATATTTCTTGCTATTACAAGAGATGGGAGATTTAACTTGGCCGGACACTAACGTTATAACGCCATCAACAATTTCTGTATTAAGGAGCCACCAAATAAAAAGAAGGGGAGAGGTGTCTTACATGCCGACCACACGAGCAATAATCTTGGCAATTATTGCCGTGGCAACTGTCAAATTCGGTTGCCGACACAAGATATTAGCGTGTGGACCGTATGAATATGTTTTCAAATATATATTCAGCAACAAATGTCAAAATACATTGCTGAGCAATAATCTCTTAACACATGCTGTCAAAATGAAATAATATTAATTTTTTTTTCAACAAAGAAGTAAAAAAAAACGTTTTAACTACATAAAACAAATAAAAGTTCAATTTACAATTAGAAAAATATATATTTATTGATCATTTAAATGTTTATATGCATAAAAACAAAATATATTTGAATATACGTGTTCACCACCTCTAAATACATTGTTGAACACAAGCAATTTGACGTCATCGCTCTGCCGGCGTTATTGCTTGTGTTAGGATACATCAAATTGCTCGTGTGGTCGTAGTGTTAGGACACCCGGTTATAGCTATACTGCTTAGCTATGTAAAACAAACTTAATGTGCTAAATAACAATGCAATAAAATTATATTATAGTGTTTTCACACTGAATTGGTTTTAATAAAAGTTGGTTTTAATGTTAAAACCAACTGTTAAAACCTGGTTTTACCATACAAATTGTTTTTGTTTAATCCAACTTAAAACCATTTCTGAATTGGTTTTATTTTGGTTTTATGAAATGCAACCCTGTTTTCGCTGTGGTAAATTCAGTTAAAATGACCGGAAGCAGCTGATAATGTTTATGCCAGTGAATAACAAGAGATGTCGCTGGCAAGATTTTCAACTTCAAAATGGATGCAGCAGCAACAATAAGTAAACAATTAAGTAAAAATATGAGTTTTTTGAAAGGACAACAACAAAAATATTTTCATTGACCTCTGGAAAGTGAAAATAAACGATATGGCATATCGATCCACCGATAAAAAAGTTTTATTTTGTGATTTATTTGTGAATTTTTTATATACAATAACTTGATTTCCAAGCACTTCTTTACTTTGTATTACTAGTGCCATAATTTTAAAATATTAACTTACAAAATATACAATAATTTCTATTTTAGAGCGCATTGTAAAGTTTCTTAGTTTTTCATACAAATAAAAACAATTGTACAGTTTGTCAAATAAGTGTTATAAAAAGCAGACAAAAATACAGCAACAAACACACGTATTTCTGCAGGGGATTTATTTTATTTTGAGCAAAGTTATTAGACAGTCTGTGAGTTAAAACCTGAATTTAACAACCCTGCAGTGTGAATGCAAAATCAGCTGTTTATGGTTTTAACGTTAAAACCAGGTTTTAACTTGCAGTGTGAAAACACTATTATATGATGATGTCAAATTCGCCACAAATATTGCAAAAAGTTTCCATTATTTTCTTTTCTAGCGCCGCACGATTAAATTAATATATTGTTTGTAGGCGGTGGCGGCTTACAGCCGATCGGCTGTGTTCTCTTGATTCTGCTCATGTGTTAAGCCAATACAAAAACAAATTGAGTAATCGTTCTCAATACTTTTGTTTTGTTTCAAACAAGTTGTTTCGTTTATTTTCGCAGTCTGCTTTTAAGTACAAAGAAACCGAAACAAAAATAAATTTATAACTGCAATAGTGTCGATTATTTTTGTTTCGAAAATCACGCCCTAACTCCAATATCATGCGATAAATAGCATAGCTATAAGAAATTTAATTAATTTGAATAACAAATAATAATAAAGTGATAACATAATAATTTCATAAGTTGTATAGGCTCATTTGCAAATAAATTCTACTAGTCGAAAGTAAAGTAAGTTTTGACATTGCATTTCACTGATTCGAATTAGTGGTATCAAAATTTGTATGAAAATACTTACGTCTTCTTGCGACGTGTCGTTCGAGTCAAAGTTCGTACAGAGGTAAGAGATAATGAACTGAAAATCATTTTTCTTTCGTTTAGAAATAGACATAGTGGAAGAGGCAGTAAATGCTTTAATATTATTCCTGAGTTTTCCTATCCAATAATAAATTTTTAAAATGTGCCACAAAAAGCGAAAAAAAAGTGTACGCAAATACTTTGTTTCACGATTATTTTGTAATTACTTTTTAATTAATTTCGTTTTGGTTTTTAATAAAATTTCTAAATTTGTTATTCAAATTATTTATTTTGCTTGTGTAATTAATTATTTTTTGTTTATTAGTAAAAAAAATCAAACTAATTCACATGCGTGTAATTTTTGTGTAATTTTTTGCAAACTTTTTTAAAATTATTCAAATACATTTTTAAATTTTTTTTTTTCGTTTGAATATTCGAATAAAAGTCAAAATTATTGAAATGTCTAATCACTAATCAGCCCAATGTAATTTTAGTGAAACTAAATATTTTACTGAAATAGTAGAATGATAGTTGGGGAAAAATTTTGCTTTTAAAAAACTTAAGCTAATTATAAATATTCCCTTACAAGCACCATTAGAGAAATACATTGGATAATGCAAGAACCCACTGGATTAGGCAAGACCTCAATGGGTAATGCAAACCCGATTGGATAATGCCAACCCCACTTCTCTTTTTTTTCAACGTAACGCCAGGTCATATTTTGTGTATCATTAGGTTTGATTGTTAGCATATTTTCACTGAATATAGACTTTTTAATCACTTCTCAAACATGATTTCATATGTGTTGTTGTGCAAATGCCACGTAACACCATAAAAGAATGTACCACATAGCGATATAAGGGAATGTTATAGAAAAGTCCACTTTGGAGGAAAACCTATTCCATGCAGTAGCCCCTCGTGGCTTTCAAGCAAAGAATTAAACGTAGCATTTTTATAAATGCCGATCGGCTCACAGCCGTTTCAAGAGCCGCCGCCGACTATCACCACCGGCTTTCAACTTAACTTCAACTTGCCGCCGATTCATACGGCTAGCATCGGCTCATAATTGCAGCCGGCTAATTTTTTTTTGTAGTGGCAAATTTTTGCCACATCACAAAAATTTTGTGGAAGTCATCAGGTGTTTGAATTTTTTTTATAGAAATATGTTTTAAAAACTTATCAAAATCAAAACCAGCGGCGGTCAATGTCAGCCAGCTGAAGCCGGCTTATGAGCTGCCGCCAATTACTTTTTTCTATGCCGCCGCCGCCGACTTTTAAAGGCGGCTTGTTTCTTATTAATGTAATATAAGTAAAATCCCTTCAATCAATAGTTTTTTTCAAGTGCAACTCCTAACCATTTTATTTGAAATCATATATACTCTTTTGGAAAAAAACACCCGTTTGCAATATTGTGCCCATATTAAGAGCTCTTCTTTCTTTGGCAACAAAATATGCCCGATATTTTTATTTGCACTCTCGACTTGATGCTTTAATTTGCCTTTAATGTCTTTATCATCCACTTGGCTGAAAATTAATTATCAACGCTGCGTTTCATTTATTACGAGATTGTTTTTCTCATTTTCTTGTAATTTCTTGTAATTTCTTTTCCCTTTTTTTTCTTGCAGCTTATATTTCCCTCTTGCGGACAATCCGTCTGGCGGCGCGATTCATTGAATATCTGCATGCTTTTTATGTCGTGGCAGCGTTACCATAAATATTTTTTTAAAAACTTCCTAAATCTGAAAAAAAAAACTTTTTTTCTACAAAAGTACCAAAATTTTAAAAGAAAACAGCTGATCGATATTGTTATGTGAAAAGTAATGAAAATGGTTAGGATATCTGAGCCTTTAGACACTGTTGCAGTAATAAGGGAGTGAGAAAATATAAGATCGTTTTATTGCAAACAAACATTACTTAATATTTTCATTCAATTTACTGCAAAAGTTCTATTATGGACATACTTATAAAAAAAACTTGAAAAAATTTTATATTTTCAAAAACTTTTTGGCATCTCAAAAAACTTCCAAAGAAAGGGAAAATTTGACAAATGGTAACGCTGTGTCGTGGACTCATTGTTCTCTTTGGATGTGAGTGTTTCGGTGTGTTTTTTTTATTTTCGATGAACTGTCCACAAATTGCAATTGCAATTAAAAATCTCGTTATTATTTTCACTGGAAAATGTTTTGCTTTCACACCTTGATTAATAAAATGTTCGTGGAATGTAAATTAAGAAATAATTACCATATGAATACTATTGAAATAAAATATTTTATGTTTGTGAATACTTATTTTCAAAGGAATTGTACAGGTTCTTATGCTATTATGAGTACTAAAAGTAAAAGTAAAGTGAAGAAAATTATAAATTTTTCCAAATTAAACTCTCTATCGCTCCATATCAAAATTTATATGCTAAAGTCTACATATTTGCAATTGTTCACTTGAGGAATGATGGTAACTTTTAATAAAAACCCGTAAAATGTGACTTGGAAGTCCTCAGCAAATGCCTAGATTATATACGAAGATTTAAGCGATAAATTAAAAGTTATTGTATTTTAAGAATATATGATATAATATAACAAGGCCTTATAATAGTTTTTCTTTCCAAAAAGATACACATATGGCCAATAAAATAAATACGACCTATATAATACATTTTATAATGAATATTTTTCGATTTTATGCAAACAAATAGTGGGTATTCGTTTATATTTATTTTGTGCAGCATTAGACTAAATAAAAATAGCAATAAAAAAGTAACATTTTAAATTAATCAACATACTATGCGAAAAACCATGAAATTCGTTTGGCCATAAAAATAGGTACGAAAAATAGATCCTGAAAATAAAAGGATTATTGAGCCTTGAAACAGCTTAATTACATCAGTAGCCATTATGCCCACCACTACTTTTAATGGCATAATATAATTTGTTGGACATAGAAGAGATAATCTTGCGACAGGTATCAATAGGGGTATCATACCATATTTCCTTCACTTTTTGCCATAATTGAGTTTTTAGATCTCTTCAGAGATTTTTAATTGGCTTAGGATCGGTGGATTGGCTTGGCCACTCGATAAGACTAACCATATTTTGCTGAAACCAACCACTCACTAACTTAGAAGAGCGTTTTTATATTGCTGGAAACACCAACCTATAAGATATATGTATGAATATAATTGTATGTACAGTATACAAATATATTTTATTTATTAATATCCCAGTAAAAAAAGACACTCCAAAAAAGCCATGAAAATGTAGAGTTTGCGATCTGGAAGTAGTGCAAATTTCGATCCGATCTAATGATTTTTACATAAGGTTGTCATTGCAAGAAGTTCTCTTTTTCGATGCCTGGACACCGAATTGGATGCGATTTTAAGAAAAATTTCTTGTTTTGTGTTCTATGATAATAGTTTCATCTAGGAAAAATGGTTAATAATTACTTATTATAACAATTAGTTTCTTTTTATAGGAATTTAAAAGCGAAACAGTATTTTCATGTAAATTTAAGTAAATAACTTTAAAATTTTAGACCAAAATTAGTACATAAGTTTCTTCAAAAAAATCGATATTTTTAAAATTCTGGTGAGTAATTTCTAAAACTATAGCGGAATTACAAGGTTTTGTATGACTAAAATAAACTTCTACTTGGGTTTTTGCTAACTATCGGCAAATTAAAAATATCGATTTTTTGGAAGCAATGAAAATGTAGTTCCTTTAGAATGACTTCCAATTTTTTTTACTGGGTATTAATAGTACAATGTAAACTCTATTGGGGGCTTCAAGCGCAGTATTGTCATAGTGTCATAATGTTTCAAAATTTTTGTTTGAAAAAAAAAATACAAAAGCATAGTATTGACACTTAAGACTACCGTTTGCATCGGATACTGATATGCAAATATAATATTGGAGCAATAGGTAAATAATATGTCATATTTTTTATTCTGCTTGAATGTGTTTATTTATTGCTATGACTGTACAAAGAAAACTCCACTTGGGTTTTGCTAACTTTAAATTATATTATTAAACTTTTGAATATTTTATGTGCATTTTTATTTTTAAATTTTCAGTGCCAATTTTATATTTTCAGTGATATGCTCACGCCCAATTTCGCTAATATTGCTACACGCCCACTTTTTTTAATTCAACTGCGCATCAAAATTATGTCAATCTAAGAGTCGAAACTCTTTGCCAAGATTTATGGGGATCTAATAAGTATTCATTTAATTTAATACTTACCCTTCATGGGCATAGCCTCACCGAAGATTAAGTCTTTCGTAGAATTCAAGCTACATATGTGTCAAGTTTTGATAAAATCGGTTACGTAGAAGCACGTAAAATATAATGAATAATTTTAATAGGCACTGCCCCGCCCACTTTTTAATGCAGACTGTGTCTTTTTAAGAGCTTAAGGTGTGTGCCAACTTTCTTATAATTTGATTAAATACAATCGAGTGAAATGTAATATTAAATAATAATGGGCGTGTCCCCTTCTACTTTTTTTATTTGCAAGATTATGTCTTTTTAAGACCTTAGAATGTTTTCCAATATTAAATTTTAATAGGCGTGGATCAGCCAATTTGTAACCGACTTCAAAAAAAGAAGGAGGTTATCAATTCGTCTCTATTTTTTTTGTGTTACTTCATTCATAACTTAGTTCATATTACACCGATTTTAAAAATTCTTTTGTTGTCTGAATAGCTTTCCATTGGTCCTATTGTAAAAAAAGAGCAGGGACACGCCCACAATATTTTTATATATTTTTTATGGTACTATACTTATTTGGTTGCTGCTAAACCTAGCAAACACCTTTGGATCTTGTAGTTCCACAATTTAAAAGTTACGGGTTTATGTTCATTAAAATTTATTCTCATATATCACACCCTGAGCTCAACAATAGACACAATCTTCCAATTAAAAAATTGGTGGAGTCATGGCCATTAAAATTTAATATTTTATTTTGAGTGGTTCTACTGTACCGATTTTTAAAAAACTTAACACACCCCCTGAGCTCTGAATTACGCAAAATTTGGCATTTAAAACATGGGCGGAGGTACGCCAATTGAAATTTCGTTTTATATCCCATAAATTTGTTTCGAAAATGTTCTATCAGATGTTTGCATTGAAGTCGGTTTTTTTTTGCAGAATTATGTAATTTAAGATTATGTCGCTATGAAAGATTAATGTGTTTTTGAAGCTTGCGAGCATTTTTCCGCTTATTTTTATTTCAATGGGACCTAATGAAAAGTATACCCTATCAGAAAAATAGGTTTTTTAAAATTTTTAAATTAATTGTATAAGTATTTAGTTTATTTCGAAACTTCGTTTTAACCAAATTTAACTTTAAGGTAAAGATTCAAACTCGGCAGGTTCTTTAAATGAATTATTTACCGAATCGTCTTTTAAACTATGCACCCGAACCAAAACGATGATGTAGGACTTTCTGTTATAGTGTCCCACAGAAAAAATACAATTACGTTATCATACCCACAGTTCTATAGCAACAAGGTCCAGCAGATCGGAGCAAAATTTAACACCTTCCAGCATGATGCGGTAATTGATAGTGCATTTAAATTTTTTTGTTTTTTTTGCGGCAGGAATTGGTCAGTCACACAGTTCGTCCGATAGGGACAGTTGGAGAATGTATTTGAAAATCCCTTTTTTTCTAATTTTTCTCGTTTACTAGCCAATGTTTCAGCTAATCGTGTTCCAACTATTCATGACAATTGACATTTTTGGAAACACCTTGGTGCCATAACTAAATTAATTCTTATGTATGTAATTTAGAAGACAAATCATACTCGTATATCGAGAGCCTTTACGTTAACTCAAATTTAATCAGACTGAGTTTCAGATGTCAAATAGCTCCCCATTGCTATACTCATCTTATATGAATGACTGAAACTAACACACAAAAAAATTTTAACAAGACATTTGCAAAAATTTTATTTGAATTCAATAGTGGCAGTCAATTGACTAGTCATTTGATCGGTAGTGATGATGAATTTATTTATTACTTGTAGTTGTACAGTGGAACATGTAATGTAAATATCACAAAACTTAAAAAATGAGTTTTATTAAAAAAAAAATACAATTCATTCGGTGTGTGAAAATTAAAAATTATAATAATATATAATATAATTATAAGTGTCAAGTAAAATAGTGATTAAATATACAAACTAACAACATACAAACTAACATATCTTTACAAAATTTTAGATATTTAATCAGGAATAATTTCTTAATCGGCCTTAAGTTCAGTATTCTAAATTCTAATAGAAAGAAATATTATTTTTATACCCTTTACCAAAAAAATGGTAAAAGGGTATATATAGGTTTGTCATTCCGTTTGTAATTTCTATAATATCAATAAGCGACCCATAAAATATATATATTCTGGATCCTTATGCATAGGGAAGACGAATAAGCGATGTCCGTCTGTCCGTCTGTCCGTCTGTCTGTACGTGAAATCGGTTTTCCGAAGCTCCCAGAAAAGCTAGAGACTTCGTTCTTGGACTGGTGTGTCAGAAATTTTTCAAAATAGATTGGTATTGAAATTCAGCAAAATCGAGCATACGATTGCAGAGCTGGAAAACTTAAACTTTATTTTGCCATATAAAAGTAACTACCGAAAACAAATTTTTATTTTTTTTTAATAATAAACTTATTTTACACTTCAGTACGACTAAAATTGGAATTTTAAATTAAAACAAGTAAGAGTGCTATATTCGGCTGTGCCGAATCTTATATACCCCTTACCAACGTACGTACATATATATAGTATACAGACACATACATATATATTTGTTTTGTGAAAAAATTTATAATTTTTTTCTTTAAAGCAATTAATAGTAAGTGACCTTTCAGTATTTTTCGATTAAAGAATTTGATTAAATTATTTTATTTTCGATATTAGCAATAGTTGAATATTTTACTCTACACTCTGTGGTTAAGATATATTTTACATTCACTTTTATTTCAGTCACGTCAATACAATACCAAAAAATTGGGGCTTGTTTACTTGCTCTCGAGATGTTCAAAAACCGTGCTGCTATTTAATAACTCTAAAATATTCTTAGTATTGCACCTCCGTATCAAGTAAACTAACATGTTTTATATTTTCCCCATATTTAATAATCATTGATGTTTTGATTTGAAGTTTCCATTGCAAATGGTATACATCGTGGTATTATGTAAACGTTTTATTCCTACAGGATTTTTTTTGAAATTTGTTCAGCAGAACGGAAAGTTATCAGGAAAATGAACCGAAACATGTTCTTTAATTTATATTTAGCGATAAATTTTAGTTTTTTCTCCATTTACTAAAAATTAATAGTTATTATGCTGAGAGCACAATAAGCACAAACCTTCGTTTATACTTCAATTAGATTAGATATCCATAAAAAAATTAATCATCTATAAAAAATCTTGAGTAATGATTTTCCTAAAACATGAAATCTGTTTAACGGAGAAAAAAATATTTTTCGTTATTTTTTTAACGAAACTTTCTTTAAGCTCCAACCCTGGAATCATATTTCTGAGTTTCTTTATGAAATATAGAATAAATTTAATTACCAAAGAAATAATTAGTTTTATATACCAGAAAAACTTTAGGTTTTCCAGCTCTGGAGCTACGTATTTTATTTTTCTAATTTCTATGCCAAATTATTTTATTCTAAGTCACAAAGTATATAAAACTTGTAAACAAAAAGAAAAAACTAACTTGACCTAGCTACTTTTGTAAAAAAACAATAAATTTACCAACCCTGGAGTCAACCTTTTAGATTTTTCTAATTTAAAAAATTAATAAAGTGCGTTAAATGAACAAAGAAATAAAAAAAAATTAATTTTATACTCTAATATTTAAAAAAAAAATCAAAGGTTCCATCTTTGGAGCTGTAATTTTCAGTTTTCAAATTTTATACGCCAAAGTTTTCTTTCAGAAGCATAAAATATATGCAATTTATAAAGGAAAAGAAAAAAAATTTTTAGAACTATTTAATTTTACATAACACAAAAAGTGTAAGTTTTCCAACCCTTTAAAAAATACATAAAATATGTTAAGTGAAAAAAGCAAAAAGGAAAAAAGAAAAAACTTAGTTTTACTTAGTTACTTTATTATAAAAAAAATTTCAAAGTTTCCATCTCTGGAGCCTTGGTTTTAATTTAATTTTTCTAATTTTATAGGCTAATTTTTTCTTTCAGAAGCATAAAATATATTTGATTTATAAAGGAAAAATTAATTATTTAGACCTATTTAGTTTTACATAACACAAAAAGCGTAAGTTTTCCAACCCTGGAGTCATAATTTTGGATTTTTCTGATTATTGATACCAATCTAGTTTTTTTAAAAAATACATAAAATATGTTAAGTGAACGAAGCAAAAACGAAATAAGAAAAAACTTAGTTTCATTTAATTCCTTTAATATTAAAAAATTCAGTAAAGTGCGACTTTGACTCGCGCACGAAGGGTACCGTACATTCGGTTCTGAGCATTTTTTAATGTGTTTTTTTTGGTTTTTTGAAGTTTTTTTCAGTTTAAAAAATTTTTGCGGTTTTGTCGCTTTTTTCTCATTTTGGCGATTTTTTTTCTGTTTTTGGGTTTTTTTCATTTTTGGCGATTTTTTTTATTTTGGCGATTTTTTTTTCATTTTGGCGATTTTTTTTCTGTTTTTAGGGCTTTTTTTATTTTGGAGATTTTTTCATTTTTGCGACTTTTTTTCATTTTGGCGATTTTTTTCTGTTTTTTTTTGGGTTTTTTTTTCATTTTGGAGACTTTTTTCATTTTGGCGTTTTTTTTCATTTTGGCGATTTTTTTTCCTGTGTTTGGGTTTTTTTTTCATTTTGGCGACTTTTTTCTGCTTTTTGGGGTTTTTTTTTCGTTTTGGCGATTTTTTTTTCATTTTGGCGATTTTTTTCATTTTGGGGTTATTTTTCATTTTGGTGATTTTCTTTCATTTTGGCGTTTTTTTCATTTAAGCAATTTTTCCGGTAGTCTTAGACATTTTTTTTTGTAATTTGGTGCTTTTTTCGTTTTGGCGATTTTTGTTTTTTGTTTTTGGCGATTTTATTCGGTTTGGCGATTTTATAATTTTTTGATTTTTTAGTTTTACCGTTTTTGAAAACTTCAAGAGTTTTGCTCTTTCTTTGCCGAAAACAAATTTTTATTTTTTTTTTAATAAATGAACTTGAAATTTGTAAGGTTAGTGTATTTTTATACAGACTACAAAAAATAACACTAAAATTTAAAAAAAATTAAATTAAAGGGTGTTCCATCAGTTAATGCAATTTTGACTATGCAACTTTGACATCTTGCTGTATCTTGGAATCTGTAAGAGCAAAACTCTTGAAATTTTCAAAAACGGTAAAACTAAAAACTTAAAAAATTCTAAAATCGCCAAATCGAAAATATCGCCAAAAGGAAAAAAAGCACCAAATCACAAAAAAAATGTCTAAGACTAAAATAAATCGCGAATAACCGGAAAAATTGCTAAAATGAAAAAAAATCGCCAAAATGAAAGAAAATCACCAAAATGAAAAAAATCGCCAAAATAAAAAAAAAATCGCCAAAATGAGAAAAAATCGCCA
Source organism: Tachina lurida (assembly GCA_944452675.1). NCBI lineage: Eukaryota > Metazoa > Arthropoda > Insecta > Diptera > Tachinidae > Tachina > Tachina lurida. Next base: position 46,112,194 of record OX101756.1, read on the forward strand.
AAACGAAAAAAACCCCAAAAACAGGAACAAATCGTAAAAATGAAAAAAATCGCCAAAATGAAAAAAATCTCCAAAAGAAAAAAAATGCCCCAAAAACAGAAAAAAATCGCCAAAATGAAAAAAAACCCCAAAACAGGAAAAAATCGCCAAAATAAAAAAAATCGCCAAAATGAAAAAAATCGCCAAAATGAAAAAAATCTCCAAATTGAAAAAAGCCCCAAAAACAGAAAAAAATCGCCAAAATGAAAAAAAACGCCAAAATGAAAATAAATCGCCAAAATGAAAAAAAATCGCCAAAATGAAAATAACCTCCAAAATAGGAAAAAATCGCAGAAATGAAAAAAAATCGCCAAAATGAAAAAAAATTAGTGTTATATTTTTGGGAATTGCTACAATTTAAGTTTAACGTTTATTAACGCACTAATAATCCCAAATTATTTTACTTAATTAGTAAAATAACTTTTTTATTAAAAATACATTTAAATTGATTATTGAGGGGTTTAGCTGGATCCTATACGCATTTCACTGTTGCTAATGCAAATCATCAGGGAACCTTTACCCAAAAATCGCCAAAACGAAAATAACCCCAAAAAACAGAAAAAAATCGCCAAAATGAAAAAAGCCCCAAAAACAGGAAAAAATTGCCAAAATTAAAAAAAAATCGCCAAATGAAACTAGGAAAAAATCGCTAAAATGGAAAAACAATCGCCAAAATGAAAAAAGTCTTCAAATTGAAAATAAACCCTCCAAAACAGAAAAAAATCGCCAAAATGAAAAAAAACCGAAAAAACAGAAAAAAATCGCCAAAATGAGAAAAAAGCGACAAAACTGAAAAAATCGTTTAAAACTAAAAAAAAACTGCGCGAGTCAAAATCGCATTTTACTTTATTTTTTAATATTAAAGGAATTAAATTAAACTTAGTTTTTTCTTATTTCGTTTTTGCTTCGTTCACTCAACATATTTTATGTATTTTTTAAAGGACTAGATTGGTATCAATAATCAGAAAAATCCAAAGTTATGACTCCTGGGTTGGAAAACTAACACTTTTTGTGTTATGTAAAATTAAATAGTTCTAAAAGTTTTTTTTGCAACATCAATGATTATTAAATACGGGAAAATATAAAACAAGTTAGTTTACTTGGTATGGAGGTGCAATACTAGGAATATTTTAGAGTTATTAAATAGCAGCACGGTTTTTGAACATCTCGAGAGCGAGTAAATAAGTCCCAATATCTTGGTAATGTATTGACGTGACGTCGATTTTGACTGAAATAAGAGTGAATGTAAAATATATCTTAACCACAGAGTGTAGAGTAAAATATTCAACTATTGCTAATATCGAAAATAAAATAATTTAATCAAATTCTTTAATCGAAAAATACTGAATGGTCACTTACTATTAATTGCTTTAAAGAAAAAAATTATAAATTTTTTCACAAAACAAATATGTATGTATGTGTCTGTATACTATATATATGTACGCACGTTGGTAAAGGGTATATAACATTCGGCACAGCCGAATATAGCACTCTTACTTGTTGAATATTTAATTAATGTGATTTGCTACAGAATAGAAGAAAAATTAAACTAGACTTTTTATCTTTTTTCTGAGCAGCCATGCATTTCATCAGCACTCATTTCTATCTACTTGGGCAGATATTGCTATTAACATCAGCTATTTAATGTGAATTTTTAATGAAAATGGAATATGAGAATTGATTGTTGTGTATAGAATTATCGATTTACAATGATGTTGTATTATCAACGTGCATGCACACAAACAAACAGAACAATAATTTTGTGTGTGTTTTAAAACTCTTAATATTATTGTTTAGTAAATAAAGCGTTCCGAGTTCTTAATAATTGTACACTTTTTATTTAACTGAAAATCTTCGAAACTACAAAAACAACGTTTTTTAAAAGTAAAAAACGTAACAATATTATAAAACGGATTAAAATTTAAATACTTTTTGTATGAATTAGTTCCTGATGTAAATAGCTGATGTTTCGGTTTGAGTTAAATAAAAATGGTCAATTCATACTTTCAGCTATATTCGTTTTTATATTAACTTAAAAGTTGATCGTCATATATAACACAATGGTACAAAATTGAATGAAATAGAAAAACCTGGGCAGTGATATGTTTTTTCTTGTAGTTCTTGTCGAGTTAAAGAAGAATTCAACAGTGAAAGGTTTTTTACCTTTGCGCACTTTTAAGCCTATAACTTTGTTGATAATGAACCGATTTTTTTACTTGATTTGGAAAGAAGAAACTGAGATCTTTCAAATGATATATAATATATTTAAGAAAACTTCAGAAATTTTGGTTTTATTGTCCAGCAAACACAAATTTTGTAGATTTTTCAAAAAAAATTTCAATTTTGGTGACGTTTTTATATATTATTTTATTTAGAAACTATAATACTATTGAATTTATTTTATTTAAGTACATTTATTTACGATTACAATGCATATTTGGGATTAAAAATAGATAAGCAATTGACTGAGTTGTTTAACTTTTCATGAAAACAAAATTTTTACCAAAGTGCCTGCAATCGGCAAAACAGTTTTAAAATATTGCAAGATGACAAACCCGCTGAATCTGCGAACAAAACCTCCAAGCCGCCGCCAATCTATTTAAGAGAAAAAAATTCAAACGCTCTTATCAACAAGTAAGAGTGCTATATTCGGCTGTGCCGAATCTTATATACCCTTTACCAACGTACGTACATATATATAGTATACAGACACATACATACATATTTGTTTTGTAAAAAAATTTATAAATTTCTTCATTTTGGAGATTTTTCCCATTTTGAAGATTTTTTTTTCATTTTGGCGATTTTTTTTTGTTTTTGGGTTTATTTTTATTTAGGAGATTTTTTTTCCCTTTTGGCGATTTTTTGGGGTATTTTTCGTTTTGGGGTTTTTTCATTTTGGCGAATTTTTTCATTTTGGCGATTTTTTTTCATTTTGGCGATTTTCTTTCATTTTGGCGATTTTTATTTAGGCGATTTTTTTCTTTTTTTTTTGTTTTTTTTCATTTTGGCGATTTTTTTTTCATTTTGGCGATTTTTGTCTGTTTTTAGGTTTTTTTTCGTTTTGGCGATTTTTTTCATTTTGGCGACTTTTTTTCGTTTTGGCAATTTTTTTTTGTTTTTGGCGATTTTTTCCTGTTTTGGGGTTTTTTTCATTTTGGCGATTTTTGTCTGTTTTTTTTGCAGTTTTGTCGCTTTTTTCTCGTTTTGGCGATTTTTTTCTGTTTTTGGAGGTTTTTTCATTTTTGGGATATTTTTCTGTTTTTGGGCTTTTCTTTATTTTGGAGATTTTTCCCATTTTGACGATTTTTTTTTCGTTTTGGCCATTTTTTTTCATTTTGGCGATTTTTTTTCATTTTGGCGATTTTTGTCTGTTTTTAGGTTTTATTTTTCGTCTGGCGATTTTTTTCATTTTGGCGATTTTTTTTTCATTTTGGCGATTTTCTTTCATTTTGGCGATTTGTTTTTGTTTTTGGGTTTATTTTTATTTAGGCGATTTTTTCTTTTTTTTTTTGTTTTTTTTTTCATTTTGGCGATTTTTTTTCATTTTGGCGATTTTTGTCTGTTTTTTAGGTTTTTTTTTCGTTTTGGCGATTTTTTTCATTTTGGCGATTTTTTTTCGTTTTGGCAATTTTTGTTTTGTTTTTGGCGATTTTTTCCTGTTTTGGGGTTTTTTTTCATTTTGGCGATTTTTTCTGTTTTTTTTTGGGTTTTTTTCGTTTTGGCGATTTTTTTATTTTGGCGATTTTTTTCATTTTAGCGATTTTTTTTCATTTTGGCGATTTTTTTTTCATTTTAGCAATTCTTCCGTTTTATGCGATTTATTTTAGCTTTAGAAATTTTTTTTAATTTGGTGCTTTTTTTCGTTTTGGCGATTTTTTTTTTGTTTTTGGCGATTTTTTTTCGGTTTGGCGATTTTATAATTTTTTGTTTTTTTAGTTTTACCGTTTTTGAAAATTTCAAGAGTTTTGCTCTTACGGTTTCCAAGATACAGGAAGTTGTCAAAATTGCATTAACTGATGGAGCACCCTTTAATTTAAATTTTTGGAAATTTTAGTGTTAATTTTTCTAGTCTGTATAAAAATTTACTAAACTTACAAATTATACAATACAAATACATGTATATTACATGGGATTTTAACATTTTTCGTTGCTCGTTTTGGAACACCCTTTAATTTCCAATTCTCATGTATTTGTTGTTGTAGCGGCCAAAGGTCTACATACCGTGTCCAAATTTCAGGTATTTAGCCCTTACGGTTCTCGAGAAAATACGATGCATAATTTTATACATAGTTAATTTTACATAACACAAAAAGTTAAAGTTTTCCAACCCTGGAAACGTTTTTTTAATTTTTTTAATTTAAAATTCCAATTTTAGTCGTACTGAAGTGTAAAATAAGTTCATTTATTAAAAAAAAAATAAAAATTTGTTTTCGGTAGTTACTTTTATATGGCAAAATAAAGTTTAAGTTTTCCAGCTCTGCAATCGTCTGCCCGATTTTGCTGAATTTCAATACCACTCTATTTTGGAAAATTTCTGACACACCAGTCCAAGAACGAAGTCTCTAGCTTTTCTGGGAGCTTCGGAAAACCCATTTCACGTACAGACAGACGGACAGACGGACATCGCTTATTCGTCTTCCCTATGCATAAGGATCCAGAATGTATATATTTTATGGGTCGCTTATTGATATTATAGAAATTACAAATGGAATGACAAACCTATATATACCCTTTTACCATTTTTGTTGGTAAAGTGTATAATAAAAATATTATAACCATGTTTTTAAAACATAAAAAATTAAATTAAAGTATTATACAATAGTTCGAAAAATATATGAAAAAGTGTGTGTTGGATATAATGTTTGGAACAAAATCATAAAGCAAGTACACGAACCTTCTAGCATAGACAATAAGTAATATTTGTTTTAAAGAATCTCAAAAAAAGCAGTAGTTATTTTTCGTCCATAGACAAGACGATACACTCGTCCAACAGAATTAGGGCATTAATTGTTTAATTTATAAATTATGTATTTTAATAAGGCAATTTTGAAATAATTTTTGAATAAAATTTTCAAATAAACAGGAAAGAGAGGGGAAATATTAAATTAATATGGTAACACGATTTTACCGGAAACTTCACAATCATTATAGTTGTCAGAAGGTGAATATCAAGAAAAAATGAGAGAATGGAAGTACCTTCTATATTTATATCATGCTTTAAAGTTTTCTTTCATAAAATTTTTTTCATATTTTATTTTGCAAGCGTAAATAGAACCCCAATTTTGTGTCTATAAATTTCACATATAATATACATACGTATTCGTATTCGCGAACATCGTTTCAAATATACATATATTCGCATTTGTATTCGCGAATATCCAAACATTGGCATTCATCACATCACTAATACATACATGCATACATACATACATACATGCATACACAGGCTGATAAACATAATTTTTGTGTCGCTCAGTCGGATAAAAAAGACCGTTCTTAATTCGGCGGTCACTAATTTAGTGTGATACATGACTTTGCAAATGTATTTGCATTTTCTGCTTAATATTTATTATTTAAGTGATTACTTCTTAAATTTGTCAAAATTATTTTAAAACAATTATATTTTAAGAATTACGCTATATCCATGGTGTAATTATACAGGTGACTGCGTAAGGATTTGTTATACAAAAATACGGCAACCATAGCTGTGTAAAGAACCGAAGAATGTCAAAAGCACAAAAATAATTGTACCAAAACCAAAACAAAACGAAGTTTTTGACATTCGTTAGCTACAAAGAACATAGAGCAAAAAATTATCAGCTGAAGTAACGCTGCCACCTGTTTAAATACACCTTGGCTATATCTATAAAGAACCAGAATTTGAATAAAGGCTTAACTGTTTGCTTGTGTATGCTTGTATATTTTTTTTTCACGAATAGAGGAAATTTTCTTACTGCTTCGTGGCTTTATTCAATTTATTCTTCGACTCTGCAGCCCATTGTTCAATTTTACGTACCCAAAGTTTTTTTCCAGAAAAAAATGTTCAATCGTATCAATTCTAATTCATTAAATTAGTTGAGTTCTACAAGATATCTTCAAAACTACAACGCTTTATTTTATTAAGTCTTATTTTTGCTTTACCGAATTGATATTCAAAACAAGTCTCTTTTGGGAAACAAATTAAATAATTAATTGACCCTACGGTCAATAACCTAGTACCCGGGTAATTTTTTAAACTTTAAAATGCTCGCATTTCTGTAATAATGAAGATATGGCGATAAAACTCTAAATCGTCGAGGTTTAGATGTTGAGAAATATTACAGAAAAAGAAAATGTTAATAATATTAACGTGGTCTATATTTAAAATGGTTACAAAGTTGACACCTAGGAGAGTCATTGACCGGGAACCCCGGTACCCCCATTAAATTTCTATTTGTTTTGCACCACATATTACTTTTTCTACCATAATTTATTATTAAGAACACATTTTTGAATTATTTTTCTTTTATTCTTAAGGTTTTTATACCCTTTACCAAAAATGGAAAATGCTATATATAGGTTTGTCATTCCTTGTGTAATTTCCATAAAATTCATATGCGGACCATAAAATGTATAAATTCTGGGTCCTTATGAATAGGGAAGACGAATAAGCGATGTTCGTCTGTCCGTCCGTCCGTCTGGTGTACGTGAAATCGGTTTTCCGAAGCTCCCAGAAAAGCTAGAGACTTCGCTCTTGGACTGGTGCGTCAGAAATGCTCCAATTTAGATTGGCATTGAAAATCAGCAAAATCGAGCAGACGTTTTCAGAGCTGGAAAACTGAAACTTGATTTTGCCATATAAAAGTCAGTTCTCGTTGTATCTTCATAGTGAACAGACGTAATAGCGGAATTTTTCTTACATACAAACTAAACAAAAAAAAATCATACAAAAAAATATTCGTAGTACATATTAACTTTGACAAATAAGCTTTTTTTTTTGCTGTGCTAATATTTTTACATATAGAAATAACAAAAACAAAGAAATAACCGTAAACAAAATACACACAAAGTACCTTTGAGGAATACTCTATATGAGTACCCCAAAGGAAAAAAATTGTGAAGTGAGTTCTAAAGGCAGAAATACCTATTTTACTGTGAGTTCTGATGCTCATAATGATAACAATATATAATATGATGATAGATTTACTGTGAGCTCTGAAGCTCTTAATAAAAATAAAAAATCTGATAAGAGACTTTTTCTAACGGCAAAACCACAGTTTCGTCAGCGATCAAATTCGCTTTGTCCAATGCCAACTAGTGAATCGTTAAAATTACCGTTGCCTTGTACTTCTACATTTAGCTCAGCGATATTATCCGCTTCGGGGTCGTGGTCATCACTTAAACAAGTTGTCATTGAAGATAAGAGTAGCCGGAAACCCAAGGTCCAAGTCGCGGGCGAAGCCCAAATTCTACTAAAATTGTTTCTGCTCCAAAGATGTCTAGGGATAACAGCGCATCCTCTACTAATCGGCAAAACCGTTTTAAAATATTGCAAGATGACAATGACAAAGCCGCTGAATCTGCGAACAAAACCTCCAAGCCGCCACCAATCTATTTAAGAGAAAACAAGTAAGAGTGCTATATTCGGCTGTGCCGAATCTTATATACCCTTTACCAACGTACGTACATATATATAGTATACAGACACATACATACATATTTGTTTTGTAAAAAAATTTATAAATTTCTTCATTTTGGAGATTTTTCCCATTTTGACGATTTTTTTTTCATTTTGGCGATTTTTTTTGTTTTCGGGTTTATTTTTATTTAGGAGATTTTTTTTCCCTTTTGGCGATTTTTTTGGGGTATTTTTCGTTCTGGGTTTTTTTTCATTTTGGCGAATTTTTTCATTTTGGCGAATTTTTTTTAATTTTGGCGATTTTCTTTCATTTTGGCGATTTTTATTTAGGCGATTTTTTTCTTTTTTTTTTGTTTTTTTTTCATTTTGGCGATTTTTTTTTCATTTTGGCGATTTTTGTCTGTTTTTAGGTTTTTTTTCGTTTTGGCGATTTTTTTCATTTTGGCGATTTTTTTTCGTTTTGGCAATTTTCTTTTTGTTTTTGGCGATTTTTTCCTGTTTTGGGGTTTTTTTCATTTTGGCGATTTTTTTCTGTTTTTTTTTTGGGTTATTTTCGTTTTGGTGATTTTTTCATTTTGGCGATTTTTTTTCATTTTGGCGATTTTTGTCTGTTTTTAGGTTTTTTTTTCGTCTGGCGACTTTTTTCATTATGGCGATTTTTTTCATTTTGGCGATTTTCTTTCATTTTGGCGATTTTTTTTGTTTTTGGGTTTATTTTTATTTAGGCGATTTTTTTCTTTTTTTTTTTCATTTTGGCGATTTTTTTTTCATTTTGGCGATTTTTGTCTGTTTTTTAGGTTTTTTTTTCGTTCTGGCGATTTTTTTCATTTTGGCGATTTTTTTTCATTTTGGCAATTTTTGTTTTGTTTTTGGCGATTTTTTCCTGTTTTGGGTTTTTTTTCATTTTGGCGATTTTTTCTGTTTTTTTTTTTGGGTTTTTTTCGTTTTGGCGATTTTTTATTTTGGCGATTTTCGTTCATTTTGGCGATTTCTTTTTTCATTTTAGCAATTCTTCCGTTTTATGCGATTTATTTAAGCTTTAGAAATTTTTTTTTAATATGGTGCTTTTTTTCGTTTTGGCGATTTTTTTTTGTTTTTGGCGATTTTTTTCGGTTTTGCGATTTTCTAATTTTTTGTTTTTTTAGTTTTACCGTTTTTGAAAATTTCAAGAGTTTTGCTCTTACGGTTTCCAAGATACAGCAAGTTGTCAAAATTGCATTAACTGATGGAACACCCTTTAATTTAAATTTTTGGAAATTTTAGTGTTAATTTTTGTAGTCTGTATAAAAATTCACTAAACTTACAAATTATACAATACAAATACATGTATATTACATGGGATTTTAACATTTTTCGTTGCTCGTTTTGGAACACCCTTTAATTTCCAATTCTCATGTATTTGTTGTTGTAGCGGCCAAAGGTTTACACACTGTGTCTAAATTTCAGGTCTGTAGCTCTTACGGTTCTCGAGAAAATACTAATATAGTTTTAGACATAGTTAATTTTACATAACACAAAAAGTTAAAGTTTTCCAACCCTGGAAACGTCTTTTTAATTTTTTTCATATTTTTTTAATTTAAAATTCCAATTTTAGTCGTACTGAAGTGTAAAATAAGTTCATTTATTAAAAAAATAAAAATTTGTTTTCGGTAGTTACTTTTATATGGCAAAATAAAGTTTAAGTTTTCCAGCTCTGCAATGGTCCGCTCGATTTTGCTGAATTTCAATACCAATCTATTTTGGAAAATTTCTGACACACCAGTCCAAGAACGAAGTCTCTAACTTTTCTGGGAGCTTCGGAAAACCAATTTCACGTACAGACAGACGGACAGACGGACATCGCTTATTCGTCTTCCCTATGCATAAGGATCCAGAATATATATATTTTATAGGTCGCTTATTGATAGTATAGAAATTACAAACGGAATGACAAACCTATATATACCCTTTTACCATTTTTGTTGGTAAAGGGTATAAAAACTCAAACGCTCTCATTAAGAAATTAATTTCGGTCATTGGTGAATATAAATTTCACATTGTTCCAATAAAACGTGGTAATATTGATGAAGCGAAAATTCAAACTTATGAAGAAAAAGATTTTCGCAAAATGGTTTCTGAATTTGAAAAAAGTAAAACAAATTTTTACACATATCAGCTCAAGAGTGCTAAAGGTCTGCAGATCGTTTTAAAGGACATATATTCTTATGTTACTCCCGAAGAAGTAAAAGATGCTCTCGTCCTCCAGGGTTTTAAAGTAAAAAATATATTGAACATAATAAATAGGGAAAAGATCCCTAACCTTATTTCGCGTTGAAATATTGAGCCAAATGATATAAAATTAAAAACAATGAGACCCATCCAATATAAAATTTAAAATATCTCTTATATCGAAAAATAACCGTTGAAAAACCACACAAGCGTTCAGGACCCGTACAGTGCCATAATTGTCAAGAATATGGCCATAATAAAACTTACTGCAAATTACCTACTGTTTGTGTTGTGTGCGGCGAAATACACGGCACTGCTAGTTGCAATAAACCAAAAGATCAAAGTGACAAAAAATGCAGTAATTGTGGAGGTAATCACACCGCTAACTACAGTGGTTGTCCTGTGTACTCTTTCGTCAAACAGACTATGAGGCAAACACCTAAATTGGCCCCAGCCCAATCAGCAAACGCTTTATCAGCCACTTTTGCGCAAGTGAGCCAACCAGTTAGTTCCCGTGTATCGTATGCCGATGCTGCTAAGACAAATTCTATTCATACACAAAATGTTTCACCACCAAATAATTCAACAAATACAAACTCGAACTTTAATTTCAATCGCCTTGAAGCTACTATTGATAATCTGGTGCAAACTATAAATAATTTTACAACAAATATGACTAGCATGATGCAAGAAATGCTGGGAATGCAGAATACTCTGCTTCAAGATTTAGTTAACAAACCATGAACACGTTAAAAATATGTTTCTGGAACGCAAACGGCATTCGCCAACATAAAAATGAACTTGAGAGACTCATTTGACTTCGAGAAGCCTTTTTAAAATTTATGGCTACACCTTATATGATTCAAAGGACCCAAGAGGAAGAGCATGCGGTGGATCAGCAATTTTAATAAAGTCAAGACTCAAGCATTATATTATTGATAACGTTTGTGAAGAACATTTACAAGCAACGAATATTTGTGTCGAAAATTTTTGCACTAATTTTGTGATATCATCAATTTACTCTCCTCCTAGATTCGCAATTACTGAGGATCAATACGAGGATTTTTACAAATCTCTGGCCATTGTTTCGTAGCAGCTGGCGACTATCATTCTAAACATACGTTCGGGGGTTCGCGTCTTATTACACCCAGAGGTCGAGTGTTGTTCAATACAATTTCCAAAATGGGCTTGGATGTCATTTAGAGTGGGGATCCCACTTATTGGCATACTGACATACATAAAATTCCGGATGTTATAGATTTTGGCGTCATGAAAAATATCTCTAGGGATTTAATTCAAATTGAAGCTTCTCTAGATCTCTCGTCCGATCACTCTCCCACGATCGTTACAATTTGTGGCCCATTGAGAAGTGACTTACCTCACCCATATGCGAATTTGATAAATCGTGTTAATTGGCTGGGATTTAAAAAATATCTTAGTAGTCATTGCCCGGAAAATATTACGCTAAAGACCCCTGATGATATTGAATCTAACATTGCCAACCTTAATGAAAATATTAAACAGGCTGCTAAACATGCCACTACCGCTCATCCGCAGACTAGGGTAAATAAAATTTATTCTACGGATATTGAACGTCTCGTAAGTGAAAAAAGAACAGCTAGAAGAGAATGGCAACAGTACAGATCTCCCCATCTTAAAATCAGATTTAAAGAGTGTACTAAACGACTCCAAGAGTTGCTTGCATTTGAAAAAACTGCATCTCTTAAAAATTATTTGGAAGGTCTTGATGTCACACCAGCATCTAATTACTCTTTGTGGCGCGCTGCTAGAAAGCTTAAAACACCTGTTGGGTTTAAACCACCTCTGCGTACATCTACCGGGGGTTGGGCAAGAAGCGATACTGAAAAAGGTAAAATATTTGCTAAGCATTTAAAATCAGTATTTACCCCTAACACATGTACTGGTGTTATTGATTTGCCGTATGTAGTGGCGCTACCCCCTCGACCCATAAAAATTAGAACGTGTGCTGTACAAAAACTAATTGCTGAACTCAACCCGAAAAAAGCTCCGGGTCTTGATGGAATTAGTAACCAGATGTTGATGAAGTTGCCTCGTATTGCAATAAGAATCCTGTTATTCATATTTAATGCTATTTTACGACTAGAGTATTATCCAAGCAGCTGGAAGCTTGCCAAGGTTAAAATGATTCCAAAGCCGGGCAAAGATCTTACCAAAGCTGAGTTATAAAGGCCAATAAGTTTACTGTCAGCAATGTCAAAGCTCTTTGAAAAGTTACTCATGATAAAATTGTCCCCAATTTTAACTGATAATAAGTGCATACCGGATCATCAATTTGGATTTAGAAGTCAGCATAGCACCATTGAACAAACTCATAAATAGGTTCAATTTATAAGAAAAACTTTTGAAGAAAAAGAGTATTGCTCTGCGCTGTTCATTGACGTTTCTCAGGCATTTGATAAAGTGTGGCATGAAGGCCTAATTTTAAAATTAAAGACTTACCTACAATTAAACATTCTCAATCTGCTGGAAAATTACATTATTTCTCGGAAGTTCACTGTTGTGGAAGGAAACTTTATGAGTACGCCTGAAATAATCTCATCCGGTGTGCCACAGGGGAGTATACTGGGGCCAGGTTTATATTAGATTTATACTTGTGATATGCCATTGAGCAGTGCCTTAGTATGCACGAAAACCCTCACAAGGCTTCCCGATATCTACAGCAACATATTACTCAGCTAGAACTATGGTTAAACATGTGGAGAATAAACGTAAACGAACAGAAGTGTGCTCAGGTAGCATTTACCTTAGGGTAAGACACTTGTTCCCCCATTACAATCAATAATCAAATTGTTCCTCAAAACTTACATGTGAAATGCCTTGGTATATATCTTGATCGAAGGCTCACATGGAAATACCACATTGACTCTAAGCTAACGCAAATGAAACTTAAACTAACTCAGATACATTGGCTGGTTGGTAGAAATTCAACCCTCACCCTAGATTGTAAACTTTTAATATACAAGTCGCTCTTAAAACCTATATGGTGCTACGGAATTCAGCTTTGGGGTACTGCTTCAGCTTCTAATGTCGAGAGAATCCAACGAAGGCAAAAGAAAATTTTACGGTTAATAACATCGGCTCCATGGTATATCAAAAATACAAATATACATCGTGATTTAAATATGCGACTAGTGACTGAAGAAATTGCAAAATACGCAGGCAAATATTTAACAAAACTCGAGTCACATCCTAATCCGCTTGCCCGTAATATCTTGAACTTTACTGGACACATCCGCCTAAAAAAGAGGAACACAGGGCTCGTATTCACAGCAGTCCAGATGGGACTTCTTGAAAATACTTTTATTATTTATTTTTTTCCTTTTGATTATCACTACTTATGTATTATATATAACTATTACTAAGCTTATGTCCGACACTGGTCGGGCCTAATAATATTTCGAGATTTAAGATTTGAATACTTATTGTCAGTTCATATATGAAGATACAATAAATAAAATTAAACAAAAAAAATGCTTGCACAATGTTTTTGGTATTGTTTATTTTTATGCACTTTCTTTAAAATTACAAATCACTGTTAGCGTAAGGACAACAAAAATTATTTTTTTTTCTTTTAATATGACGTTTTGTTAATGTCTTCTTTTTATACCCTTTACCAAAAAAATGGTAAAATGGTATATATAGGTTTGTCATTCCGTTTGTAATTTCCATAATATCAATAAGCGACCATAAAAATGATAAAATCCCATGTAATATACATACAATTGTATGTATGCATGTATATACACTTGAAATTTGTAAGGTTAGTGTATTTTTATACAGACTACAAAAATTAACACTAAAATTTCAAAAAATTTTAATTAAAGGGTGTTCCATCAGTTAATGCACTTTTGACTATGCAATTTTGACAACTTGCTGTATCTTGGAAACCGTAAGAGCAAAACTCTGAAATTTTCAAAAACGGTAAAACTAAAAAATCAAAAAATTATAAAATCGCCAAACCGAAAAAAATCGCCAAAAACAAAAAAAAAACCGCCAAAACGAAAAAAGCACTAAATTACAAACAAAACGTCTAAGACTAAAATAAATTGCGAATAACCGGAAAAATTGGTTAAATGAAAAAAAAATCGCCAAAATGAAAGAAAATCACCAAAATGAAAAAATCCCAAAAAATTAAAAAAAATCGCCAAAATGAAAACAAAATTGCCAAAATGATAAAAAAATCGCTAAAATTAATAAAAGCACCCAAAATTGGAAAAAATCACAACAATGAAAAAAAACACCAAAATAAGAAAAAAACGCCAAAATGAAAAGAATCGCCAAAATGAAAAAAAATCGCCAAAATGGAAAAAAACCCCAAAATAGGAAAAAAACGCCAAAATGGAAAAAGAATCACGAAAATGAAAAAAATCTTCAAAATGAAAATAAACCACCAAAAACAGAAAAAATCGCCAAAATTAAAAAAACCGAAAATAACAGAAAAAAATCGACAAAATGAGAAAAAAAACGACAAAATTGAAAAAATCGTTTAAACTGAAAAAAACTTCAAAAAAGCAAAAAACCCACATTAAAAAATGCTCAGAACCGAATGTACGGAACCCTTCGTGCGCGAGTGAAAGTCTCACTTTACTGAATTTTTTATACCCTTTATCAAAAATGGAGGTTTGTCATTCCGTGTGTAATTTCCATAATATTAATTTGCGAACAAAAAAATATATATTCTGGGTCCTTATGAACAGCGAAGACGAATAAGCGATGTCCGTCTGTCCGTCCGTCCGTCCGTCCGTCCGTCCGTCGGGTGTATGTGAAATCGGTTTTCCGAAGCTCCCAGAGAAGCTAGAGACTTCGTTCTTGGACTGGTGTGTCAGAAATGGTCAAACTTAGATTGGTATTGAAAATCAGTAAAATCGAGCAGACGGTTTCAGAGCTGGAAAACTGAAACTTGATTTTGCCATATAAAAGTCACTACCGAAAACAATTTTTTATTTTTTTTAATAAATAAACCTATTTTACACTTCAATACGACCAAAATTGGTATTTTAAATTAAAAAAATAATAAAAAAATTAAAAAGACGTTTCCAGGGTTGGAAAACGTCTTGTGTTATGTAAAATTAACTATGTCTAAAACTATGCAGGGTATTTTCTCGAGAACCGTAAGAGCTAGAGACCTGAAATTTGGACACAGTGTATAGACCTTTGGCCGCTACAACAACAAATACATGAGAATTGGAAATTAAATGGTGTTCCAAAACGAGCAACGAAAAATTTTAAAATCCCATGTAATATACATACAAATGTATGTATGTATGTATATACACTTGAAATTTGTAAGGCTAGTGTATTTTTATACAGACTACAAAAATTAACACTAAAATTTCAAAAAATTTAAATTAAAGGGTGTTCCATCAGTTAATGCAATTTTGACTATTCAATTTTGACAACTTGCTGTATCTTGGAAACCGTAAGAGCAAAACTCTTGAAATTTTCAAAAACGGAAAATCAAAAAATTATAAAATCGCCAAACCGAAAAAAATCGCTAAAAACCAAAAAAATCGCCAAAATGAAAAAAAGCACCAAATTAAAAAAAATGTCTACGACTAAAATAAATTGCGAAAAACCTTAAAAAATTGCTTAAATGAAAAAAATCGCCAAAATGAGAGAAAATCGCCAAAATGAAAACAAATCGCCAAAACGAAAAAAACCCCAAAAAAAAAGCAGAATAAAATCGCCGAAATGAAAAAACTTTAAAACAGGAAAAACTCGCCAAAAACAAAAAAAAAATCGCCAAAACGAAATAAAGCACCAAATTAAAAAAAATGCCTAAGACTAAAATAAATCGCGAAAAACCGGAAAAATTGCTAAAATGAAAAAAAAATCGCGAAAACGAAAGAAAATCGCCAAAATGAAAAAAAAACGCCAAAATGAAAAAAAATCGCCAAAACGAAAAAAAACAGGAAAAAATCGTCAAAATGAAAAAAAAAATCGCCAAAATTAAAAAAAAATCGCCAAAACGACAAAAAACTCCAAAAACAGAAAAAAAATTGCCAAAATGAAAAAACCCCAAAAACAACACAAAATAGCCAAAATAAAAAAATCGCTAAAATGAAAAAAACCCTTAACAAAAAATCGCCAAAATGAAAAAAACCCCAAGCAACAGAAAAAATATCCAAAATGAAAAAATCGCAAAATTAAAAAAAATCACCAAAATGAAAAAAAATTGCTAAAATGAAAAACAGAAAAAAATCGCCAAAATGAAATGTCAAAATTGCCAAAATAAAAAATTCGCCAAAATGAAAAAAAAACCCTAGGAATAATAATAATAATAATAATAATAATAATAATAATAATAATAATAATAATAATATTAATAATAATAATAATAATAATAAAAATAATAATAATAATAATAATAATAATAATAATAATAATAATAATAATAATAATAATAATAATAATAATAATAATAATAATAATAATAATAATAATAATAATAATAATAATAATAATAATAATAATAATAATAATAATAATAATAATAATAATAATAATAATAATAACAATAATGATAACAACAACAACATCAACAACATCAACAACAACAACAACAACAACAACAACAACAACAACAATAATAATAATAATCATAATGGACCAAAAATTTATAAATCTTTAGTATATGTACCAAAAATGTCAGAAAGATTAGATAAGTCAGAAATATATGATAAGACAAAATATAAGATGGCATATAAGATTTATAATACTTTAGGAAATATATTTACTAACACGAAAGATAGGATTAAAAAAATAGATAGATCTAATGTAGTTTACAAAATACCATGTAAAGGTAATGACAACGAAAATTGCGACATGATGTATGTAGGCACAACTAAAAATAAATTAAGGACAAGAATATCAGGACATAAATCAGATCAAAGGTATAGGAATATTAATTCACATAGGACAGCTTTATCTTCACATTGCTTTGATTTAGATCATTATCCAGATTTTGATAATACTTCAATTTTGAATACAGAATCTAATTATAAACGTAGGTATATGTTAGAAATGTTACATATTATAGATGTTCCAACAAATCAGAGAATTAATTTCAGAACAGACACGGCCAATGTTGCGCAGACTTATAGATATTTATTAGATAAAAACAAGAATAGGTTTTAAGAAAGAAACATACAACAACAGAATTTTTTTAATGTTACTCTTATAAACATTTTTTATAAAAAAATAAAATAATTTAAAAAAAAGTTTAATTAATTAATGTTAATGTTTTTGTATATAAAATTCATGATACGTATTTCTTCTATTAATTATTAAAAATTATTAAAAAGTATGTATTCTCATTTGTTAAAACAACCAATTTTTTAATATACATGTATGTTATAAACTTTTTTCAAATAATATTTTGTAAATATTCATTACAACATTATTCAAAAATTTTTAAGAAACTCAAAGACACAATGTTATGTAAAAGTATAAAAAATATGTATTATCATTTCTAAGAATCATTCCAAAATTCTATATGAACAAATATTGTAGACTTACACCTATTTTGTTTTATTACCAAAACTATTAAAAAATTGTAAAAATAATTTTTATGACACACTTTGTTATTTAAAATTTTTTTTAAAAAATATTTTTTATGACACACTTTATTGTTTGAAAATTGTATACATAATTGAAAAAAAAGGAAAAAGAAAAAACAAAAAAACAG
Organism: Tachina lurida; assembly: GCA_944452675.1. Lineage (NCBI taxonomy): Eukaryota > Metazoa > Arthropoda > Insecta > Diptera > Tachinidae > Tachina > Tachina lurida. The sequence continues at coordinate 46,129,791 of OX101756.1, forward strand.
AAAAATCAAAATACAATTTACTATATCCTGAAGAAGTAAACCAAAGGTTTACGAAATATTGATCAAAAATAAAAATATATAAGAAAAATAAATAAAATTTACGGACCTAAAGCTTAAAGAAATAGTTTTATTGAACATATATAAAAGGTCGAAAAATTAGATAAACACTTTATTAATTTTTTAAATCAGAAAAATTTAAAGTTTGATTCCAGGGTCGCTAAATTTATTGTTATTTTTTTACAAAAGTAACTAGGTCAAGTTAGTTTTTTCTTCTTGTTTACAAGTTTTATATAATTTTTGACTTAGAATGAAATAGTTTGGCGTAGAAATTAGAAAAATAAAAGACATAGCTCCAGAGCTGGAAAACCTAAAGTTTTTCTGGTATATAAAACTAATTATTTCTTTGGTAATTAAATTTATTCTATATTTTATAAAGAAACTCAGAAATATGATTCCAGGGTTGGAGCTTAAAGAAAGTTTCGGTAAAAAAATAACGAAAAATATTTTTTTTCAGTTAAACAGATTTCATGTTTTAGGAAAATCATTACTCAAGATTTTTTATACATGGTTAATTTTTTTATGGATATCTAAACTAATTGAGGTATAAAGGAAGGTTTGTGCTTATTGTGCTCTCAGCATAATAACTATTAATTTTTAGTAAATGGTGATAAAACTAAAATTTATTGCTAAAGACATAAAGGACATGTTCCGTTTCATTTTCCTGATACCTTTCCTTTCTGCTGAACAAATTAAAAAAAAAATGCTGTAGGAATTAAACGTTTATATAATACCACGATGTATACCATTTTCAATGGGAACTTTAAATCAAGACACTAAGCAGTTTTGCACAATCAATGATTATTAAATACGAGAAAATATAAAACAAGTTAGTTTACTTGGTATCGAGGTGCAATACTAAGAATATTTTAGAGTTATTAAATAGCCGCACGGTTTTTGAACTTCTCGAGAGCAAGTAAACGAGCCCCAATAAAATATATCTTAACCACAGAGTTTAGAGTGAAATATTCAACTATTGTTAATATCGAAAATAAAATAATTGAATCAAATTCTTTAATCGAAAAATACTGAAAGGTCACTTACTATTAATTGCTTTAGAGAAAAACATTATAAATTTTTTCACAAAACAAATATGTATGTATGTGTCTGTATACTATATACATGTATGTACGTTGGTAAAGGGTATATAAGATTCGACACAGCCGAATATAGCACTCTTACTTGTTCATATTTAGTGTGTATGTAAGGAGTATTTAAAGTTGTTGTGACTGCAGGGGTACGCACGTTGACTTCCACGCGATGAGTTTCGAGTTCACATCTTGGCCGGGGAAGCCAAATTTAATTTAATTTATATACAAACAAACATTTTTCTGATGTCTATGTCAATCACACGTAAGTTAAATAATTCATAAAATACATTTACTACGTTAAAATAAATTCATGTTGTTCCAACTTGAAATAACTCTGATTAAACATGATTCTTCCTTTTGATTTTAACAGTAAGTAAATGTTAAATTAACGTGAATGAAAGTTATTTCAAAAAGGAAACATTTTCTTTGAAAATTACTATAAATCATGTTAGACTAAGACAACACATATATGAAACAAAATCATTGCCTAAAAATATTAGATTAACCCTATTTACGTAGATTTTATGTTGAAATTTTTCCTTGTGTAGTTTAACATAAATAAATGACTATTTTTCAATTTTCCTGTTGGCTTCTTTCTCTATTTCCTCTGATTTGTTTGCTGCTGAAACAAAAAGAAAACAAAACTCGACAAAAAAAATAAACCGAATTGTGATAAGCTTTACTTATTGATCATTATTTGTTCATGTTTCAATCAAATGGAATTCATTGGAAATTTCATTGTCCTGCATCACACATGCATTCGACCGTCCTTGTTCATGCAGCAACAAAAAGTGTGTGTGTGTGCGTGTGTGTGAGTGTGTGTACGTTTGTGTGTGAAGTTATTGTTATGTTTGAGTTTTGTGTTGCTCCATTTGGTGGACAGGTGATTGACATATTGTGATTACGTTTGCATTTCATTGTATGTTCGGTGCTATTGTTTGATTTTGGTTCCTAAAATAATAGATTATACGAAAAATATGTTGTTTTAAGTCTAATGAACTTGATATTTCATTTGCAGAGACTTTGTTTCAATAGAAAAACAAATGAAGAAAAAAAATAACTGAAATGACTTTGTCCATGAGCATTAATGAATGTTCTAGATTGATTAATAGTCAAACTTTTATTAGTAAACCAAAAAAAGAAATTCAAGTGGTTCTGATCATTTGATCTAGAGTATATGGTATGATACTAAAATATAATGTTACGTTTTGTTTTAATATCTTATTTTAGGCGCCTAAAATGCTTATTGTAAATAATAAATAACACAAAAAAAAAGAGGAAATACCTGGGATGTGTTACTATTTTCTGTTAGGTATTGTCGACTAAACAACAAATCTGTTTTTGAAATCTTTTAACTAAATTTAAAGTCAACCGATTTTAAATTTATGGACAGATATAGAAAAGAGAGATATAGAGCCTTCGAGCTATGTTTATTTAATTTCAGAAATTTTTAGACATACATATATATTTGCGTATTTTTTTACCAAATACATTTTTCGCTTTTATTCGTCAGGAATCATACTATTTATAACTTTATTTATAAGGCTTGATTGATTACGAGTAAAACTTAGAATTGTGTTAAAAAATGTGTTAGAAATTGACTAAGTTATTATATATTTTATTAGAAGACTTTTTGTTAACAACTAAGTGCATGATGTGTATTGTGTTTTATTTATGCGTTTTCCAGATTTAAACATCTTCCAGAATGACTATAGAAAAAAGTTTGGCGACCACTGTTGTAACAATTTTGTACTATGTGTTGATACATATATATTTGCTAAAGTATACTTTCATCATCCTAGAACCTTAAATACCTTGAAAACGCATAAAATGTTTACAATTGTCCATATAATTAAATTAAAGCTGACATTTTTAAAATGTCTCAATCTTTTTCGTTCGCTTAAACACAAAAAATATATTTAAAAGTAACGATTTTCGTACATTACTAAATATAGGCTACATGTCCAAAATAAAAATAATTTTCTCCAAGCACATGGCCAATTGATTGCCTTTTGCGGTATGTGATTGAAGAGTAAATGTTTTAAACAAAGTTTTTTACAAAATTTAAAATAAAATATTAAATAAACTATTTTTCTTTAATATTACTAGAAACTTTTGTTAAAAATTGATTAATGGCTTTTAATTTAAAATGCAACTACAATAAAATAAAAGTTATGGATGAAATGTTAAAAAGTCAAGACAAAAGCTATGAGAGATACGGAAACTCATGTTAGAAGATTACTTCTTAAAAATTTACTTCATCCGATAAAAATCGGATAATATTTAAAAGTTGCAAGCCTAACCATTATGTTTTAACTCCCAGGTGGTCACATTTAGCCCACTGTAACTCCTCTTGTGCTTCAACCAGAGGGTCATCAGCACTTGTGTTATAAAGCCTAAGTTCTCTTCTAAATATTTTCGAGGTTTCAGATAAATCCAATCAAAAGTTAACTTTTAAACAGTTGATTGGATTTATTAGAGTTATTATCAATTATTTTGCAAAAAGTCTTTACTGCGCAATGTTATACTTCAAGGGTAATGGCATCGATAGGCCCTTCCAACGAAAAAAAATATTTAGGATATCTCACAGAAAGTTTGATTAATTTATATTTAAAGAACCTTTAACTGCAAAAAAGGAGTGTTATAAGTTTGTAGAATGTGTCTGTGCATCTGCGTATCGGTGTATCTGTGTTTGTACGAGTCCACGGTTAGACCGATTTTGATTTCGTTTTTTTGTTTGAAAGGTGACTTGATTGAAGAAAATCTGTCCAGCCGTTTAGAAGATATCACAGCTTTACTATATATTCAGTTGAATCTGAGTGTCTTTGACGCCGTAGCTACCAAATGGCTAGACCGATTTTAATTTAATTTTTTTCCTTTGAAAGGTGACTTGATCTAATATCTTAACGTTTACACTTAAAGAAAATTGGTCCAGCCGTTTGGTCTGTACGTCGGGGGTTCTTAAAACTTTACATTTTTGTGGCACATATTATAAAACAATGAGATTATGCATTTTACTTTTATTTTTGCCATCCCGATAGTGTAAAAAGTATCAGGGGTGTTTTGTGTTCGGCGATTTAGTCTGTGCCGACAAATATTTATCAATTTGTGAGGCAAAGGATTTGTAAGACAAATGAACGATATGTGTTCATTGCACTTTTACGTCGATATGTACATATGTATGTATAACATATAAACACATGTATAAAATATATATCAAATTCCTGTTCACGAACCCCCTGTAAAACTTTTTGTTTTTGTTAAGGAGCTCCTTCGAAAACCAGAATGCATATTTTTATTATTATAAATATTAGAAATGCAAAAAAGTGAAAGACAAAAACATATTTTGTATTTTGATTAAATTCTTATTATACACTTTCATAGATAGGTTTAAAAATTCATAATTTTTATTTGAATATGCAAAGCCAAATTTTTAATTATTTTCAAAATATTGCTTCTTCTTTGACATATTTAAGATTCACTTCACATTCTATCAAACTAACTCCACATTCGTAATATAAAATGAAAGTGAAATTTTCTCTTGATTTTTACTCTCAAAAAAGTAAAAAGTAAAATTTAATTTTCATTTTATTTTACACTTCTACCCGAGGTTGGGCAAGGACTGATACTGAAAATGGCAATTTGTTTTCAACGCATTTAAAATCCGTATTTACGCCAAACACATGATGATGATGATTTACAAAGAGTAGTTGCTCTACCCGCACGAACCTTAAAGTTCAAGATGCGTGACGTACAGTATCTAATAACTGAACTCAACCCGAAAAAAGCTCCAGGTATTGATGAAATTAGTAACAAGATTCTGATGAACTTGCCTCATATTGCAATCAGAATCCTTCTACTTAGTTTTAATGCCATATTACGACTAGAGTACTATCCGCACCACTGGAAGCTTGCCAAGGTAAAAATGATTCCAAAGCCGGGCAAAGCTCTTCCTAAGGCCGAATCATACAGGCCAATAAGTCTGCTATCAACAATGTCAAAACTTTTCGAAAAACTGCTCATGACAAAATTGTCCTCAATTCTAGTTAGTAGTGGGTGCATACCGGACCATCAATTTGGTTTTACAAGTCAGCATAGCACCATTGAATAAACTCATAGATTGGTTCAATTTATAAGAAGAACATTTGAAGAAAAGAAGTATTATTCTGCGCTGTTTATCGACGTTTCTCAGGCATTTGATAAAGTGTGGCATGAAGGCCTTATTTTAAAATTGAAATCATATCTACCAATAAACATTATAAATCTTTTGAAAAGTTACATCCTTGCCCGGAAGTTCATTCATATTGTGGAGGGAGACTTCATTAGTACTTCCGAAACTATCTCATCCGGTGTGCCACAAGAGAGCATACTGGTGCCTTTGAGCAGTAAAATCCACACATCTACATTTTCCGTTGATACAGCCTGCCTTAGTATGCACAAAAACCCTCGTGAAGCTTCCCGATATCTACAAGAACATATAGCACAACTAGAACTACCCAGTAAAAAAAATTGGAAGTCATTCCAAAGGAACTACATTTTCATTGCATCCAAAAAATCGATATTTTTAATTTGCCAGTAGTTAGCAGAAAACCAAGTAGAAGTTTATTTTAGTCATACAAAACCTTGTAATTTCTCCATAGTTTTAAAAAATACTCACCAGAATTTAAAAAAAAATCGAATTTTTTAAAGAAATTTATGAACTAATTTTAGTCTAAAATTTAATAGTTATTTACTTAAATTTAAATGAAAATTTAAATTCGTATAAAAAGAAAGGAATTGTTAAAATAGGTAACTATTTACCATTTTTCCTAGATGAAAATATTATCATAGAACACAAAAAAGGAAATTTTTCTTAAAATCGCTTCCAATTCGGTGACCAGGCATCGAAAAAGAGAACTTCTTCCAATGACAACCCTATGTAAAAATCATTAGATCGGATCGAAATTTGCACTACTTCCAGATCGCAAACTCTACATTTTCATGACTTTTTTGGAGTGTTTTTTGTTACTGGGTATGATTAAACTTATGGAGAATTAAAGTAAACGAGCAAAAGTGTGTTCAGGTAACATTTACCCTGCGAAGAGATAATTGTTCCCCAATTCGAATCAACAATTAAGTTGTTCTTCAACATTCACACGTAAAATATCTTGGTATACACCTTGATCGACGGCTTACATGGAAAACCCATATTGACTCAAAGCTAGCACAAATGAAACTTAAATTATCTCAGATACATTAGCTTATTGGTAGAAATTCAACACTCAGTCTAGATTGTAAACTTTTAATATACAAGTCGCTTTTGAAGCCAATATGGTGGTACGGAATTCAGTTATGGGGCACTGCTTCAGCTTCTAATGTCGAGAGAATCCAACGAAGGCAAAACTAAATTTTACGGTTAATAACTTCGGCTCCATGGTATACAAAAAATTCGAATATACATCGTGATTTAAACATGCAAACAGTGACTGAAGAAATTGGAAACTACGCAGGCAAATATTTAACAAAACTCGAGTCACCCTAGTCCGGTTGCTCGTAATATCTTGAACTTTACTGGACACATCCGCTTAAAAAAGAGGGACACAAGGGCTCTAATACACATCACCCCAAATGAAACTGCTTGAAAATATTTTTATGCTTAATACGACATTTAGGTGTCATGAAAAAATTTAATAATTAATATATTTTTAATATATTGTTTTTTATGTTAGAACTCCTGTTCAAAGTGCCTGACAAAAGGCTTTCCATAAACAAAAGGTGATATTACATTGAAAAATTATGTTTATTAAATAAATTAATAATGGTTTTGTTTTTACACAAATAATTTAGTAAAATAATATTAAAATTTAGCACTTAGGAACTTCTATTGCTTTTATTGCTATTTTACTGTAGGCCATTTAATAAGTTCATTTTAGAACCACATGTGTTCTTCTGAAACGTACTTAATAAGTTTCTTCAAGTCATTTATTTTTTCGATACGTATCGGTATCGGTTTTTTATTGGTAGAGAAATGTTGGATTGCTTAGACTGGTTGACATATCATTGACAAGAGGCATAAGTAAAGAGAAAATATAAGTGGGAAAATTCTGTGAAAGAAATAACCAAACATGGATCTTTTCATAATCAAATGACGTACTCGTATTATAAAATTACAAAAAACCTTTGCAAGTGATTTTTTCCGCAGTGAATATTTGCACAAATTGGCATCCATGGGCTATAAAAATATCCATTGTTTCAAAAAACGAATTTACACAACGAATTCTTGAAGGCATTTCATCCAAGTATGCAAAGTTCGCCGTTCGTCCCTATTGCGCTTATAGCATAAAAAAGTTTTTTTTGCCATGTTGCTTGCAATATTTATTTTAAATAAAATGGGAATAAAATGGTTATGGAAAAAAAGTTTCGTTACTTTTCTAGGACACAATGATATCGTCTTTGCGGAATTAAAACGTTTTCAGTTTCATTTTGTAGTGGAATGTAGAACCTGGGCGTAAGTCATGTTTTCTTGAAGCACCTCCTTTTAATACTCTTTTAAAACTGCTCCCCTCTTCTCTCTTCTTTCCTCTCTCTTCCATAAACTCAGACTTGCTTCAAGAAAAACAGCCGAGTCTAAAACATGACTAAATAAAATGGCAATAAAACAATATCAGCTGATAGTGATGGAAATAACAGTCAGTACAGATTTTGGGGTACTTTACATTAAGCAGTGAGGAGTAAAAGCTCCCTTATATTTAATTGTTTGTGTTTGAAGATTTTGCAACTACTAACTGTATGTTACATATGTATATATGTACATTAGGGGGCAGTGAAATGTATGGATTTTTTATTTTCTTTATTTAAACAAAAGGTGTGCGGATTATTATAGTACTAGGTCTAAAACTCACGTAGTAAAAATCTTAGCCAAATCGGGTAGCTCCTAGGGAGCGATATTTGAGAAAGCGGATCCCTAAATTTGGGCCAAATCGGACAACTGCGAGGCCTTACCCCTAGAGGTAAAATTTCAAATTTTAAAACATCTACCCAAATTAAGCTCAATTTACATAAAACACTACTTTATTGAGTTCTTAAACTATAAAAAAACGCTAAGGCAACTACGGCTTTCTTTCAGTTAGTTTTAGTTCTTGAATACCGATATATTTCATCACTTAATAATGACATTGTAGAAATATTTAAAAGCACAAAGTAAAATATTTAGCACATGTTATTCGAGAGTTACTGAGTTCTTAATTTAATAACTATTAATGCTAAAGCTCTCAAGTTCACAAACATTTTGACTTATTGAAATATTGTTTTATATGTACAAATTGAGCTTATTTAGAGCTCTAGTGGTCAAGCCTTACAGTTGTCTGATTCGGCCCAAATTTTGGCGCAGGCTCACTGAAGTACTATATCATGTAAATTGAGCTTAATTTTCCTTGATTTTTTAAAATTTGGAATTTTAACCCTTAGGGTGATTAATTCCAAAACGGATTTTCATTGCCACCCTAATGTACATATATATTTTACAGCTTTAATTAATTTACTTCCAAAGAGTGCAGAATTTGTGATAAAGGAGTGTTCCATGTTTTGGTAAAAAAGCTCGGATCTCCATCGTGATACTCCCGCCCCCCGCCCCTTTGTATCCGCGACTGGTCAAAGCTATTATGTTATGATTATTTTTCAAGCAATGGCTTAAAAATAATTTGTGTAAATCATTCATCTTAGAATTCTCCGAAATATTATTTTATACAAATTAACCTATTTTTGAAGATCTAGCTTTTAAGCCTTACAGTCTGATTCGGGCAAAATTTTGGCACACGCTCACCGAAATATTGTTTAATGCATATTGAGCCTAATTTTGGTAGATTTTTTAAAATGTGAAATTTTACCTCAAGGAGTCGGGCCTCGCAGTTGTCCGATTTGGCCCAAATTTTGGGATCCGCTTCCTAAAATATCGCTTTATGCAAATTGAGTCTTATTTTTATAAATTTTATAAAATTGCAATAGTACTACAACAATCCACACAGTTTTTGTTTAAATAAAAAAATAAAAAATTCCATTCCTAATATACATGCATATTTTAATTTTTATAAAAAAATATAAATTTTATAACTCAATTGTCATAATAACTCAAAATGGAAAGTGCTTACAGGGCTAAGAAACTTAATTTTACCATAGAAAACTAGTTTTCGGTTAGTTGGTTGCCTGCCTGCTGGCTGTTGCTTGACTCGCATTGGTTAGATGAGTGTTTGCTGCAAATAATAAATGCTTCGTCTCAAGAAATTTACGAAAATATGAAAAGGATGGAAAAAATAATAATTTGAACATCATTAATTTCATGGTACGATGAAATTAAATAAAATTTACCATTTTCCTTCTTACAGACAAGTGGCAAGTTAATATATCAACAAAGAGCAGCAGAAAATATGAAAAAGTGGATGAAAATAAAACTTGAGTTATTTATGTCCCTCGTAGTCGCATTTACTAGTAAATGCATCATACTTACAGTGCTCGATGTATCCTTGTCACTATTATAATAATTGTCAAGTAATTTAAATCAAAGGAAGGACGAATAAACGCTGCAAAGGGATCATAAATAAGAGGAATTGTTCTGCCAAAGGCATGATTTATTGGAGCAATTCTGCAAAACTAATGATTAAAACCCTTTTTTTCATTTTAAGTTTTCTTGTGTTACAAGCGGTGTTGCCAGTTTAAGTTTTTAAAAACTAAATTTGGATATTTAACTATTTCAAAAAAGTTTTTTCAATTTACATGTAATAATTTGTTGAAAGTAAGTTTGCTTCGCTGATCATTCTGTTACAACATTGACTAAGGAGGATGCTGTGATGTGTAGCAGTTTGTATCATACGTATTAATCGCTGCCGGGTACTGTTTAGTGACCAATACTATGCTATTCGAACCCACGTCTCAGCCACGCTTTGCTATAGTAATCAAGGCTTTAATTCTTTACGCAATGTAGTTTAGCTCAACCGATTCCCTCGATACTTTAATATCACGTTCCCGCCCATAAGAATGTATTCAAACCAGAGAATGACAAAAGTATAGTTTTAAGCATGATATAAATATAGAAGGTACTTCCATTCTCTCATTTTTTCTTGACATTCACTTTCTGACAAGGATAGGTATTTTGAAGTTTCAATTAAAATCGTGCTACCGTATTAATTTAATATTTCCCCTCTGTTTCCTGTTTGTTTGAAAATTTTATTGAAAAATTATTTCAGATATTTTTTTTATAAATTCAAAGAATTTAAAAAAAATTGTGATGATAAATGTTTTATTACCTTGAAAATTAATGAAATGCATTGTAAATGTATTGTTGTGTTAAAGAAATCGAAAATGAGCTGCATATTACAAACTGTGGACGTACAAAATATAATTGTAAAAATATGAATGTAGCATTCTTTGAGTTCTATATATGTCCGCTACAGTGTCTAAGAGCCTGCAAAATCTGTGAAATAGACTTGCCAAAATTATCTGATCGGGTATTTAAGACATTTTTTTAGAAAAAACATGTTACAGTCAACAAGAAGCGAATTATATAGATTAAAGAAGATGTAAAATCAATCAATATTTGTTAAACTTAATGAAAATTCATTGTCAACTAATCAAAATCATCAGTCAATTTGGATGAAAATATAGTTAAAATATTTATTTCAGGCAGAAAATTTAAAAAGATGCGCCAAGTTATTACATGACCACTTTTTAAACATCACAGATGTGTAGTCATGTATATCACTTTATTTATTCGCAACTTTTGTTACAATAATTACACATTTTTGTAAAAAATTTTTGGGGGAAGACTTAAATTTTTTACGATATGGGAACATTTTTTTTATTTCTCTCAAAAAACAAACTTCAAAAATACTTATTTTTTAAAAACAAAGAGAGAATGGAAGTACCTTCTATATTTATATCATGGTTTTAAGTACTTTTCGAGTGTTGGCAGTAAAACAACTACGAATGCGTGCAGCTAAAAATAAAAAACACGCAAAATACAAACACACGCATTAATTTTAAACCAAATATGTATATCTATAAACATCCAAAAACTATATTTATACACATTTTTTAAATTACCCGGCACAAACGACAACAACTAAAATTTATGGACTGTGTGAATGTAACAAGTAAGAGGGCTACTATATTCGGCTGCGTCGAATCTTATATACCCTTTACCAACGTATGTATATGTAGTATACAGATACACACATAATTATATACATACATATTTGTTTTGTGATAAAATTTATAATTTTTTGTTATAGTGGAATTTTTAGTAAGTGACTCTCGGTTTTATTCGACTAAAGAATTTGTTTGAGTAAAGATCTTCCTAAAACGTGAAATATTTTTAACAAAAAAAAATTATTTTCCAACCCTGGAATAATTAAAATTTTTCTGGTTTTAATAGAGTTCAAATATATTTCTTTCTAAAATATAGAATATATTTAATTACCAAAGAAAAAACAAGCTTTATTTAATTAGTTTTATATAACAAAAAAACTGTACTTTTCCCAACTCTGGAATCATCATTTTAGATTTTTTTGGTTCCTTATATCAACCTTGTTCCTTAAAAAATATATAAAATATGTTAAGTAAACAAAGAGAAAAAGAAATAAGGAAAATACTAGTTTGATTTAGTTACTTTAATATCAAATAAATTCAGTAAAGTGCGACTTTGACTCGCGCACGAAGGGTTCCGTAGGTTCATTTTTCAGAATTTTTTTAATTTGGCGGTTTTGGCTTTTTTTCAGTTTAAAAGATTTTTTTTACATTTGTCGCTTTTTTCTCGTTTAAACGATTTTTTTTCGGTTTTTGGCGTTTTTTTCTCATTTTGGCGAATTTTTTTTTTTTTGCGATTTTTCCGGTTTTTCGCGATTTATTTTAGTTTTAGAAATTTATTTTAATTTGGCAATTTTTTTTGTTTTTGGCGACTTTTTTCGGCTTGGTGATTTTATAATTTTTAGTTTTACCGTTTTTGAAAATTTCAATTTATTACGGTTTCCAAGATACAACAAGTTGTCCGAATTACATAGTCAAAGTTACATAAGCTGATAGAACACCCTTTAATTTCGATTTTTTAAAGTTTAGTGTTAATTATTGTAGTCTGTATAAAAATACACTAGCTTTACAAATTTCAAGTGTATGTACAATTGTATGTATGTATATTACATGGAATTTTAAAATTTTTCGTTGCACGTTTTGGAACACCCTTTAATTTTTAATTCTTGTGTATTTGTTGTTGTAGCGAGCAAAGGCCTACACAGTCTGTCCAAATTTCAGGTCCGCAGCTCTTACGGCTTAACAAAAAGAAAAAAATTGTTTGTCCTAGTTACTTTTATAAACAAAAAAATTAGTTTTCCACCCCTGGAAGCATGCTTTTAGATGTTTTCTGACTCCTTATACCAATCTAGTAGTTCTTAAAAAAATATATATAAAGTATGTTAAGTGAACAAAGAAAAAAAGGAACAAATCGTTTTATTTAGTTACTTTAATATCCAAAAAAAAAGTTAAAAGTTTCGAGCTCTGGAGCTGTCGTGTTTATTTTTATAATTGTCTACACCAAATTTTTCTTCCCAAAACGTACAAAATATATTTTTTTTATAAAGAAAAATAAAGAAATTAATTAGACCTAGCTGCTTTTATATATCACAAAAAGTGTAAGTTTCCCAACCCTGGAATCGCCATTTATTACTTTTCTGATCTTTTACACCAATCTCTTTCTTTTAAGAATATAAGATACGTTTAATTTATAGAAAAAAAGGAAAAATTAGTCTAGTAAGTTACTTTTATATAACAAAAAAGTTAAAGTTTTCCAACCCTGAAATGGTCTTTTTAATTTTTTTATTTTTTTTAAATTTGAAATACCAATTTTATTCGTACTGAAATATAAATTATGTTTATTTAACAAAAAAAATCAAAAAATTTGTGTTATCTAGTTACTTTTACATGGCAAAATCAAGTTTAAGTTTTCCAGCTCTGAAAACGTCTGCTCGATTTTGCTGATTTTCAATACCAATCTAAGTTAGACCATTTCTGACACACCAGTCCAAGAACGAAGTCTCTAGCTTTTCTGGGAGCTTCGGAAAACCGATTTCACGTACAACAGACGGACGGACGGACAGACGGACAGACGGACATCGCTTATTCGTCTTCCCTATTCATAAGGACCCAGAATATATATATTTTATTGGTCGCATATGAATATTATGGAAATTACACACGGAATGACAAACCTATATATACCCTTTTCCATTTTTGGTAAAGGGTATAAAAATATTCTGAGTATTAAACCGAATACACATACGTAATACAGGGTTATTTTATTTACACACACATAAGCAGGTTTTCAAACATCCATATACACAGTCGCACATTTTGCATTTCACTTTATGTACACAAATGATTGTATACAATGGCGAATGAATTTTTCTTTAATGCATGTATTTATTTATTGTATCTTCCAATGTGAACTAACAATAAGTATTCAAATCTTAACTCTAAAATATAATTATTAGGCCCTACCACTGTCGGACATAAACTTAGTGATAGTTATAAATAATAATGGGTGTTTTTTATTGAGGTATAGAACTTTAAGTTGGCATCACTTTTTTAACTGGCGGCCATTTTATCAGCTGTCAAGTGATTAATATTTAGTTTGGTTTGCCATTTCATCATGAACAGGTTGACAAAAGAACAACGCTTGCAAATCGTGCAAATTTATTTCGAAAATAATGGTTCAGTTCGCGAAGTTTACCGCAAGCCCCGTCCATTTTATGGTCGACATAATCGTCCATCAGAGCAATTAATTCGGTTAACCATGGATCGTTTTCGCACTACGTTTACTCTATGTGATAATACGCATCCGCAGAGACGTCGAACAGTGCGCACCGAAGAAACAATTGCCGCTGTAGAGCAAAGTGTTGAAGAGGACCCGAATGAATCGATTCGCCACCGTGCACAGCAATTGGAGCTTTGTCCATCAACTTTATGGAAGATTTTGAAGATTTTGAATGTGGATGAGTTGTGGTTCCAACAAGACGGCGCTACATGCCACACAGCGCACGTCACAATCGATTTATTGAAGGAAACATTCGATGAGCGCATAATTTCGCGGAATGGACCTGTCAATTGGCCACCAAGATCGTGTGATTTGACACCATTGGATTATTTTCTTTGGGGATATGTGAAGTCGCTCGTCTACGCCAACAAACCAGAAACGTTAGGGGACTTGGAAGCCAACATTCGTGGCGTTATTGCCAACATACGGCCCCATATGCTCGAAAAAGTGGTTGAAAATTGGACCTGTAGAATTGGCTTTATTCGAGCCAGCCGCGGCGGCCACATGCCCGAAATCATATTTAAACATTAATGGCATAAAATTATCCTTCCAATAACGCCAAATTGATGGACATTAAAACGATTTTCTTGTGTTTTATTTCAATTCGAAGTTCTATACCTCTAAAAAAACACCCTGTACATAAGTAGTGATAATCAAAAAGGAAAAAAAGTATTTTCAAGAAGTCCCATCTGGAGTGTTGAGTATCAGAGCTCAAGTTCAAAATATTACGACCAAGCGGATTAAGATGTGACTCGAGTTTTATTAAATATTTGCCTGCGTATTTTGCAATTTCTTCAGTCACTAGTGGCATATTTAAATGACGATGTATATTTGTATTTTTTATATACCATGGAGCCGATGTTATCAAACGTAAAATTTTGTTTTGCCTTCGTTGGATTCTCTCGACATTGGAAGCTGAAGCAGTGCCCCATAGTTGAATTCCGTAGCACCATATAGGTTTCAAAAGTGACTTGTATATCAAAAGTTTGCAATCTAGACTGAGGGTTGAATTTCCTCCAATTAGCCAATGTAACTGAGCTAATTTAAGTTTCATTTGTGTTAACTTAGAGTCAATGTGGTGTTTCCAAGTAAGCCGTCGATCAAGGTGTATACCAAGATATTTCATATGAGAATGCTGAGCGACAACTTGATTATTGATTCTAATGGGGGTAAATGTTACCTGAGCATACTTCTGTTCATTTACCTTTATTCGCCATATGTTTAACCATAGTTCTAGTTGGGTAATATGTTGCTGAAGGTATCGGGATGCCTCTTAAGGGTTTTCGTGCATACTAAGACAGGCTGTATCATCGGAAAATGTAGATGTGTTAATATTACTGCTCAATGGCATATCACAAGTATAAATCAAATACAAAACTGGCCCTAATATACTCCCCTGTGGCACACCGGATGAGATTATTTCAGGCGTACTCATAAAATCTCCTGCCATAACAGTGTTTATAGGTAGGTAAGTCTTTAGTTTTAAAATTAGGCCTTCATGCCACACTTTATCAAATGCCTGAGAAACGTCAATAAACAGCGCAGAGCAATACTTGTTTTCTTTAAAAGTTTTTCCTATAAATTGAACCCATTTATGAGTTTGTTCTATGGTGCTATGCTGACTTCTAAAAGCAAATTGATGATCTGGTATGCACTCATTATCAGTTAGAATTGGGGACAATTTTATCATGAGTAACTTTTCAAAGAGCTTTGACATTGTTGACAGTAAACTTATTGGCCTATATGACTCAGCCATTGTTTGCAGAAAACTTATTGGCCTATATGACTCAGCCTTTGTAAGAACTTTGCCCGGCTTTGGAATGATTTTAACCTTGGCAAGCTTCCAGCTGCTTGGATAATACTCCAGTCGTAAATTGACATTAAAACTGAATAAGAGGATTCCAATTGCAATACGAGCTTTCTCTGGGTTGAGCTTTCTCTGGGTTAGTACATCACGCGTCTTACATTTGATGGGTCGAGGGTAGACTTGTGCCATTTAGTTCATATCAGTGACCGGTCATTTTAGTTCATTATTTATAAATGAACTAGTTCATTCATTTAGTTCAATTGATCTTTTTAGTTCAATGATTTTATGTACATCTACATGCATATGTATGCATGTATGTATATAAGTATATAGATATGTTGTGGTCTTTTACAGTATTAAAAACGCAGATCTTTGATTCAAAAACCTTACGAAAACTAAAATTAATTAATTAATTAATAAATTTGCTTTATAAAGGGTTTATAAAACAAATTTAGTGTAAAAATCTCATAATTCCAAAATACATATCCACATATGTATTTTTTGTGAATAGAGTAGTGTTCACTTGTGTTTTCTTGTTCATTGCATTTGTGGTAGCAGCCAGCGATGAACAAGAACTAAATATACATACTTACATACATACATATGGATGAGTGTAGAAGCAAAGTATACAAACAGTAAAGCAAAACGTTGAAAACATTTAGTAAACTTTTAATATACAAGTCGATTTTGAAACCAATATGGTGCTACGGAATACAGTTATGGGGCACTGCTTCAGCTTCTAATGTCGAGAGAATCCAACGAAGGCAAAACAAAATTTTACGGTTAATAACATCGGCTCCATGGTATATAAAGAATTCAAATATACATCGTGATTTAAATATGCGACTAGTGACTGAAGAAATTGCAAAATATGCAAGCAAATATTTAACAAAACTCGAGTCACATCCTAATCTGCTTGCCCGTAATATTTTGAACTTTACTGGACACATTCGCCTAAAAAAGAGGGACACAAGGGCTCTTATTCATAGCACTCCAGATGGGACTTCTTGAAAATACTTTTATTTTTTTTCCTTTTGACTATCACTACTTATGTATTATTAACGTGACCAGAAGCTTTTTACAAAAAGCGGGACACGATCGTTCAAAAAGCGGGATTTTGACGAAAATACGGCCAAAAAGCGGGATTTTTAAATAAACAACTATTTGAAAGCGGGATATGTAATACGCACATAAAAAGTTTCGTATGTACTTAGGAAACACAGTTTTTAACTCAAAAGAATCGATTTTAAATAAACAAAAGTTTTTATTAACAAAAATTTTTATTTAGTAACGTAAAATAAATAAAATTAAAGATTTTTTGACTTCATTTACAAAACAAAATACGATTTTTATACATACAATATTTTATGTAAATAATTTTATAATAATTTTATGTATAAAATTTTGATTTACATATGTATGTATATAATCAAATAATTTTATTACGAATTTTATTATTTATATATATATATATATATATATATATATATATATACATATATGTATATACATATATATATACTTATGCGTATTAGTTTTTATTAAAATTTGTACTTTTAATAGGTGTTAAACTATTTTAATATATTTAATTAAACTATTTTTTGAGCTTGAGGTCTGTTTGTATTTTTCGTTCAATATTTCGTTAACCTTCGGTTAACTTCTTCAGGTTATATATTGTTTTTATTTTTATGTTTTTTCTTTTTCCTTTTTTTTTCTTCTTTCAATTATACAATTTTCAAATTTTTATCAGTTACATATTAATAAAAATATATTAAGAGATAAGAAATTTCAAAACTCTAAAAAGCGGGATAAAGCGGGATAAAAATTCAAGGCGGGATCAACCTCAGAAAAGCGGGATAATCCCGCCTAAAGCGGGATGTCTGGTCAGGTTATGTATTATATATAACTATTACTAAGCTTATGTCCGACACTGGTCGGGCCTAATTATATTTTTAGATTTAAGATTTGAATACTTATTGTTAGTTCATATATGAAGATACAATAAATAAAAATCATGCATTAAAAAATAAATAAAAATTTAGTTCATAGACTGTGTTAGTTCATTTTGTGTCTTAGCTCTTAGTTCCAAAATTTAACTAGTTCAAAAATTTAACTAGTGATCGTAAGACAATTGAACTAGTTCACTTAGTTCAAAGTACTGAATAGTTCATTTGAACTAGTTCGCTCATGAACTACACAAGACTAGTCGAGGGCTTAGCGCAACTACATTCGGCAAATCAACAACACCAGAACATGTGTTTGCGGTAAATACGGATTTTAATATGCGCAGTGTTTAAGTAATTAGATGCTGGTGTGACATCCAGATCTTCCAGATAATTTTCAAGAGATGCAATTTTTTCAAATGCAAACAACTTTTGGAGTCGTTCAGTGCACTCTTTAATCTGATTTTAAGTTGGGGTGATCTGTGCTGTTGTCATTCCCATTCTATTAAACCTTATCTGCGGATGGGCGGTAGTGGCATGTTTAGCAGCCTGTTTAATATTTTCATTAAAGTTGACAATGTTGGATTCAATATAATCAGGTGTTCTTAGCGTAATACTTTCCG
Organism: Tachina lurida; assembly: GCA_944452675.1. NCBI lineage: Eukaryota > Metazoa > Arthropoda > Insecta > Diptera > Tachinidae > Tachina > Tachina lurida. The sequence goes on from OX101756.1 coordinate 46,148,147, forward strand.
TGCAGTGACTACTAAGATATTTTTTTAATCCCAGCCAATTAATACGATTTATCATCTTCACATACACTGAGAAAATTAAATCGTAAAATCAAAGCAAATACACTTTGTTGCAAAGACTTTTATTGGTCAGATTGTGCCCAAAGACAAAACAACTTTACCGGAAAGGCGCAAAGTTCTTTAGATTCCCATGAAATATATACTTAAAATCGAAGACTTAAAATCTTGTGGCAAGGATTTACGTCTTTGGAAACACTTAAAAAAGTCCTTAAACTAAGGAAAAAGTATTTTGGCACAAATACTTTCATTCGTTAGTCTTAAGACTAACTTTAAGTTTCGTTATGCATTCGTAAACAAATTTAACTTTGAAGACTAAATTCTTTAAAGATACAGACTTTTGCCCTTATGCAAAAACGATTGTTAAAGTTAAAACATGCTTTAAAACCGGTTTTGCCATACCAAATTCGTTTGTTAATCCAACTTTAAATTTAACACTCGTTTTTGCATAAGGGGGTTTATCTTTATTTTTTATAACCGCTCTTGTTTACCGTTGCAAGCAGCGTGACCATATTAGCTTATTTTGAGCTAAATTTAGCTTATTTGTTTCAGATTTAGCCTTAAAATTTTCATTTAGCTCTTAGCTTATTTTTTAGCTTTTTTTTAAAAACTCATTTAGCTTTTTTAGCCTTTTTTAGTCTAAATTGCGTGTTCTTTAAAAATATATTAAAAACATAAACAACTCATAAAAATTATAATTTTTTAGCATTGTAAAATAGTTTACAAAAAATACAAAATGTAAATTATACGACAATTTTATAACATAAATGGAAAGAAGAAAAATAGTAGATAATGGCAGAATGGTTAGAATTCCAATGGAAAAAGTTAAATTCATATTAGTGGCCAAAACACTTTTTGAGTTTTTTGGGTATAAAATTATTTGACTTGAGTTGAACGTTCATTCAGCGGCATCAATTAACTTAAAACAAAAACCTGAAATAGCCTTAAGCCTGGATAGCACTATGTACCGATTTTCGTCGGGCCACCTCAATAAAGTCATAAGTAATAAGCCAAAATGGCATTATTACTCAATTAATTCTGGAATAAGTCTATATGGGCTTATTACCAATGCAGTGTGGCGCAATTGTGTCCTTGTATTTCAAGTAGTCGATAAATTAGAGCAAAATCTTTACTTATGACTTTATTTCACTGATCTGACGAAACTCTGTACATTGTGCAGATAGTGTGATCCATGCTTTACCTGCAATAGCATTAATTCACTTAAAAACCTTTCGTATTTTAGTATAAATGTTTTTACATTTTTAAAAACTTTTTAAGATTATTTGGGGGAAGTTTTTGTTTTGTTCTTCATTGAATCTAAAATATAATAATTAACAAGTAAGAGTGCTATATTCGGCTGTGCCGAATCTTATATACCCTTTACCAACGTACGTACATACATATATATAGTATACAGACACATACATACATATTTGTTTCCATCTTGGGAGCTTTAATTTTCATTTTTCAAATTTCATACGCTAAACTTTTCTTTCAGAAGCATAAAATATATTAAATTTATAAAGAAAACGAAAAAAAATTTTAGACCTATTTAATTTTACATAACAAAAAAGTGTGAGTTTTCCAACCCTGGAGTCATAATTTTGGATTTTTCTGATTATTGATACCAATCTAGTTCTTTAAAAAATACATAAAATATGTTAAGTGAACAAAGCAAAAACGAAATAAGGAAAAACTTAGTTTCATTTAATTCCTTTAATATTAAAAAATTCAGTAAAGTGCGACTTTGAATCGCGCACGAAAGGCAGGCTATTTTGCTTTTTCGAAGATTTTTTCAGTTTAAACGATTTTTTCAGTGTTGTCGCTTTTTTCTCGTTTCGGCGATTTTTTTCTGTTTTTGGAGGATTTTTTCTTTTTGGCGATTTTTTTCTGTTTTTGGACTTTTCTTCATTTTGGAGATTTTTGTTCAGTTTGGAGATTTTTTTTTCAGTTTGGCGATTTTTTTCAGTTTTTTGGTTTCTTTTATATAAGCGATTTTTTTTTTGGTTTTATTTTCATTTTGGCGATTTTTTTTCTGTTTTTTGGGGTTTTTTTCGTTTTGGCGATTTTTTTCATTTCGGCGATTTTTTTCATTTTGGCGATTTTTTTTTCATTTTGGCGATTTTTTCTGTTTTTTAGGTTTTTTTTTCGTTTTGGCATTTTTTTCATTTTGGCGATTTTTTTTCATTTTGGCGATTTTTTATGCGATTTATTTTAGTCTTAGAAATTTTTTTTAATTTGGTGCTTTTTTTCGTTTTGGCGATTTTTTTTTGTTTTTGGCAATTTTTTCAGTTTGGCGATTTTGTAATTTTTTGATTTTTTAGTTTTACCGTTTTTGAAAATTTCAAGAGTTTTGCTCTTATGGTTTCCAAGATACAGCAGTTGTCAAAATTGCATAGTCAAAAGTGCATTAACTGATGGAACACCCTTTAATTTAAATTTTTGGAAATTTTAGTGTTAATTTTTGTAGTCTGTATAAAAAGTGTATATACATATAATTGTATGTATATTACATGGGATTTTAACATTTTTCGTTGCTCGTTTTGGAACACCCTTTAATTTCCAATTCTCATGTATTTGTTGTTGTAGCGGCCAAAGGTCTACACACTGTGTCCAAATTTCAGGTCTGTAGCTCGTACGGTTCTCGAGAAAATACTAATATAGTTTTAGACATAGTTAATTTTACATAACACAAAAAGTTACAGTTTTCCAACCCTGGAAACGTTTTTTTAATTTTTTTATATTTTTTTAATTTAAAATACAACTGGTAATCGTACTGATGTGTAAAATAAGTTTATTTATTAAAAAAAATAAAAATTTGTTTTCGGTAGTTGCTTTTATATGGCAAAATGAAGTTTACGTTTTCCAGCTCTGCAATCGTCTGTCCGATTTTGCTGAATTTCAATACCAATCTATTTTGGAAAATTTCTGACACACCAGTCCAAGAACGAAGTCTCTAGCTTTTCTGGGAGCTTCGGAAAACCGATTTCACGTACAGACAGACGGACAGACGGACAGACGGACAGACGGACAGACGGACATCGCTTATTCGTCTTCCCTATGCATAGGGATCCAGAATATATATATTTTATGTGTCGCTTATTGATATTATAGAAATTACAAACGGAATGACAAACCTATATATACCCTTTTACCATTTTTGTTGGTAAAGGGTATAATAAATAATTTCATTAAGCAAATATTCTATATGTGTAATAAAAAAATATGTTTGTGTAATATTTAACGTTAGTTTAGCAATAAGAAACTATTGAAAAGTGATCAAAGAAGTGGAAAAAAGTTTAGCTTTATTTTCTAGCCTAAAATGTAACTTTTTAGCTTATTTTAGCTTTTTTTCAAACGTGATTTAGCTTAATATTATTTTAAAATCTGGTCACACTGGTTGCAAGCCAACATGTGTGAACAAGCAAAAATGTTCACTTATGCATTGAAGACAAAATTCTTTAAAGTTACAGACTTTGTCTTTGTAGCAAGGATGCTTAGCTTTAAAAAAACAAAGAAAAGTCTTTAATTTTAAATACGTTTTTCAATCCCTTATTAGCAAAGAAATTAATCGTTGTAGCAAATATTTTATCTTTACGGAAAAGATAATTTCTTTGATTAAGCTTCAAAGAATTGTAGTCGTTTGTGTTGAAGACGCACCATTTGCTTGTTTAAAGAATAAATCATTGATGCAAGGATTTTTTCCTTCTAACAAAGATATTTTCGTTACAATTTTACAAAGACGTTTTTTCTTTGATTTTAAAGCTTTTAATTTTCTCAGTGTATGGATGAGGTAAGTCACTTCTTAATGGGCTACAAATTGTAACGATCGTGGTAGATTGATCGGACGAGAGATCTAGAGAAGCTTCAACTTGAATTAAATCCGTAAAGATAGTTTTCATCACGCCAAAATCTATAAGAACCGGAATTTTCTGTATGTCAGTAGGGCACTAAGTGGGATCCCCACTCAAAATGACATCCAAGCCCATTTTGGAAATTGTATTGAACAACACTCGACCTCTGGGTGTAATAAAACACAAACCCTAGAACGCATGTTTTGCATTGTAGTCGCCAGCTGCTACAAAACACGTTCCAAGAGATTTGTAGAAATTCTCGTATTGATCCTCAGTGATTGAAAATCTGGGAGAGGAGTAAATTGATGATATCAAGAAATTAGTACAAACATTTTCAATGCCAATACTTGTTGCTTGTAGATGTTCTTCACATATGTTGTCAAGAATATAGTGCTTGAGTCTTGGCTTTATTAGAATTGCTGATCCACTGCATGCTCTTCCTCTTGTGTCCTTTGAATCATATAAGGTGTAGCCATTAATTTTAAAAAGGCTTCTTGAAGTCAAATGAGTCTCTGAGACCAACATTATATCACTTGAGCACTTCCTGCTCAAGTTAATTTTTATGTTGGCGAATGCCGTTTGCCTTCCAAAAACATATTTTTAACATGTTCATGGTTTGTTAACTAAAGCTTGAAGCAATGTATTCTGCATTAGCAGCATTTCTTGCATCATGCTAGTCATATTTGTTGTAAAATTGTTTATAGTTTGCACCGTGTTATCAATAGTAGCTTCAAGGCGATTGAAATTAAAGCTTGAGTTTGTATTTGTTGAATTAATTGATGGTGAAACATTTCGGTTACGAATAGAATTTGTCTTAGCAGCATCGACATACGATACACGGGAAGTAACTGGTTGGCTCACTTGCGCAAAAGTGGCGGAGTAAGAGTTGGCTGATTGGCGAATGATGAATAAATTTTCTGAGTATGACTGTATTTATTATTTTGACTGCATAAATATTAATATTCTATGTATAAAAGTATTTAGAATAAAAGTATGAGACAGAGTCAATTATACTCATGTACCTTTCTATTTGTAGTTGTAGTGTAGTTTCGGTTGTTGCATAAACAAAATAGAGATGCTCTTGTATGTTGGAATTGGTTTAAGTTATAGTTGTTTGAGAGCAAATATGTGTACGTACAAATTGTTTGTGCTATAATTAGGATTATGCACAGTTGCTTAAATTAAGACTATTTACTTATATGTATATTTTTTTTGAGTACTTATTGTCATTCTCTGATCCAAACCACTAACGACAGTTAAACTTAAGTTGTTGACGCAATATACAAACTGCGTTATTGGATATATTTTTAGGTACGAAATAATTTTTTTTGCTGTTTTAACATCGTCTTTGAAATAAGTATTTTATGAGGCGACTGTGAGAACACTGTTCTTACCCTCTCTTGCCATAGTGATCATATCAACTATAACTTTGAAATGGGAATTTTTTTAAATTAATGGCATTTATATTTTTTCAATCAAACATAAAATTGCAAATATGTTAAATTTTAATCAAAATATTTTATCGCATCAATCCAGAGATGAATTGAAAATGGGACCAACATCAATGATGATTGAATTAAATATGCAGCTAAAACCAAATTAAATTCAAAATTGCATTGAATAAATTAAACTTGTTAATTGGAACTCTATAAATAAATTAACACACTGTTTGTGTAAGACGTTGAAGATGGAAATCTTGACGTTTCTGTAATAGATTAAAAGAAACTTGTACAAATTTCCTTTGATCTATTAGAAAAACGTCAAGATTTCTAACGTCAACGTCTTACACAAACAGGCTGTAAGTGACAGTAAATATATATAGATATATTAAAAAAAAATTTCATTTTAAGTCAATTAAAATTTTGAGTAACTTACATCCTGTTTGTGCAACACGTTGACGTTGGAAATATTAGCGTTTTTGTAATAGATTAAGGAAAATGTATACAAATTGTCAAAGTGTTAAACAAAATGGCTGCTCACATCAAGTAGAGTAATTAATTAAGTCCTGCAGGTAAATACGAAATATCTGTAGTTCTCATGAATAACAGGACATGTTCGAAAATAAAATTTTTTAAGCTTCTTTTATGAAGCTTATTTAAAAAAGGTAAAAGGTGGGAATCGATCCCACGACCTCTGGATTGAGAGCATAGCATCGCTACCACTCAGCCACAGTGTCACCCATATGTAGAGACGTCCCTATTTTTAAAAAATTTCTTAGTGCTTTTTAAAAAACATGTAAAATTTAACACTTTTACAGCACAGGTTATAATTTTTGTCGGTTTAGTTTGTCCATATGCTGCATTTCGTTGGTGCTCATCAGAGAATTACTAAATACGTGTGCATATACATATGTACACTAGAGTGGCATTAGAATGTATGAAAAAAATAAACTTTTGATTTTCGTAAAACAAATCATTGTAACACTTAGGCTAAAATGTAAATGGTACAAGTTTGAGCTAAATCGGACTACTCTAACCCGTGTCCCAGTGAAGTCAAAGTTCAATTATTGGTAATGATTTCATTATTGCAATCATTGATACTTATACAAAGTATTCCACTTTCTTATATTATAGTGACAGATAAGTCATTAAGGCTGTTTCAGACTATAATACAACTATGAATAGTTTTGACTTAAACACTTCTCTGATCTAATTTCAGTTTCAAAAATTTTAAAAAACAATAACAACTCAGCATGTCAGAGTTTCATTTTCTGCAAAAGTGTTAATACTTGTATTATAGTCTGAAACTGCATTTACGAAATACATCTTGCATGTAGTTCTCGAGTAAAGCAATAATTTTTCTAATAGACAAATCAGGAGAAATGGTACGATAATGACTTCAATTTTATGAAAGTTTTATGAAATTATTCGTATAAATTTGAACAGCTCACATTTTTATTTTGTACAAAAAAATTATGCTTGTTGCATTTGAAACAAAAAAAAATCTATCAATTTGTTTTTGGTTTAAATAAAATTGTTAGAATCAACAATTTCCTTCCTTCCCTGTATTAGGGTTGAAACAGACGATGAAAAACTTAAACAATTCATCGTGTAAGTTTAGTCATACAATCATTCAAAGGACCTTTCGTAATATACATATACAAAAAAACACTGAAAATATTGATATTAAAGTAAAACAGAATTATAATACAAATTTCTTATGTGAATGCAAATTGATTTCACTGTCACTTACGCCATTTTATAAATATGTGTGTCGCAAAAGTCTATATATTGATGAAATAAAGTATACTCTTAACTTCCCGTTTTCCCGGGAAAATCTGAAATATTTTCCGGGAATGTAAGTTAGACATTTCAAAATTGTATTTTTGAGTGCATATTTAAATAATAATTAAATACCCAACCTTGTGTGATTAAATATTACTTAAGTTTTATGAGCGTACCATATGTTTTTATGAGTGTGTCTGTTTATTGAAAACATACTCATGAACATCATGTGGTCGGGTTGAAAACATTATGTGGTCGTGTTAAAAAGAATTTCGTTTAAATTTCATAAATACATAGCATATACAATACAAAGTTTCATATTATGGAATGAAGTAATAGAAAAATGCATTATGATGTTCGTTTGGTTTCATAAAATGAGCTTTTATGCAATTTTAATTTTCTACATGTTGATAACCTAACTTTTTTGTTTATGTTAAACAGCTGTTTTTTTTTAAATGTTGCAGTGAAAAAATTACAGCGAATTTAATTACAAATTAAATAAAAAACAAGTAAGAGTGCTATATTCGTGCTATATTTTTCTAATTCCTTATACCAATCTAGTTCTTTAAAAAATACATAAAATATGTTAAGTGAACGAAGCAAAAATGAAACAAGTAATAGTGCTATATTCGGCTGTGCCGAATCTTATATACCCTTTACCAACGTACGAACATATATATAGTATACAGACACATACATACATATTTGTTTTGTAAAAAAATTTATAAATTTCTTCATTTTGGAGATTTTTCCCATTTTGAAGATTTTTTTTTCATTTTGGCGATTTTTTTTTGTTTTTGGGTTTATTTTTATTTAGGAGATTTTTTTTCCCTTTTGGCGATTTTTTGGGGTATTTTTCGTTTTGGGGTTTTTTCATTTTGGTGAATTTTTTCATTTTGGCGATTTTTTTTCATTTTGGCGATTTTCTTTCATTTTGGCGATTTTTATTTAGGCGATTTTTTTCCTTTTTTTTTTGTTTTTTTCATTTTGGCGATTTTTTTTCATTTTGGCGATTTTTGTCTGTTTTTTAGGTTTTTTTCGTTTTGGCGATTTTTTTCATTTTGGCGATTTTTTTTCGTTTCGGCAATTTTTTTTTTGTTTTTGGCGATTTTTTCCTGTTTTGGGGTTTTTTTTCATTTTGGCGATTTTTTTCTTTTTTTTTTTTGGGTTATTTTCGTTTTGGTGATTTTTTCATTTTGGCGATTTTTTTTTCATTTTGGCGATTTTTTCTGTTTTTTAGGTTTTTTTGCAGTTTTGTCGCTTTTTTCTCGTTTTGGCGATTTTTTTCTGTTTTTGGAGTTTTTTTTCATTTTAGCGATATTTTTCTGTTTTTGGGCTTTTCTTTATTTTCTAGATTTTTCCCATTTTGACGATTTTTTTTTCGTTTTGGCGATTTTTTTCATTTTGGCCATTTTTTTCATTTTGGCGTTTTTCTTTTATTTTGGCGATTTTTTTTGTTTATGGGTTTATTTTTATTTAGGCGATTTTTTTCTTTTTTTTTTTGTTTTTTTCATTTTGGCGATTTTTTTTTCATTTTGGCGATTTTTGTCTGTTGCTTAGGTTTTTTTTCGTTTTGGCGATTTTTTTCATTTTGGTGTTTTTCTTTTATTTTGGCGATTTTTTTTGTTTATGGGTTTATTTTTATTTAGGCGATTTTTTTCTTTTTTTTTTGTTTTTTTTTTCATTTTGGCGATTTTTTTTCATTTTGGAGATTTTTGTCTTTTGCTTAGGTTTTTTTTCGTTTTGGCGATTTATATCATTTTGGCGATTTTTTTTTTTCATTTTGGCGATTTTTGTCTGTTTTTATGTTTTTTTTTCGTCTGGTGATTTTTTTCATTTTGGCGATTTTTTTTCATTTTGGCGTTTTTCTTTTATTTTGGCGATTTTTTTTGTTTATGGGTTTATTTTTATTTAGGCGATTTTTTTCTTTTTTTTTTTGTTTTTTTTTTCATTTTGGCGATTTTTTTTTCATTTTGGCGATTTTTGTCTGTTGCTTAGGTTTTTTTTTCGTTTTGGCGATTTTTTTCATTTTGGCGATTTATTTTCGTTTTGGCAATTTTTGTTTTGTTTTTGGCGATTTTTTCCTGTTTTGGGGTTTTTTTTCATTTTGGCGATTTTTTCTGTTTTTTTTTGGGTTTTTGTCGTTTTGGCGATTTTTTATTTTGGCGATTTTTTTCATTTTAGCGATTTTCTTTCATTTTGGCGATTTTTTTTTCATTTTAGCAATTCTTCCGTTTTATGCGATTTACATATTTTAGCTTTATAAATTTTTTTTTTAATTTGGTGTTTTTTTTCGTTTTGGCGATTTTTTTTTGTTTTTGGCGATTTTTGTCGGTTTGGCGATTTTATAATTTTTTGTTTTTTTAGTTTTACCGTTTTTGAAAATTTCAAGAGTTTTGCTCTTACGGTTTCCAAGATACAGCAAGTTGTCAAAATTGCATTAACTGATGGAACACCCTTTAATTTAAATTTTTGGAAATTTTAGTGTTAATTTTTGTAGTCTGTATAAAAATTCACTAAACTTACAAATTATACAATACAAATACATGTATATTACATGGGATTTTAACATTTTTCGTTGCTCGTTTTGGAACACCCTTTAATTTCCAATTCTCATGTATTTGTTATTGTAGCGGCCAAAGGTTTACACACTGTGTCTAAATTTCAGGTCTGTAGCTCTTACGGTTCTCGAGAAAATACTAATATAGTTTTAGACATAGTTAATTTTACATAACACAAAAAGTTAAAGTTTTCCAACCCTGGAAACGTCTTTTTAATTTTTTTCATATTTTTTTAATTTAAAATTCCAATTTTAGTCGTACTGAAGTGTAAAATAAGTTCATTTATTAAAAAAAATAAAAATTTGTTTTCGGTAGTTACTTTTATATCGCAAAATAAAGTTTAAGTTTTCCAGCTCTGCAATGGTCCGTTCGATTTTGCTGAATTTCAATACCAGTCTATTTTGGAAAATTTCTGACACACCAGTCCAAGAACGAAGTCTCTAACTTTTCTGGGAGCTTCGGAAAACCGATTTCACGTACAGACAGACGGACAGACGGACAGACGGACATCGCTTATTCGTCTTCCCTATGCATAAGGATCCAGAATATATATATTTTATAGGTCGCTTATTGATAGTATAGAAATTACAAACGGAATGACAAACCTATATATACCCTTTTACCATTTTTGTTGGTAAAGGGTATAAAAATGGAGCTTATTTACTCGCTCTCGAGATGTTGAAAAGCCGTGCTGCTATTTAATAACTCTAAAATATTCTTAGTATTGCACCTCCATACCAAGTAAACTAACTTGTTTTATATTTTCCCGTATTTAATAATCATTGATGTTGCAAAACTGCTTAGTGTCTTCATTTAAAGTTCCCATTGCAAATGGTATACATCGTGGTATTATGTAAACGTTTTATTCCTACAGGATTTTTTTGAAATTTGTTCAGCAGAAAGGAAAGGTATAAGGAAAATGAAACGGAACATGTCCTTTAATTTATCTTTAGCCATAAATTTTAGTTTTATCTCCAGTTAATAAAAATTAATAGTTATTATGCTGAGAGCACAATAAGCGCAAACCTTCGTTTATACTTCAATTAGATTAGATATCCATAAAAAAATTAAACATGTATAAAAAATCTTGAGTAATGATTTTCCTAAAACATGAAATCTGTTTAACTGAAAAAAAAATATTTTTGGTTATTTTTCTTACCGAAACTTTTTTTTAAGCTCCAACCCTGTAACCATATTTCTGAGTTTCTTAATACTAATTTATTTCTTTATAAAATATAGAATTACCAAAGAAATAATTAGTTTTATATACCAGAAAACATTTAAGTTTTCCAGCTCTGGAGCTATGTCTTTTATTTTTCAAATTTCTATGCCAAACTATTTCATTCTAAGTCATAAAGTGTATAAAACTTGTAAACAAAAAGAAAAAACTAACTTGACCTAGTTACTTTTGTAGAAAAAACAATTAATTTACCAACCCAGGAATCAACCTTTTAGATTTTTCTGATTTAAAAAATTAATAAAGTGTGTTAAGTCAACAAAGAAATAAAAAAAAATTTATTTTTTACTTTAATATTAAAAAAAAAAACCAAATTTTCCATCTTTGGAGCTGTAATTTTAATTTTTCAAATTTTATACGTCAAACTTTTCTTTCAGAAGCATAAAATATATTCAATTTATAAAGGAAAACAAAAAAAACTTTTTAGAACTATTTAATTTTACATAACACAAAAAGTGTAAGTTTTCCAACCCTGGAATCATAATTTAGGAATTTTCTAATTCCTTATACCAATCTAGTTCTTTAAAAAATACTTAAAATATATTAACTGAACAAAGCAAAAAGGAAAAAAGAAAAAACTTTGTTTTATTTAGTTACTCTATTATCAAAAAAAGTTAAAATTTTCGATCTCTGGAGCCTTGGTTTTCATTTTTATAATTTTATAGGCCAATTTTTTCTTTCAGAAGCATAAAATATATTTAATTTATAAAGGAAAAATGAATTATTTAGACGTGTGTAATTTTACATAACACAAACAGTGTAAGTTTTCCAACCCTGGAGTCATAATTTTGGATTTTTGTGATTATTGATACCAATTTAGTTCTTTAAAAAATACATAAAATGTTTAAGTGAACGAAGCAAAAACGAAATAAGAAAAAACTTAGTTTCATTTAATTCCTTTAATATTAAAAAATTCAGTAAAGTGAGACTTTGACTCGCGCACGAAGGGTTCCGCACATTCGGTTCTGAGCATTTTTTAATGTGGCTTTTTTGCTTTTTTGAAGTTTTTTCAGTTTAAAAGATATTTTCAGTTTTGTCGCTTTTTTCTTATTTTGGCGATTTTTTTCTGTTTTTTTGGGTTTATTTTCATTGAAAAATTTTTTTCATTTTGGGGATTCTTTTTTCATTTTGGGGATTCTTTTTTCATTTTGGCGACTTTTTTTCATTTTGGCGATTTTTTTCCGTTTTTGGGGGTTTATTTTCATTTTGGAGATATTTTCATTTTGGCGATTTTTTTGGATTTTTGCAATTTGTTTATTTTTTGGGGTTTTTTTCATTTTGGCGATTTTTTTTCATTTTGGCGACTTTTTTCGGATATTAGCAACTATTTTTTTTCTGGGGTTTTTTTCATTTTGGCGATTTTTTTTTTCATTTTGGCGTTTTTTTCATTTTGACGATTTTTTTTGGGGCTTTTTTCCATTTTGGAGATTTTTTTCATTTTGGCGATATTTTTTCATTATGGCAGTTTTTCCTATTTCGGGGTTTTTTTCATTCTGGCGATTTTTTTGTTTTTTGGGGCTTTTTTTCATTTTGGAGATATTATTTATTTTGGCGATTTTTTTTCATTTTGGCGATTTTTTCCTGTTTTTGAGTTTTTTTTTGCATTTTGGCGATTTTTTCTGTTTTATGTGGTTTTTTTTCGTTTTGGCGATTTTTTTTTTCATTTTGGCGTTTTTTTTTCATTTTAGCAATTTTTCCGGTTATTCGCGATTTATTTTAGTCTTAGAGATTATTTTTGTAATTTGGTGCTTTTTTCATTTTGGCGATTTTTTTGTTTTTGGCGATTTTTTTCGGTTTGGCGATTTTATAATTTTTTGATTTTTTAGTTTTATCGTTTTTGAAAATTTCAAGAGTTTTGCTCTTACGGTTTCCAAGATACAGCAAGTTGTCAAAATTGCATTAACTGATGGAACACCGTTTAATTTAAATTTTTTTAAATTTTAGTTTTAATTTTTGTAGTCTGTATAAAAATACACTAACCTTACAAATTTCAAGTGTATGTATATTATTTGGGATTTTAACATTTTTCGATGCTCGTTTTGGAACACCCTTTAATTTCCAATTCTCATGTATTTGTTGTTGTAGCGGCCAAAGATCTACACACTGTGTCCAAATTTCAGGTCTCTAACTCTTACGGTTCTCGAGAAAATACCCTGCATAGTTTTAGACATAGTTAATTTTATATAACACAAAAAGTTAAAGTTTTCCAAACCTGGAAACGTCTTTTTATTTTTTTTATATATTTTTAATTTAAAATTCTAATTTTAGTCGTACTGAAGTGTAAAGCAAATTTATTTATTAAAAAAAATAAAAATTTGTTTTCGGTAGTTACTTTTATATGGCAAAATAAAGTTCAAGTTTTCCAGCTCTGCAATCGTCTGCTCGATTTTGCTGAATTTCAATACCAATCTATTTTGGAAAATTTCTGACACACCAGTCCAAGAACGAAGTCTCTTGCTTTTCTGGGAGCTTCGGAAAACCGATTTCACGTACACCGGACGGACGGACGGACGGACAGACGGACATCGCTTATTCGTCTTCGCTATTCATAAGGACCCAGAATATATATATTTTTTTGGTCGCAAATTAAAATTATGGAAATTACACACGGAATGACAAACCTATATATTCCCTTTTCCATTTTTGGTAAAGGGTATAAAAAGATTAGATTATTACGTACTTAATTATTAAGTTAACAACTAGGGGTAAGGCTTTGTCAAGTTTTTTTTTTTTTGTATAGAAGCTGATTTAAGTTCTTTTCTCTGCAAATACTGGCAACACTGACTGCAAATGCTGTTTCTACCCGGCATCAGATTATTTATTTTGGATTCGTGGATTTCTTAAATGAGGTTTGAGGTGCCAGCAAAAAAAGGAGTAATTTACTGTATAATGTTTTTTTTTGCTGTTGTGCACTTACCCCGAGATTCATTAGTTTTCCTAATGCAAAATCATTTATTATAGAATTTTTCGTCAATAAAACTTTGAATCTGTTGGCAATGATGGATAAAATAAAATGCAAGAACTCATTTACATTTCGTGGCACCCCTCTCTTTTTCCCATTATTTTGTTCCAGTTGATTGTTTAAATAAAGGAAACGGAAATTTGCCGCCGGAAGTTGGATGAGAGTCTAAAATTGTATTTGTTTTACTTATACGAACGAAAAGGAAAAACAATTTTTTCACTCATTCATTTCTTACTTTCTGATTATAATAACAAAAAAACAGAATCTCATGGAAACTCATTTACAAGCTACTAAAAATTTATAACAACTAGAAGGAGCAAAAAAATAAAAAAAAATACGGAGGAAAAAATTGCTTAAAATATTTTTAAGATAAATGATTGAATGAATGACTGTTTAAAGTAAATGAAAAACACAGAGTCGAGCTAAGTTGAGTGAATTCATTGAATGTTCATTTTAATCTGTTGGAATTTTATATTTATTTCAAACCCCGTTAAAAAAACGTAAAACAGAGAACAAAATTTAAATTGATTGTTGTGTCAATAGTTTGTCATTCTGAAGAATTTAAGGCAAGTATTGGCAAAAAAAAGAGATAAAAAATTAGTAATTTATTATTACTTTAATGCTGTTAAGCATTTGCTCCACTTTAATGTTGTTAATTTATTATTGAATTGGAGAGATTAATGCTTTCATTGAATATTGCAAAATGTTTACACTTGAAATGACAAATATTTTGAATTTATAAGTCCAAGTCCTATAATAAAAAGATTCAAGTTGATACATTGTAACTTAAAAACTTCAAAAACTGTAGTGCTAAAAGTATATTAAAATTTGTTTTCTATTAAAAAAAATATATTATAATAGTGTTCTCACACTGACATTGTTTTAGTAACAGTTGGTTTTAACGTTAAAACCAACTATTAAAACCTGGTTTTACCATACAAAATGATTTACTTACAAAAAACTTGAAACCAGTTTCGAATTGGTTTTAAGTTCGTTTGTTTTCGCTGTGTTAAATTCAGTGCCGCCAAGTTAAATGACCGGAAGCAGCCAATAATGTTTATGCCAGTGAATAGATACCGATTGAAAGAATTTCAACATAAAAATGGATACAGACGCAACAATAAAAAAATTGCGAAGTAAAAGAATCTTTTGGACCTCTGGAAATGAAAATAGACGGCATGGCTGACATTCTTCTGCCGATAATAATAATTCATAATATTTTATTCGGTTGTGTTCATCATATCTGTTATTTAGTCATGACAAAAGCATCCGATATGTTGATCTAATCAATTTAAGAATTGTGATAATCATATCATTATTACAATTTAATGAACATGGATTGTTTTTTGGATTCATATACTACGTTTATACGCAGGGCTTATTTGCAAATAAGACTGTAAATTGTTGCCACATTCTTGTTTTTATTGCGACTTACTAATTCAGAAAACTATTCACGATTAACGCACTATTTGCAAATAACATGCTTGAGGTTGCCACGCTTACAAATGTTTGGTAACAAAAAACAATAAATAGATAAAATATTGCACAAAAAACATTGACAGAAGCAAATAATGATAATTACAACAAGTAAGAGTGCTATATTCGGCTGTGCCGAATCTTATATACCCTTTACCAACGTACGTCCATATACATATATAGTATACAGACACATACATACATATTTGTTTTGTGAAAAAATTTATAATGTTTTTCTCTAAAGCAATTAATAGTAACTGACCTTTCAGTATTTTTCGATTAAAGAGTTTGATTCAATTATTTTATTTTCGATATTAACAATATTTGAATATTTTGCTCTAAACTCTGTGTTTAAGATATATTTTACATTCACTCTTATTTCAGTCAACATCGACGTCACGTCAATATATTAACAAAAAATTGGGGCTCGTTTACTTGCTCTCGAGATGTTCAAAAACCTTGCTGCTATTTAATAACTCTAAAATATTCTTAGTATTGCACCTCCATACCAAGTCAACTAACTTGTTTTATATTTTCCCGTATTTAATAATCATTGATATTGCAAAACTGCTTAGTGTCTTGATTTAAACTTTCAATTGCAAATGGTATACATCGTGGTATTATGTAAACGTTTCATTCCTACAGGATTTCTTTTAAATTTGCTCAGCAAAAAGGAAAGGTATCAGGAAAATGAAACCGAACATGCCCTTTAATTTATCTTTAGCGATACATTTTAGTTTTATCTCCATTTACTAAAAATTAATAGTTATTATCAGGGACAGGGGTTTCATTCAAATGCATGTTTTTTCCTTTAACCCTGTGCCGAATCTTATATACCCTTTACCAACGTACGTACATATATATAGTATACATACACATCCATACATATTTGTTTCATGAACAATTTATAATTTTTTTCTCTAAAGCAATTAATAGTGAGCGACCTTTCAGTATTTTTCGATTAAAGAACTTGATTCAATTATTTTATTTTTGATATTAGCAATAGTTTAATATTTTACTCTACACTCTGTGGTTAAGATATATTTTACATTCACTCTTATTTCAGTCACGTCAATACAATACCAAAAAAATGGGGATTGTTTACTTGCTCTCAAGATGTTCAAAAACCGTGCTGCTATTTAATAACTCTAAAATATTCTTAGTATTGCACCTCCATACCAAGTAAATTAACTTGTTTTATATTTTCCCGTATTTAATAATCATTGATGTTTTGATTTAAAGTTCCCATTGAAAATGGTATACATCGTGGTATTATATAAACGTTTAATTCCTACAGCATTTTTTTTTTAATTTGTTCAGGAGAAAGGAAAGGTATCAGGAAAATTAAACGGAACATGTCCTTTCATTTATCGTTAGCGATAAATTTTAGTTTTATCTCCATTTACTAAAAATTAATAGTAATTATGCTGAGAGCACAATAAGCACACACCTTCGTTTATACTTCAATTAGTTTAGATATCCATAAAAAAATTAACCATGTATAAAAAACTTTGAGTAATGATTTTCCTAAAACATGAAATCTGTTTAATTGAAAAAAAAAAAATATTTTTGGTTTGTTTTTTACCGAAACTTTTTTTAAGCTCCAACCCTGGAACCATATTTCTGAGTTTCTTAATACTAATTTATTTCTTTATAAAATATGGAATATATTTAATTACTAAGAAATAATTAGTTTTATATACCAGAAAAATTTAAGTTTTCCAGCTCTGGAGCTATGTCTTTTATTTTTCTAATTTCTATGCCAAACTATTTCATTCTAAGTCATAAAGTATATAAAACTTGTAAGTTGTAAGCAAAAAGAAAAAACTAACTTCACATAGTTACTCTTGTAAAAAAATAATAAATTTTCCAACCATGGAATCAACCTTTTAGATTTTACTGATTTAAAAAATCAATAAAGTGTGTTAAGTGAACAAAGAAATAAAAAAAATTAGTTTTATACTTTAATATTTAATATTTATACACCAAACGTTTCTTTCAGAAGCATAAAATATATTCAACTTATAAAGGAAAAGAATAATTTTGGATTTTTCTGATTATTGATACGAATCTAATCCTTTAAAAAATACATATTATATGTTAAGTGAACGAAGCAAAAACGAAATAAGAAAAACTTAGTTTAATTTAATTCCCTTAATATTAAAAAATTAAGTAAAGTGTGACTTTGACTCGCGCAGTTTTTTTCAGTTTAAAAAATTTTTTCAGTTTTGTCGCTTTCTTCTCATTTTGGCGATTTTTTTCTGTTTTGGGGGTTTATTTTCATTTTGAAGATTTCTTTCATTTTGGCGATTCTTTTTCCATTTTGGCGAATTTTTCCTAGTTTGGGGGGTTTTTTTCATTTTGGCGATTTTTTTTTAATTTGGCGATTTTTTCCCATTTTTGGGTTTTTTTTTCATTTTGGCGATTTTTTCTGTTTATTTGGGGTCTTTTTCGTTTGGCGATTTTTTTTCATTTTGGCAATTTTTTTCATTTTGGGGTTATTTTTCTTTTTTTGGGGGTTTATTTTAATTTAGGAGATTTTTTTATTTTGGCGATTTTTTTTTTCATTTCTTCGATTTTTTTTATTTTGAAGTTTTTTTTTATTTTGGCGATTTTTTTCTGTTTTGTGGGGTTTTTTTTCGTTTTGGCGATTTTTTTCTGTTTTTGGGGCTTATTTTTATTTTGGCGATTTTTTTCATTTTGGCGATTTTTTTTTTATTTTAGCAATTTTTCCGGTTATTCGCGATTTATTTTAGTCTTAGAATTTTTTTTGTAATTTGGTGCTTTTTTCCAACCCTGGAAACGTGTTTTTTATTTTTTTATATTTTTTTAATTTAAAATACCTATTTTAGTCGTACTGAAGTGTAAAATAAGTTTATTTATTAAAAAAAAATAAAAATTTGTTTTCGGTAGTTACTTTTATATGGGAAAATAAAGTTTAAGTTTTCCAGCTCTGCAATCGTCTGCTCGATTTTGCTGAATTTCAATACCAATCTATTATGGAAAATTTCTGACACATCAGTCCAAGAACGAAGTCTCTAGCTTTTCTGGGAGCTTCCGAAAACCGATTTCACGTACAGACAGACGGACAGACGAACAGACGGGCAGACGAACATCGCTTATTCGTCTTCCCTATGCATAAGGATCCAGAATATATATATTTTATGGGTCGCTTATTGATATTATAGAAATTACAAACGGAATGACAAACCTTTATATACCCTTTTAACATTTTTTTATACCCTTTACCAAAAATGGAAAAGGGTATATATAGGTTTGTCATTCCGTGTGTAATTTCCATAATTTTAATTTGCGACCAAGAAAATATATATATTCTGGGTCCTTATGAATAGCGATGACGAATAAGCGATGTCCGTCTGTCCGTCCATCCGTCCGTCCATCCGTCCGTCCGTCCGTCCGTCCGGTGTACGTGAAATCGGTTTTCCGAAGCTCCCAGAAAAGCTAGAGACTTCGTTCTTGGACTGATGTATCAGAAATGGTCCAACTTAGATTGGTATTGAAATTCAGCAAAATCGGAAAGACGATTGCAGAGCTGGAAAACGTAAACTATATTTTGCCATATAAAAGTAACTACCGAAAACAAATTTTTATTTTTTTTTTAATAAATATATTTATTTTACACTTCAGTACGACTAAAATTGGTATTTTAAATTAAAAAAAATATAAAAAAAATTCAAAAGACGTTTCCAGGGTTGGAAAACTTCAACTTTTTGTGTTATGTAAAATTAATTATGTCTAAGACTATATTAGTATTTTCTCGAGAACCGTAAGAGCTACAGACCTGAAATTTGGACACAGTATGTAGACCTTTGGCCGCTACAACAACAAATACACGAGAATTGGAAATTAAAGGGTTTTCCAAAACGAGCAACGAAAAATTCTAAAATCCCATGAAATATACATACAATTATATGTATATAACCTTTGTAAGGTTAGTGTATTTTTATACAGACTACAAAAATTAACACTAAAATTTCAAAAAATTTAAATTAAAGGGTGTTCCATCAGTTAATGCAATTTTGACTATGCAATTTTGACAACTTGCTGTATCTTGGAAACCGTAAGAGCAAAACTCTTGAAATTTTCAAAAACGGTAAAACTAAAAAATCAAGGAATTATAAAATCGCCAAACCGAAAAAAATCGCGAAAAAAACGCCAAAACGAAAAATACCCCAAAAAAACATGAAAAAATTGCCAAAATGAAAAAAAACCAAAAACAGGAAAAAAACGACAAAATGAAAAAAAATCGCCAAAATTAAAAAACCCAAAAAGAGAAAAAAATCGCCTAAATAAAAAACCCCAAAGCAGGAAAAACGCCATAATGAAAAAAAACCCAAAAACAGAAAAAATCGCCACATTAAAAAAAATTTCTAGGACTAAAATAAATCGCGAAAAACCGGAAAAATTGCTTAAAAAAATCGCCAAAATGAAAGAAAATCGCCAAAATGAAATAAAATCTCCAAAATGAAAAAAATCGCCAAAACGAAAAAAACCCAAAAAACCAGAAAAAAGTCGCCAGAATTAAAAAAAAAAAGAAAAAAAAAACTCCTAAATAAAAAAACCCAAAAACAGAAAAAAATCGCAAAAATGAAAAAAACAATCGTCAAAATGAGAAAAATCTACAAAATGAAGAAAATCCCAATAACAGAAAAAAATCACCAAAATAAAAAAAACCTCCAAAAACAGAAAAAAATCGCCAAAACGAGAAAAAAGCGACAAAACTGAAAAAATCGTTTAAACTGAAAAAATCGTTTAAACTGTAAAAAAAACTTCAAGCCTACCTTTCGTGCGCGATTCAAAGTCGCACTTTACTGAAGTTTTTAATATTAAAGGAATTAAATGAAACTAATGAGCAGATTTTGTAAAAAATTTTGTTTCTAAACGTTTCAAATTTGTATGAAAAATAACGAAAATTCTTTTCAAAAAATATTTTTTTAATACAAATTTCAAAACGAAAAAATCGTTTGAATTTACAAAATCTGACCTTAAGTTTTTCCTTATTTTGTTTTTGCTTTTTTCACTTAACATATTTTATGTATTTTTTAAAAAACTAGATTGGTATCAATAATCAAAAAAATCCAAAATTATGACTCCAGGATTGGAAAACTTACGCTTTTTGTGTTATGTAAAATTAAATAGGTCTAAAAATTTTTTTCTTTTTCTTTATAAATTGAATATATTTTATGCTTCTGAAATAAAATTACAACTCCAAAGATGGAAACTTTAAAAAAATGATAAATTTTTTCACAAAACAAATATGTATGTATGTGTCTGTATACTATATATATGTACGTACGTTGGTAAAGGGTATATAAGATTCGGCACAGCCTAATATAGCACTCTTACTTGTTTTTGGTAAAGGGTATAAAAATTGGGCGTTGTTTACTCGCTCTCGAGATGTTCAAAAACCGCACTGCTATTTAATAATTCTAAAATATTCTTAGTATTGCACCTTCAGACCAAGTAAACTAACTTGTTATACCCTTTATCAAAAAAATTGTAAAAGGGTATATATAGGTTTGTCATTCCGTTTGTAATTTCTATAATATCAATAAGCGATCCATAAAATATATATATTCTGGATCCTTATGCATAGGGAAGACGAATAAGCGATGTCCGTCTGTCCGTCTGTCTGTACGTGAAATCGGTTTTCCTAGAGACTTCGTTCTTGGACTGATGTGTCAGAAATTTTCCAAAATAGATTGGTATTGAAATTCAGCAAAATCGGGCAGACGATAGCAGAGCTGGAAAACGTAAACTATATTTTGCCATATAAAAGTAACTACCGAAAACAAATTTCTATTTTTTTTTTAATAAATAAATTTATTTTACACTTCAGTACGACTAAAATTGGTATTTTAAATTAAAAAAAATATAAAAAAAAATTAAAAAGACGTTTCCAGGGTTGGAAAATTTTAACTTTTTGTGTTATGTAAAATTAACTATGTCTAAAACTATATTAGTATTTTCTCGAGAACCGTAAGAGCTACAGACCTGAAATTTGGACATAGTGTATAGACCTTTGGCCGCTAAAACAACAAATACATGAGAATTGGAAATTAAAGTGTGTTCCAAAACGAGCAACGAAAAATTCTAAAATCTTATGTAATATACATACAATTATATGTATATACACTTGAAATTTGTAAGGTTAGTGTATTTTTATACAGACTACAAAAATTAACACTAAAATTTAAAAAAATTTAAATTAAAGGGTGTTCCATCAGTTAATGCAATTTTGACAACTTGCTGTATCTTGGAAACCGTAAGAGCAAAACTCTTGAAATTTTCAAAAACGGTAAAACTAAAAAAACAAAAAATTATAAAATCGCCAAACCGACAAAAATCGCCAAAAACAAAAAAAAAATCGCCAAAACGAAAAAAAGCACCAAATTAAAAAAAAATTTCTAAAGCTAAAATAAATCGCAAAAAACGGAAGAATTGCTAAAATGAAAAAAAAAATCGCCAAAATGAAAGAAAATCGCCAAAATAAAAAAATCGCCAAAACGAAAAAAACTAAAAAAAAACAGAAAAAAATCGGCAAAATGAAAAAAAAACCCAAAACAGGAAAAAATCGCCAAAAACAAACAAAAAATTGCCAAAACGAAAAAAACGCCAAAATGAAAAAATCGCCAAAATGAAAACAAAAAAAAAAAGAAAAAATCGCCTAAATAAAAATAAACCCAAAAACCAAAAAAAATCTCCAAAATGAAAAAAAAATCGTCAAAATGGGAAAAATCTCCAAAATGAAGAAAAGCCCAAAAACAGAAAAATATCGCCAAAATGAAAAAAACCTCCAAAAACAGAAAAAAATCGCCAAAACGAGAAAAAAGCGACAAAACTGAAAAAACCCAAAACAGGAAAAAATCGCCAAAATGAAAAAAATCGCCAAAACGAAAAAAAACCTAAAAAACAGACAAAAATCGCCAAAATTAAAAAAAAATCGCCAAAATGAAAAAAAAACAAAAAAAGAAAAAAATCGCCTAAATAAAAATAAAAAAAAATCGCCAAAATGAAAGAAAATCGCCAAAATGAAAAAATCGCCAAAATGAAAAAATTCGCCAAAATGAAAAAAACCCCAAAACGAAAAAAACCCCAAAAAAATCGCCAAAAGGGAAAAAAATCGCCTAAATAAAAATAAACCCAAAAAACCAAAAAAATCGCCAAAATGAAAAAAAAATCGTCAAAATGGGAAAAATCTCCAAAATGAAGAAATTTATAAATTTTATCACAAAACAAATATGTACGTATGTACTTATGTATGCATCTGTATACTACATATACATACGTTGGTAAAGGGTATATAAGATTCGATACAGCCGAATATAGCACTCTTACTTGTTATATATAAAACTAGAGATGTGCAAATGCCGCGATCGTGAGTCACGCGTGATCATGGTTCCATTTATATATAATAATGATTTAACAAAATAACGTTTATGGTATTAGCTAACTTTATTAGGCTTATTAAATAATCTATTTTTGTATAATTAGTATTCGCAGTCAGACAATGGCAGGCAATTCATCAGAATAGTGCGTGAGCAAAAAATAATTATGAAGTTTGACCCGTTTTGTTGGAATAAAGCTGCAGTTATATTTTTTAACAAAGAACTCAAGCCGTATCCCACTCATATTTTTAAACTTCATAGTAGCAATTTGCTGGCCACATGTTATTGTCATAAGTTCTGTTTGTTTTCTTGTTTCAAAATCGTATGTTTTATGTCAACCGCAGACAACTTTTCGAAAAGCATGTTTCAAACTTAATGAAGTGTGCATTACACTAATTTCATTCGAGCATGTAATGGCGAAATTTCCAATTTACAATTCTCATTATCAATGTTCTCCTTTAAACTTGTGTCCAGATTGTTCATTTCGGAAGGGTTTGCCCTACTTACTTACTGCTGAAGCAGTACTTAAGTTTAAGCCACAAACCATTGTTTTTAATTTTCACCTTCATACTCACTTCCAGACGGAAAAGTAGGACCTATAGTCTTGCGTATGGGAATATTCCATACAAAATGAGTCAACATAAAAAATAAATGGCCAGACAGGCAGAGGAATGAAACAATCCACGACTTTCTTTATCTTGTATCTGTTTTTTCAATTTCCCAAGCCTCAGCGAGCGCATCACAGACTTAAATTGCTCAGGAATCTCCCGTTTGAACTTAAAATAAGTTGGTTTCGATATACAAGTGTGTAAGATAACGTTCTTCTTTGTAGCACAGCTATTTAAATTCACTAATTTAGATCCTTTAAAATCTATTTTAAAGAAAAATATTGAATATACTTTTTTATATGTTTTCTAAATTGTATTTTTCTTTTTTCAGGTAAAAGTGCAGGCAGCAACAAGTGATGCTGTATACGTCACAGAGACTTTTGCTCAACTAGCTAAAGGGCATGCTGTCATTTGTTTCCATTCTTTTCCATTACTCTTCTGCTCTTCTTAACATTTTCCCTTCTGCATGCTTGAGTCAAAGTTTTATAATCTGTTAAAGAAAGAAAAGCCGAAAAAGCATAAATACAATGAATAAATAGAGGTGAAGTATGGCTGCCACTTGGCTGTTTGGCTTGAGTTGTCTTGTTATGTTTTGTTGCACTGCACACGCTATACAAGTATTTGTTGCTGTTTTCTTATAACGACTGAATGACTTGTTTGCCCCACTCTGGCATTACGGTGTTTTATTGCGTCCTGCATCTTATTTTAAATCTACCTAAAACACAACACAAGTTGGCAAGATGGCAGCTAAAAGGTGGAAAATTGTTTTCCTGCAACACTGTGTCGTTTAATGGTTGTTGCAGTTCCAAGAACACAAGGTACTTAAGAAGCCGAAGAAGCTTAACAACAATTTCTAGTTAAGAAGTGATTTTTTAATGCTTTTCCACAGTGTTTGTCTTTAATATTTCGTTCCTTCATTTCATTTTATTTATTATACCCTTTACCAACAAAAATGGTAAAAGGGTATATATAGGTTTGTCATTCCGTTTGTAATTTCTATAATATCAATAAGCGACCCATAAAATATATATATTCTGGATCCTTATGTATAGGGAAGACGAATAAGCGATGTCCGTCTGTCCGTCTGTCCGTCTGTCCGTCTGTCCGTCTGTCTGTACGTGAAATCGGTTTTCCGAAGCTCCCAGAAAAGCTAGAGACTTCGTTCTTGGACTGGTGAGTCAGAAATTTTCCAAAATAGATTGGTATTGAAATTCAGCAAAATCGAGCAGACGATTGCAGAGCTGGAAAACGTAAACTTCATTTTGCCATATAAAAGTAACTACCGAAAACAAATTTTTGGTTGGAAACTTTAACTTTTTGTGTTATGTAAAATTAACGATGTCTAAAACTATATTAGTATTTTCTCGAGAACCGTAAGAGCTACAGACCTGAAATTTGGACACAGTGTGTAGACCTTTGGCCTCTACAACAACAAATACATGAGAATTGGAAATTAAAGGGTGTTCCAAAACGAGCAACGAAAAATTTTAAAATCTCATGTTATATACATACAATTGTATGTATGTATGTATATACACTTGAAATTTGTAAGGTTAGTGTATTTTTATACAGACTACAAAAATTAACACTAAAATTTCCAAAAATTTAAATTAAAGGGTGTTCCATCAGTTAATGCAATTTTGACTATGCAATTTTGACAACTTGCTGTATCTTGGAAACCGTAGGAGCAAAACTCTTGAAATTTTCAAAAACGGTAAAACTAAAAAACAAAAAATTATAAAATCGCCAAACCGAAAAAAATCGCCAAAAACAAAAAAAAATCGCCAAAACGAAAAAAGCACCAAATTACAAAAAAAATTTCTAAGACTAAAATAAATCGCATAAAACGGAAAAATTGCTAAAATGAAAAAAAAATCGCCAAAATGAAAGAAAATCGCCAAAATGAAAAAAATCGCCAAAATGAAGAAAATCGCCAAAACGAAAAGAAAAACCTAAAAACAGAAAAAATGGCAAAAAAAATCGCCAAAATGAAAAAATCGCCAAATGAAAAAAAAAATCGCCAAAATGAAAAAAATCGCCAAAACGAAAAAAAAACCTAAAAAACAGAAAAAATCGCCAAAATGAAAAAAAAATCGCCAAAATGAAAAAAATCGCGAAAACGAAAAAAAAACTTAAAACAGAAAAAACAGAAAAAATCGCCAAAATGAAAAAAACGCCAAAATGAAAAAAATCGCCAAAACGAAAAAAAACCCAAAAAACAGAAAAAAATCGCCAAAATGGAAAAAAAGAAAAAAATCGCCTAAATAAAAAAACCCGAAAACAGAAAAAAATCGCCAAAAGAAAAAAAATCGTCAAAATGAGAAAAATCGCCAAAATGAAGAAAAGCCCAACAACAGAAAAAAAAATCGCCAAAAAGAAAAAAACCCCCAAAAACAGAAAAAAACGCCAAAACGAGAAAAAAGCGACAAAACTGAAAAAATCGTTTAAACTGAAAAAAACTTCAAAAAAGCAAAAGACCCTACCTTTCGTGCGCGAGTCAAAGTCGCACTTTACTAAATTTTTTAATATTAAAGGAATTAAATGAAACTAACGGCCTGGCCGATCGACAACTTGTATTGCAAACAACAACAAATTTTCTAAAGTTATTGTTGTTTGCAATACAAGTTGTCGATCGAACGATTTCTAGTGACCAGGGCCAGGCCGGAAAACTTTCCTTATTTCGTTTTAGCTTTGTTCACTTAACATATTTTATGTATTTTTTAAAAAACTAGATTGGTATCAATAATTACAAAAATCCAAAATTATGAATCCAGGGTTGGAAAACTCACACTTTTGTGTTATGTAAAATTAAATAGGTCTAAAATTTTTTTCTTTTTCTTTATAAATTGAATATATTTTATGCTTCTGAAAGAAAAGTTTGGCGTATGAAATTTGAAAAATGAAAATTACAGCTCCAAACATGGAAACTTTAAAAAAATGATAAATTTTTTCACAAAACAAATATGTATGTATGTGTCTGTATACTATATATATGTACGTACGTTGGTAAAGGGTATATAAGATTCGGCACAGCCGAATATAGCACTCTTACTTGTTTTATTTTATATTATTGTTGTTGTTATTGTTTTTGTTTTTCCTTACAGTTTAGCTGAAATTGTTGAGATTTTCCAAAGGTTTTCTACAATTTCCTTTACTTTGTTGGACTCAAGAACAAGATGTATTTTTTTTCTCCCGCATTTGTAATTTGTTACTTTTTTTGGTGAAGAATTTCTCTTGTGATTGTTGTTATTGCTGTTGTTTCATGCCAGGTATTGGTTTAAGGATATTAAAACGTAAAGCAATTAGAAATTTTCAACAAAAGTTATTTTCTAATGGTATTTAACTATATTGAAAGCAACACCAGTATTTCAGCCAAAATCCAGCTGCTAAAGGAATGATGTGAGTAAAGGAAAAGCAAATATTAAAAAGGAAGTAAAAGCTAGACGTGCACAAACACATACTTTGTTTCCAAGTGATATTGTATGTGTCTACATATATATGTATATTTTTTGTTTGCCAAAATTAAAAATATTGTAAAAGTATTTATACCAAGATATATTTTAAAATATTTCTTGGCAAACATTTTCTTCTAATCTTGGGCACAAAAAAAAAATGTGTACATCTTGTACCAATTGAATACTGCTATAAGAACGTAACCACGAAGCAGGAGGACTAATAGGTTGTATATGTATGAATCGACATTATATTGGAAATATATTTATATTCACTACGGCCCTATGTTCGAAATACGATCTTCGGGAGAATATAAATATTTATATACATTCCCGACAAAGGCGGAAAAGGAATGTATGTACACAGAAAACAATATTCACCAATTAATATTTTCAATTAAGAATTTAAGTCATTCAATTGAATATTTCATTGTATTAATTAATTTGAGTGGGAAAACTTAATTGATATTATCAAATTGTTTATAGGTAAGCATTTTTTATTTTTTAATGTGTATGTGTGTATGTGTTATTATCAATGACCAAAACGCAAACAAAAATAATTAAAAAAAGTCAAGATCAAATTTTTTATTTATTGAACGGTGTTTGATTGTCAATGTACTAGGGTATTCAATCGGTTAATTGTTAATCGGTTAACCGATCAAAATCTTTGAACATGGCTATAAGAGTCTAGTAAAGACTCTGGTATTGTAACTAGGGGGAATTTATAAGTTTTTGTTTAATAATTTAATAAAAGCCAATAGTAGTTGCCAACGATTTAATTAAGGATTATATTTAATTAGAGACGAATTCATCTATTTTATACTTACACTCTGAAATATTTTCTTGTATAAAAACCGAAGCTAAGAAATTCAGAAATTAATTTGTTGGTTGGGAAACTTATTATTTTTCTGATATATAAAAATAACTAGGTCTAATTAATTTTTTTCTTTATAAATTACATATCGCACTTAATCAACAAGAGGGTATTAACTCAAAATTTTTTAAAATTTCTCTTTTTGCAAGAAATCAGCCAATAACATCAATATCTATCTTTTGTAAAATTTTGAACACATTCCGATTGCTCTTTTGTTGATAAAATTTATTTTTCTTTGTGATTTTAATTCGAAATGCGACTGTTTTTATAATAAAATTACTCATTTTTTTTGGAGCTCTGACTCTTTTCGAAACATAGATATTCTTCCCAATACTTTTTATAGCTATTGTTATAGCTATTGCTATTTATTACGAGATACAGGGGTTAGAAAATAATTTTCGTAACAAAATTAATCGACACTATTACAGTTATAAATATATTTTTGTTTTGATTTATTTGTACTTAAAAGCAGCGTACGAAAATAAACGAAACAAATTGTTTGAATTTGTTTTGCTTCGTTCTTTGAAGTGAGTGAAAAAAAAACAAAACAAAAACAATGAGAAACATTGCTGAATTTGATTTTGTATTATTTTTGTCCTGATCACAAACCATAGAACACAGCCGATCGACTGTAAGCCGGCTAACAGCCGCCACCGGCCGCAAACAATATATTAATTTAGTCGTGCGCCGCTAGAAAATATAATAATGGGAAATAAGTTTTAAAATATTTGCGGCTAATTTGACATCATCATGTAATATTTTCACAATGTATGGTTAAAAGATAACAGAGACTTTAACGGCAAGTTGTGTATGAAGAACTTGCAGTTAAAGTTCAGCTTAACTCTTCACCATATATTGTGAAAAGGGACGTAAGTTTGTTTTATAATATGTTCACACTTATGTTTTTAAACATGTTTAATACATGTTCACACTTATGTTTTTAAAAATTTTTAAGACAAGTTTTCTAAGAACTAAACACACTCGTTCACATTATATTTGAGATGTTTAAGGTTGGCGTTTTGTGAATAAATTATTGTGTTGGTAAGAAATTTCGAACAATTATGCTTTTTGTTTGCTTTATTATTTTTAAGCAACAAATGTTTTTGTAAGTAATGTAATATTTTTTAAGCAATTACTGTGTTCCAAATAATTTTTTTAACGTTCCACTATTTAATAACAACACAAAGTTGCCAGAGCTATCAAAAACGCACTGAACATACTTTATTTACGTGTTTATCGATGAGTTTAATTTTAAAACTTGTTAGCTGAGCTGCTTAACAAAACATGTCAATGTATGGTAAAACATAAAAAAATTATTGTGTTTAAGCTCTTAAAGATGAATAGGACGTTAAACACTTAAGTGTAAGCATATTATTATATAGCTAAGTAGCAATTGCTATAACCAGGTTTCCTAAGACACCTCTCTTCTTTTTTTTTTAACTTAATATAGCTCGCGAAGCGATTAGCTTGTCTGCGGAAAACACGCAGGGTCTATGGCGGGAATCGATCCCACGACCTCTGGACTGAGAGGCTAGCATCGATACCGCTCAGCCACAGGGGGAAGGGTTTTAAAATAAAAATGCAATTTGCTTACTATGATATATTCGGATTTTCTTAAAATGTAACCACAAATAGTTTTTCATCTCTACTGAAAACTTTAAATTTTTGAGTTAATACCCTCTTGTTGATTGAGTGCGATATATTTTACGTTTTGGAAAGAAAAATTTGGTGTAGATAATTATAAAAATAATAAATTCAGTAAAGTGCGACTTTGACTCGCGCACGAAGGATTCCTTACGTTGGGCTTTGATCATTTTTTAATATGTCGTTTTTTTGCGTTTATGACGATTTTTCAGCTGAAATGATTCTTCTTACTTTTTTTCTCTTTTATCTTGTTTTGGTGATTTTTTTCATTTTTTGCGTTTTTTAACATTTTGGCGATTTTTTTCATTTTGGCGATTTTTGTCATTTTCGCGATTTTTTTTCTTTATGGCGCTTTTTTTTCATTTTTGCAATTTTTTTAATTTTGGCGATTTTTTAATTTTGGCGATTTTCCTTTTTTTGCGATTTATTTTCGTTTTAGATTTTTTTTTAATATGGCGATTTTTTTCGTTTTCACGATTTTTATTTTGTTTTTTGGCGTTTTTTTTTTTTTGGTTTGGCGATTTGTTTTGGTTTGGCGATTTTATAATTTTGAGATTTTTTTTGTTTTACCGTTTTTGAAAATTTCAAGAGTTTAGCTCTTACGCTTTCCAAGATACAGCAAGATGTCAAAATTACATAGCCAAAATTGCATTAACTGATGGAACACCCTTTAATTTAAATTTTTAGAAATTTTAGTGTTAATTGTTGTAGTCTGTATAAAAATACAAATTTCAAGTGTATATACATACATTTGTATGTATATAACATGGGATTTTAACATTTTTCGTTGCTCGTTTTGAAAACACCCTTTAATTTTTATCTCTCATGTATTTGTTGTTATAGCTGCCAAAGGTCTACACACTCTCTCCAAATCTCAGATGCGTAGCTCTTACGGTTCTCGAGAAAACAGCATGTGACGGACAGACGGACAGCGTAGCGAAAACAATAGGGTTCCTTTTCACCTTTGGTGTACGGAACCCTAATAACCACTGATCCAGAGCTGGAAACTTTTAACTTTTTTTTTGTGGATATTAAAGCAACTAAATAAAACAACTTTTTTACTTTCTTTTTTTCTTTGTTCACTTAACATACTTTATTTATTTTATAAAGAACTACTACATTGGTATAAGGAACCAGAAAAATTTAAAAGGATGATTCCAGTGTTGGAAAATTGTATAAATATATTGCATATTTTAGAAAGAAAGAAATTAGTATTAAAAATTAGAAAAATTAAAATTATGTTTCCAGGATTGTAAATAAAAAAAAACATGGTTAGTAAGAATATAACCGTAAATTTTTTTCCACTTAAACATATGTCATGTTTAGGAAGATCTTTATTCTAGATTTTTATACACTTTACCAAAAGTGGAAAATGGTATATATAGGTTTGTCATTCCCTGTGTAATTTCCATACAATTCATATGCGACCCATAAAATATATGTATATATTCTGGGTCCTTATGAATATGGAACACGAATAAGCGATGTCCGTCTGGTGTACGTGATATCGATTTTCCAAAAATGGTAATGGATACATATAGTAAGAATATCTACTAAATTTTTCGACCGGTTTTAAAACCAGATTTTTCACAATACGGTTGTCGGTTTTTTCAAAATGTTGATTTTTCGAATGTCGAGTAGTTCGGTTTTTTTAATTTATAAAAACCGGCTGAGTCGAACACTTTTCGATTTGTATATTTTGCAATAAAACTAGTTTTTACTATGTTAAAATTTAGACCAACGTGATCTGTCGATTTTCCTGAGTATTTTTTTTTTCAGTGTAAAACTTCTAAGCATTTTTTGAGCATGGTAACAGTCACTCAAACATGAAATGTAAGCGAAATTATTTTAAGAGGTGGTAGCAGAGGCTAATTAAATTGGCCTAATGCTGTGCAATGGATGTCAAAATCCATTTGCAAAAATTTTTTAGTTTTGTTCGACATTTTGCTTCATATTTTATATAGAGGTGGATATATTTCCACCTTGTCCATACATATGAGTAGGTGAGATGCAAAACTCGTTGGTTACAAAAATTAAAAAAATCAAGATAATGATTGATTCTAGTAGCTTTTCAGCAATTTTATAACAAGCAATATAGAGATTGTATCAATGTATGCTCTTTTTGATATTCTTTCATGAGAATTCAAAGTATTCCATTAATTTGGTCCATTTAAGAAGCTGCTATACGTTTTTTGCTTTTTTCCATAATCCTGTTAACGTAATATATATATATATATATATATATATATATATATATATATATATATATATATATATATATATATATATGTATATTATATTTACAGTAAACCTCGGTTAATTACCTCGTCAAATATGTGATGATTTTTAGGGTAATTATTCGAGAAAGGTATTAAAGCGAAGACGTTTAATTACCTCATAGAAGTAATTATGAGAATACGCTTAAATACCTTTAGAAATGCATTTTTCCGAACTCATTGTAGTATGCATGCAGTTCAAACTACTTGAAATAAAATACATATGAATATGTATTTCTTCAAATAAAATATTTTATTATGTAACAAAAACAATTAATATTACAAAAAACAAGTAAGAGTGCTATATTCGGCTGTGCCGAATCTTATATACCCTTTACCAACGTACGTCCATATACATATAGAGTATACAGACACATACATACATATTTGTTTTGTGAAAAAATTTATAATGTTTTTCTCTAAAGCAATTAATAGTAAGTGAACTTTCAGTATTTTTCGATTAAAGAATTTGATTCAATTATTTTATTTTCTATATTAACAATAGTTGAATATTTCACTCTAAACTCTGTGGTTAAGATATATTTTATATTCACTTTTATTTCATTCAACATCGACGTCACGTCAATATATTAACAAAAAATTGGGGCTCGTTTACTTGCTCTCGAGATGTTCAAAAACCGTGCTGTTATTTAATAACTCTAAAATATTCTTAGTATTGCACCTCCATACCAAGTCAACTAACTTGTTTTATATTTTCCCGTATTTAATAATCATTGATGTTGCAAGACTGCTTAGTGTCTTGATTTAAATTTCCCATTGCAAATGGTATACATCGTGGTATTATGTAAACGTTTCATTCCTACACGATTTCTTTGAAATTTGTTCAGCAGAAAGGAAAGTTATCAGGAAAATGAAACGAAACATGTCCTTTAATTTATCTTTAGCTATAAATTTTAGTTTTATCTCCATTTACTAAAAATTAATAGTTATTATGATGAGTGCACAATAAGCACAAACCTTCGTTTATACTTCAATTTGTTTAGATATCCATAAAAAAATTAACCATGTATAAAAAATCTTCAGTAATGATTTTCCTAAAACATGAAATCTGTTTAAATGGAAAAATAAATATTTTTGGTTATTTTTTTTTACCGAAACTTTTTTTAAGCTCCAACCTTGGAACCATTTTTCTGAGTTTCTTTATAAAATATAGAATATATGTAATTACCAACGAAATAATTAGTTTTATATTCCAGAAATAATTATACCCTTTACCAAAAAAATGGTAAAAGGGCATATATAGGTTTGTCATTCCGTTTGTAATTTCTATAATATCAATAAGCGACCCATAAAATATATATATTCTGGATCCTTATGCATAGAGAAGACAAATAAGCGATGTCCGTCTGTCCGTCTGTCCGTCTGTCCGTCTGTCTGTACGTGAAATCGGTTTTCCGAAGCTCCCAGAAGCGCTAGAGACTTCGTTCTTGGACTGGTGTGTCAGAAATAGATTGGTATTGAAATTCAGCAAAATCGGGCAGAAGATTGCAGAGCTGGAAAACTTAAACTTCATTTTGCCATATAAAAGTAACTACCGAAAACAAATTTTTATTTTTTTTAATAAATGAACTTATTTTACACTTCAGTACGACTAAAATTGGAATTTTAAATTAAAAAAATATAAAAAAATTAAAAGGACGTTTCCAGGGTTGGAAAACTTTAACTTTTTGTGTTATTTAAAATTAACTACATGTGTCTAAAACTATGTCTGTCACAGGGTATTTTCTCGAGAACCGTAAGAGCTACAGACCTGAAATTTGGACACAGTGTGTAAACATTTTTGGCCGCTACAACAACAAAGACATAAGAATTGGAAATTAAAGGGTGTTCCAAAACGAGCAACGAAAAACTTTAAAGTCACATGTAATATACATACAATTATATGTATGTACATATGTATGTATATACACTTG
Source organism: Tachina lurida (assembly GCA_944452675.1). NCBI lineage: Eukaryota > Metazoa > Arthropoda > Insecta > Diptera > Tachinidae > Tachina > Tachina lurida. The sequence continues at coordinate 46,181,712 of OX101756.1, forward strand.
AAATTTGTAAGGTTAGTGTATTTTTATACAGACTACAAAAATTAACACTAAAATTTCAAAAAATTTTAATTAAAGGGTGTTCCATCAGTTAATGCAATTTTGGCAACTTGCTGTAAGAGCAAAACTCTTGAAATTTTCAAAAAAGGGTTTAACTAAAAAATCAAAAAATTATAAAATCGCCAAACCGAAAAAAATCGCCAAAATGAAAATAAGTACCAAATTACAAAAAAATGTTTAAGACTTAAATAAATCGGGAATAACCGGAAAAATTGCTAAAATTAAAAAAAATCGCCAAAATGAAAGAAAACCACCAAAATGAAAAAAACCTCAAAATGAAAAAAATCGCCAAAATGAAAAAAATCGTCAAAACGAAAAAAACCCCACAAATCAGAAACAATCGCCAAAATGAAAAAAAATCTCCAAAATGAAAAAAGCCCCAAAAACGGAAAAAAATCGCCAAAATGAAAAAAAAAACAGGAAAAAATCACCAAAATAAAAAAAATCGCCAAAATGAAAAACAAATCTCCAAAATGAAAAAAAAGCCCCAAAAACAGAAAAAAATCGCGAAAATGAAAAAAAATCGCTAAAATGAAAAAAGTCTCCAAAATAAAAAAAAAACCCAGAATAGGAAAAAAATCGCCAAAATGAAAAAAATCTTCAAGATGAAAATAAGCCCCCAAAAACAGAAAAAAACGCTAAAATGAAAAAAAAACGGAAAAAACAAAAAAAAATCGCCAAAATGAGAAAAAAGCGACAAAACTGAAAAAAACGTTTAAACTAAAAAAAAACTTCAAAAAGCAAAATAGCCACATTAAAAAATGCTCAGAACCGAATGTACGGAACCCTTCGTGCGCGAGTCAAAGGCGCACTTTACTGAATTTTTTAATATTAAAGGAATTAAATGAAATTAAGTTTTTTCTTATTTCGTTTTTGCTTCTCTCACTTAGCATATTTTATGTATTTTTTAAAGAACTTGATTGGTATCAATAATCAGAAAAATCCAAAATTATGACTCCAGGGTTGGAAAACTTACACTTTTTGTGTTATATAAAATTAAATAGGTCTAAATAATTATCTTTTCCTTTATAAACTAAATGTATTTTATGCTTCTGAAAAAAAAAATTGGTGTATAAAATTATAAAAGTGAAAACCAAGGCTCCAGAGATGGTAACTTTGAACTTTTTTTGATAATAGAGTAACTAAATAAAACTAAGTTTTTTCTTTTTTCCTTTTTGCTTTGTCCACTTAACATATTTTATGTATATTTTAAAGAACTAGATTGGTATAAGGAATTAGAAAAATCCTAAATTATGATTCCAGGGTTGGAAAACTTACACCTTTTGTGTTATGTAAAAATAAATAGGTCAAAATTTTTTTTTCTTTATAAATTGAATATATTTTATACTTCTGAAAGGAAAGTTTGGCGTTTAAAATTTGAAAAATGAAAATTACAGCTCCAAGGATGGAAACTTTGATTTTTTTTGATATTAAGGTATAAAATTAATTTTTTTTATTTCCTTGTTCACTTAACACAATTTATTAATTTTTTAAATCAGAAAAATCTAAAATGTTGGTTCCAGGGTTGGTAAATTTATTGTTTTTTTTTACAAAAGTAACTAGGTCAAGTTAGTTTTTTCTTTTTGTTTACAAGTTCTATATATACTTTATGACTTAGAATGAAATAGTTTGGCATAGAAATTAGAAAAATAAAAGACATAGCTCCAGAGCTGGAAAGCCGACATTTTTCTGGTATAAAAAACTAATTATTTCTTGGTAATTAAATATATTCTATATTGTATAAAGAAATAAATTAGTATTAAGAAACTCAGAACTATGGTTCCAGGGTTGGAGATTGAAAAAAGTTTCGGTAAAAAAATAACCAAAAGTATTTTTCTATATTCTTATGAATTGAATAGGCTAATGTTCGTAACGCTTTTTAAGCCAAATTACATTTGATAATTATTAATGAACAAATAACATCAAAGTTAGTTGTAAATATTCTGACAACAACACATACCCAGCAAAAAACTTTGTCTACCAGAATGCGAAAAAGTGTATGTACTCCCCAGCCGTAAGTACTTACAATTTGTTTGAATAACCCATTATTTTTGTTTGACAAGTTCAAAAAGTATGTGGTACCCTATACTCTTTGCCTACAAATATCCAAAGGTAATAGATTACTGATTGCCTAAAGTATTAAAAATTTAATGGGTTATTTTATGGATAACTTCCTGCCGAAAATGAATTCAAAAATAGTTTTTTGCTAATAAAAATAAATAGAATTTTTTAAAGATCATAATTTTACAAAGAAAATATATGAATATGTATATTGAATAATATGCAAAAAAATTTTGTAATAAATTTTTCTCTTTATACTTCATTATTAACTGGAAAGTACTACAATAAGTACTTTCACGTAATGATATAAACAAGTACCACTCATTACTTTGTGAGCCATTAAAAGAGCACTACCAATTACAAAATCTTGAAAAATTTTGGCTGGGTAGTTGAACGGAACAGGCAGCCGTTTTCGAAGGCCACTAAACCTTCCTCATCAGCGTTATTCTGTGTTTTGGTCCACTGTGTGTGGTGTCAGTTGATGTAGATGTCTGCCTTATATACGGAACTTTATTGCAAATGGAATATGTGAATTGGTTTGATTCATTGCATTTCAATTTGCTCATGTGTTTTGTAATGACGGCTGGCTGTTCCGTTCAACTATGTGTTGTTTTCAGAATATTTACAACTAATTTTGATGTTATTTGTTCATTAATAATTATCACATGTAATTTGGCTTAAAAAGCGTTACGAACAGTAGCCTTATTCAATTCATAAGAATTTAAGAAACAAATACAGTTCGAAAAATAATAATTAAATTAACAAAAGTATTTTTTTTCAGTTAAACAGATTTCATGTTTTAGAAAAATCATTACAATCAAGATTTTTTTATACATGGTTAATTTTTTTATGGATATCTAAACTAATTGAAGTATAAACGAAGGTTTGTGCTTATTGTGCTCTCATCATAATAACTATTAATTTCTAGTAAATGGACATAAAACTAAAATTTATCGCTAAAGATAAATTAAAGGACATATTCCGTTTCATTTTCCTGATACCTTTCTTTTCTGCTGAACAAATTTCAAACAAATCCTGTAGGAGTAAAACGTTTACATAATATCACCATTTGCAATTGGAACTTTAAATCAAGACACTAAGCAGTTTTGCAACATCAATGATTATTAAATACGGGAAAATATAAAACAAGTTAGTTTACTTGATACGGAGGTGCAATACTAAAAATATTTTAGAGTTATTAAATAGCAGCACGGTTTTTGAACATCTCGAGAGCGAGTAAACAAGCCCCAATATTTTGGTAATGTATTGACGTGACGTCGTTCTTGACTAAAATAAGAGTGAATGTGATATATATCTTAACCACAGAGTGTAGAGTAAAATAATCAACTGTTGCTTATATCGAAAATAAAATAATTGAATCAAATTCTTTAATCGAAAAATACTTAAAGGTCGCTTACTATTAATTGCTTTAGAGAAAAAAATGATAAATTTTTTCACAAAATAGATATGTATGTATGTGTCTGTATACTATATATATGTACGTACGTTGGTAAAGGGTATATAAGATTCGGCACAGCCGAATATAGCACTGTTACTTGTTTTTTTATATTTTTTTAATTTAAAATTCCAATTTTAGTCGTACTGAAGGGTAAAATAAGTTTATTTAAAAAAAATAAAAATTTGGTTTCGGTAGTTACTTTTATATGGCAAAATGAAGTTTAAGTGTTCCAGCTCTGCAATCGTCTCCTCGATTTTGCTGAATTTCAATACCAATCTATTTTGGAAAATTTCTGATACACCAATCCAAGAACGAAGTCTCTAGCTTTTTTGGGAGCTTCGGAAATCCGATTTCACGTACAGACAGACGGACAGACGGACATCGCTTATTCGTCTTCCCTATGCATAAGGATCCAGAATATATATATTTTATGGGTCGCTTATTGATATTATAGAAATGAAATTACAAACGGAATGACAAACCTATATATACCCTTTTACCATTTTTTTGGTAAAGGGTATAATAAATAGATAAGTTGCATATATTCGATGGCATAAATTAAATGGCATAAATGTATACCCACGATGTTTTGGGCAAATAAACGAAGACATATTAGGGGAAATTTCATTGTGGGCTAAAATATTTCTGGGTAATTACCCGAAATCTGTAATTAAACGAAAGTTTATTAAGCGTGGACTGTTGTGTGAAATAGAGTGTAAAGAAATGGGGATTCAATATTTGGGGTAAATAGACGATAAAGCTATTTGATCAATGGGTAATTGAACGGGGTATACTGTATGTACTATACATATGTATGTTTATTTGTTTTATTGTATTTACATGAACTGTTAACTCTTTTTTTTATAAATTAATTCAAAATCAATACTTTTGTATAATACTTTTCTTACTTAAAGAGACCGGTTGACCGGTTTTTCTTGAATTCTAAAAACCGAAACCGGGTTTTTCATAATTTCAAATATTCGAACTATTCGAAAACTGGTTTCTGGAATAAGTCGAATAATCGATTACCCTAATAAGAACACAGAAAATCTAAAAAGATGATTCCATGGTTGGGAAACTTGAACTTTTTGTGATATACAAAACTAATTAAATAAAGCTAGTTATTTCTTTGGTAATTAAATATATTCTATATTTTAGAAAGAAACAAATTAGTATGACCAAAGAAATTTAAATTATAGTTCCAGGGTTGCAAATTGAAAAAAAAATTTGGGTAAAAAAATAACCAAAAAAAAAAGTTTTTTTTTTAGTTAAACATATTTCATATTTTAGGAAGATCTTTACTCAAGCAAGTTCTTTAGTCCAAAAAAATAAGCCGAGAGGTTACTTACTTAAAATTGCACTACAACAAAAAATTTTAAATTGTATCACAAAACAAATATGTATGTATGTATCTGTATACTACATATATGTTTATACGTTGGTAAAGGGTATATAAGATTCGGTCCAGCCGAATATAGCACTCTTACTTGTTTTTTGGCTTTTCTTCTTCTTTTTAACAACAATTTTAAAACATTGCGATACTATGACCTTAATGACTACTGTTTGAACCCCAAATTATTTTTAAATACAAACTTAAATGAACGGTTACGATGGATATCTTTCCAATTTTTTAATAGATTAAAGAGTATTTGTACAAGTTTCACTTAATCTACTACAAAAAGGCAATATTTCCATCGTCAACATTTTACACAAACATGCTGTTAATTCTTATTTATTTATGTGCGTGTATTTAAGCTTCTTTAATTATATATCTTTAAGACTATGGAACAAATGAAGAGTTTTGGAAAAACACACGGACTGGACTGTATAGATTAGTACTAGCAAAGAGTAGTAAGACCCTACACCCATTTTGGCGATTTTGGTAAAGTAATTTTTTATGGACCTAAAAAGAATTTGAAAATCAGCTCGCCCTCAAAAAAATCTTGTTAACATCTGATGCCAAAAGAAAGTAATTTCTACGTGCAGGGACTCATAATTTTGTATTAACAATATTTGGTCAAGTTGTGGCTATAGTAAAGCTGGATAAAGTTTGTGAACATATAATATAATCCCTGTAACTTATTCTGAAAAAGATAAAGAAAATATTCCTTTCCTTTTGCAAAAAGGTGTACAAAAGAATTAGTTTTTTTGGCGTAAATTTTAATTAGATCTATTAAGTGGACTATAAGCTACATTATTGGCATATATAGTTAAGAGATATCACCAAGTCTGAATTAGCTGTCCGCCAAAAACTGATGGCATAATTTTTTTGAGTGCGCACTGATTTTAAAAATATTTTGAGGACCATAAAAATAAATTGTCACAAAAATCGCTAAACTGAGTTCCCATCTATAAAATATATATGGATAATATATGATATCCCAAATAAGGTGCGGACCCAAAAAATTTGGGCATATGAACACTTATATATTCACCTTAAATGCAGACGGACGTAATACACTTTTATATTTTTTACAAGAGAAACTAAAAACGTTACAAACTCAATAATAAAAAAGCATTTTTGAACATTTTTCTCGAAATTTACCTTTAGTATGGATACTTCTATGTTTCTAACCATTTATTTCCTTTTTATATATATTTAAGCTTTTATGTTAGTTAGGTTCCTTTCACAAAAAAATAGATGCATTCGTAATTATATCCCTTGGAATATCTTTAATAAATTCGTAATTTTTGATATCACAGTTCTAAATATTTGCGTGAATATGTAGTTTGATAAAATGAACCTGGATTTCGAATTTTTGTGTAGTTACGTCCGTTTGTATTTAAGGTGACGATATACAGTATGCAAGCTTCATATTCATACATCCTAGTGCCTGAAACTATGTTACAATTTCTTATGTTTGTAGTAACACCCCATGTGTTTGTTGTTAATTCCACCCGAAACAAGTGGCACTCTACTTATTTCACATGAAAACTTAAAATGTTGTAGATACATGTCAAACGTTTTTCCCAAGATAAACAAGGTGTACTGCTTCTGCAAAATTTTTTCATGAGCAATTCGTACCATTTTTTTGATATATATTTTGACAGCATTTCGCGTGAATTGTTGAACAGAGTACCAGGCTTGAGAGTGATCATAGACTCTTAGATGAAGAGAGAGGCTAAGAGAGGTTTGCGTGCGATGTAAACTTGCAAAATTTCTAAAATCAATATAAAATTATCAATAAAACAATCAAACTTTGTGTTGATGAGTCTTTGTAATTATATTTCTCATTTCTCAAGTTATAAGAAGAAAATTTGATGTTTCTAGCATGAAGTCCTAATTTGAAAATGGAAGACATATCTATCAATAAATTTTTTAAAGCTATTGGAAGATTATATTATTGCCCGGAAGATGACTTCATGAGTGTGCCCGAATTTATCTCTGCCGGCGTGTCACAGGGTAGTATACTGGGCGAGTTTTGTATTTGGTATATACTAGTGATATTCCTGTGCCTATGATACAGACTTCCTTAGTATGCATGAAAATCCTCACGAGGCTTCGCGATATCGACAGGAACATATTACCCAGCTGGAACTATGGTTAAAGTTATGGAGAATTAAAGTAAAGGAACAAAAGTGTGTTCCGGTAAATTTTTTCCCCTACGAGGAGATACTTATTCCACCATTAGAATCAACAATCAAATTATTCCTTAAAATTTACAGGTGAAATAACTTTCGGCTTACATGGAAATACCACATTGACTCAAAGCTAACACAAATAAAATTTTAATTGACTCATATACATTGGCTTATTGGTAGAAATTCAAACCTCAGTCTAGACTGTAAACTTTTAATATACAAGTGGCTTTTGAAACCTATATGGTGCTATGGAATTCAGCTATGGGGCACTGACTTAGCTTCAAATGTAGAGAAAATCTAACGAAGGCTTAACAAAATTTTCAGGTTAATAAGATCGGCTCCTCGTACATCAAAAATTCAAATTTACACTGTTTTACTGAAGAAATTACAAAAAACACAGGGAAATGGTTCGCAAAACTCGAGTCTCATTATAATCCCCTTGCTCGTAATATATTGAGCTTACTGAACACATCCTCTTAGGAAACAGGGACACTTTGACTGTCATACGCAGCACTCCAGATGAAACTTTTTGAAAATATTATTCTGCTTAGTACTAGTTTACACTCTCCCTACAAACTAATCAGCTTAGCAGTAACTTTTTAATTTTAAAATTAGGCCTTCATGCCACACCTTATCAATTGCCTGAGAAACATCAATAAAGAGGGCAGAACAATTCGTCTTTTCTTCAAATGTCCTTCTTATACTCGCAAATTGAACCAATGCATTGTAATCGTATGTTCAATGGCGCTTTGGGGACTTCTAAAACCAAATTGATGGTCCGGCAAAGCACACATTATCAGTTAGAATTGGGGACAATTTCGTCATGAGTAGCTTTTCGAGGAGCTTTGGTATTGTTGATAGTAAATTTATTGGTCTATATGACTCAGCCTTGGTAAGATCTTTGCCTGGCTTTAGAATCATTTTGACCTTGGCAAGCTTGCAGTGGTGTGGATAGTACTCCGGTCATAATATGGCATTAAAAAGGAATAACAGAATTCTAATTGCAGTACGAGGCAACTTCATCAGAATTCTGTTACTAATATGTTGTTCGTTTCGCAGTCGTTAAGCAGCTCTGGGTCGAAGAACATCATTTCGCGTCATCGTAATTATTTCTTAAGTACGGTCAGGCTTGTGTCTTTGGTTTGGCCTTCGAGAGTTTTTCGTCTCGCTCGCACTGATTGACTGATCTGCCACTGATAACCGTATAATCTTGCGGTTTTTTGTGAAATTTCTGTAACAACCACGTTGCTACTTCCTATGTGAAGGCATAGGTCGTACAGTCAGTCACAAAATAATTTTTTTGAAAATATTCTTATTAACATCTTGGGAATATGGCCTAGTTACTCCGCCCATATTCGTGCAACACCCTACGATGCAAATTTTCTTTGTATATTATGTTTCAATAAATAAATAAATAAATATTGTGCGTTTTTTGTTATGAAGAAGTTGGCTGCATTGTTTTGAAGAAATAAATAAGTGTGACTGCATGTGGTTTGAATTAAGTGCGGCTTTATGTATGTATGCATGTGGGTTTGTATTGTTTTTAGGACGTTTTTGCCATGTAAACAGCATCTGTACAAGAGAGCAGTAATGAGTAGTGAAAAAGTAAGTAGAGTTGAATCATGTCCTATAATTTCTTTAACTTATGTGCACTCATAATTATTGCAATGGTGTGTATGAATCCTATTCACTCGAAAGCTTGAAGAGCGCATCGAACTCATACTTAGCAACATTTACGACAATGTTGATTTCGACTCTCCTCAATGCTATAAACACAATCAAGTCCACCGACCATCGACTGCAAGATGTCAAAAATAGAATACATGCGTGCTTATGAGAAAAATTCTTTTAGCCGCTACACGACTACCGACTACACGGCTACTTTTGTAGCCCGTAGCCAACTTAGGCTAATTTCTATTTTTCTTGGCTACAAAAAACAGATTAGTGCTGCCAATACAATAAATGCATGAAATGGTGGTTTTAAAAACGCAATACATTAAATATCGCTATTAAAAACGCGAAAAACTATTATAGTGGCACCATTGAAAACTAATAATCATGTGTTCATTTGTTCATTTGTTTCATTTAGATTTATTTTTTGGTGTTTTTATTGAAATTGGTAAGTATATAATATTCATTTTTACTGTTTATATGTATTTATTATATTGTTTAATGTAATGATGTTTAATGTAATGATGTTTATTTTTTGTAGTTAGTGGTCGGTAGTCGTTAAAAGAATTAAGTAGCTGGCGACTTGGCTATTTTTGTAGCCAGCTACTTTTGTAGTCGGTAGTCGATGGTCGGTAGCCTTTGATTTTGTTTATAGCATAAATCAATGCCTATGGACGATCAAAATAAGTATGATTCACAATGCTAGCTTCGCATACGAACATTAAAGTTCTCATTATGAGGTTATGTGTTTCTCTGCTGCTTTTTCTCTTATTTTTTTTCGCACGAATTGAAAAACAACGGTATTTACTACTATTGTAAACTACTTGCCAACTGTTTATTGACTAAACTTTTAAATAAACATACATGCATGACTTGAGTGAGCTGAATCAATGTGAGTATTATAAGTATTTACCTGCAATTATAAATCAAACTGAGGTGATTTATGAGTATGTGTGCGGTCGTCGTCGCATTCATATTTATTTCAACCTATAGTTATAAATCAGTGTCATCGTGAGTATGCGTAAATCAGAGCAGTTGAGTTTAAATGATGTCTACTCACTTATATTTAAAATTTCATGAGTCAGTATGAATAGCGAAAAAACGACTCATTGCCGATCACTGATCTGTACTAAAATAAGGCCAGATGAAGAAAATCACACAAATATCCCAAAACATACACTGACATAAATTTGAATGAATTTAAGTATAATAGAAAGTATTTATAACAAGAACTAACACAAAAATCGTTTCAGTTTGTAAGTTTAATAACTAGAAACAACCAGTTGTACGCACTTGCACAAGTATACACACATAAACAAAACTGCAAATCTGAAAATTCGATACCCACACAAACGTATATTTAATAACATATTTCAGCAAAAAAAAAAAAACAACGATGAAGAATATTTACCACAAATTTTATGAAGTAAAATTTAATTACAAAATAATAAAGTTCATATCCATACAGGGTGCTTAAGGATGTCTGTCTGATGATTTGAGGTTTTTATGCAATATTTTTAAGCAACAGTTTTGTAGTATATTTCAAGGGTTCTTCTGCATAGATATATGTACATACATATATATAAAATGTACATACATACATACACAATACATATATACATATGCACACATACATTTCATGCCGCTTGATTTCGTTATCAACACCCGTTTTTAGATATGAGTATTCATGCATATTTTTCTTGGAAACAAAAATCTAATAAAATTGTAATTTACTTAATGCATTAAACACATTCGACACAGCAGGCTACGGGCTACAATCTGTCAAAAATAGAATACACACATTCTTATGGTAACAATTATTTTAACGACAGCAGGCTACACGACTGCACGACCACCGTTGTAGCTGTCGCCAACTTTAAACTAATTTCTATTTCTCTGGCTACAATGAGCAAATGCAGTGTTACCAGTATAATACAAAATGGTGAATGAATGATATCGTACAATTATTTCATACTATTTACTAGAAACAATATCCAAAAATTGATGTAAAGAATAAATTGATTCATTATTGTACTTTTATGTGAAATAAGTACATTTTAAAAGAAAAATTAATTTTTATAAATGCAAAATATATGAAAGTGTCAATACTGAACTATGTATTTGTACTTGAATATCAGCTGCAGATGGTGCTGCTGCCGTCTCCAAAATAATTAAGTAGCTGGCTACGAGGCGACAAATGCTGCTAGCGGCATTTGAAGTCGTGTGTTCGTGTAGCCTGCTGTGGTGAATGTGTTTAATGCATAAATCTTCAGAGTTCATAACGTCCATTAGAAAAATGTAACAAAAATTATGTTGTCCATCATAACAAATCAATGTGGATTCTCAATAAGTAAGTAAGTATGTATTTTATTAAAAGTCTTTTGGCTAATGAATCAGTGAATATTTAAATGTTGTTTAAGTTCATTTTCATAAAAAATTAAAATGTTTTAAATACACTTTCGTTCTTCCAGTGGCTAGTTAAAGTTATTATCAAATTACGCTGAAAGTACGGTTGCACTACAAGATTTCCAAATATTATGGAAAGCTTTCCGAAGAACAGCTGTTCAATAGAAATAAGAAAGTTGATTTATCAATTTGCAGAAAAGTGAAATAGCAAAAAACACATTTTATGATACAAAACGAGTATCAGAACTAATTTTTCTATTTATATATTTCATGATATGAAAATATTTGTTACACTTATTGTATATTTGCGAAACCACTCACATGTTGTCACAAAAATCGCTAAACTGAGTTCCCATCTATAAAATATATATGGATAATATATGATATCCCAAATAAGGTGCGGACCCAAAAAATTTGGGCATATGAACACTTATATATTCACCTTAAATGCAGACGGACGTAATACACTTTTATATTTTTTACAAGAGAAACTAAAAACGTTACAAACTCAATAATAAAAAAGCATTTTTGAACATTTTTCTCGAAATTTACCTTTAGTATGGATACTTCTATGTTTCTAACCATTTATTTCCTTTTTATATATATTTAAGCTTTTATGTTAGTTAGGTTCCTTTCACAAAAAAATAGATGCATTCGTAATTATATCCCTTGGAATATCTTTAATAAATTCGTAATTTTTGATATCACAGTTCTAAATATTTGCGTGAATATGTAGTTTGATAAAATGAACCTGGATTTCGAATTTTTGTGTAGTTACGTCCGTTTGTATTTAAGGTGACGATATACAGTATGCAAGCTTCATATTCATACATCCTAGTGCCTGAAACTATGTTACAATTTCTTATGTTTGTAGTAACACCCCATGTGTTTGTTGTTAATTCCACCCGAAACAAGTGGCACTCTACTTATTTCACATGAAAACTTAAAATGTTGTAGATACATGTCAAACGTTTTTCCCAAGATAAACAAGGTGTACTGCTTCTGCAAAATTTTTTCATGAGCAATTCGTACCATTTTTTTGATATATATTTTGACAGCATTTCGCGTGAATTGTTGAACAGAGTACCAGGCTTGAGAGTGATCATAGACTCTTAGATGAAGAGAGAGGCTAAGAGAGGTTTGCGTGCGATGTAAACTTGCAAAATTTCTAAAATCAATATAAAATTATCAATAAAACAATCAAACTTTGTGTTGATGAGTCTTTGTAATTATATTTCTCATTTCTCAAGTTATAAGAAGAAAATTTGATGTTTCTAGCATGAAGTCCTAATTTGAAAATGGAAGACATATCTATCAATAAATTTTTTAAAGCTATTGGAAGATTATATTATTGCCCGGAAGATGACTTCATGAGTGTGCCCGAATTTATCTCTGCCGGCGTGTCACAGGGTAGTATACTGGGCGAGTTTTGTATTTGGTATATACTAGTGATATTCCTGTGCCTATGATACAGACTTCCTTAGTATGCATGAAAATCCTCACGAGGCTTCGCGATATCGACAGGAACATATTACCCAGCTGGAACTATGGTTAAAGTTATGGAGAATTAAAGTAAAGGAACAAAAGTGTGTTCCGGTAAATTTTTTCCCCTACGAGGAGATACTTATTCCACCATTAGAATCAACAATCAAATTATTCCTTAAAATTTACAGGTGAAATAACTTTCGGCTTACATGGAAATACCACATTGACTCAAAGCTAACACAAATAAAATTTTAATTGACTCATATACATTGGCTTATTGGTAGAAATTCAAACCTCAGTCTAGACTGTAAACTTTTAATATACAAGTGGCTTTTGAAACCTATATGGTGCTATGGAATTCAGCTATGGGGCACTGACTTAGCTTCAAATGTAGAGAAAATCTAACGAAGGCTTAACAAAATTTTCAGGTTAATAAGATCGGCTCCTCGTACATCAAAAATTCAAATTTACACTGTTTTACTGAAGAAATTACAAAAAACACAGGGAAATGGTTCGCAAAACTCGAGTCTCATTATAATCCCCTTGCTCGTAATATATTGAGCTTACTGAACACATCCTCTTAGGAAACAGGGACACTTTGACTGTCATACGCAGCACTCCAGATGAAACTTTTTGAAAATATTATTCTGCTTAGTACTAGTTTACACTCTCCCTACAAACTAATCAGCTTAGCAGTAACTTTTTAATTTTAAAATTAGGCCTTCATGCCACACCTTATCAATTGCCTGAGAAACATCAATAAAGAGGGCAGAACAATTCGTCTTTTCTTCAAATGTCCTTCTTATACTCGCAAATTGAACCAATGCATTGTAATCGTATGTTCAATGGCGCTTTGGGGACTTCTAAAACCAAATTGATGGTCCGGCAAAGCACACATTATCAGTTAGAATTGGGGACAATTTCGTCATGAGTAGCTTTTCGAGGAGCTTTGGTATTGTTGATAGTAAATTTATTGGTCTATATGACTCAGCCTTGGTAAGATCTTTGCCTGGCTTTAGAATCATTTTGACCTTGGCAAGCTTGCAGTGGTGTGGATAGTACTCCGGTCATAATATGGCATTAAAAAGGAATAACAGAATTCTAATTGCAGTACGAGGCAACTTCATCAGAATTCTGTTACTAATATGTTGTTCGTTTCGCAGTCGTTAAGCAGCTCTGGGTCGAAGAACATCATTTCGCGTCATCGTAATTATTTCTTAAGTACGGTCAGGCTTGTGTCTTTGGTTTGGCCTTCGAGAGTTTTTCGTCTCGCTCGCACTGATTGACTGATCTGCCACTGATAACCGTATAATCTTGCGGTTTTTTGTGAAATTTCTGTAACAACCACGTTGCTACTTCCTATGTGAAGGCATAGGTCGTACAGTCAGTCACAAAATAATTTTTTTGAAAATATTCTTATTAACATCTTGGGAATATGGCCTAGTTACTCCGCCCATATTCGTGCAACACCCTACGATGCAAATTTTCTTTGTATATTATGTTTCAATAAATAAATAAATAAATATTGTGCGTTTTTTGTTATGAAGAAGTTGGCTGCATTGTTTTGAAGAAATAAATAAGTGTGACTGCATGTGGTTTGAATTAAGTGCGGCTTTATGTATGTATGCATGTGGGTTTGTATTGTTTTTAGGACGTTTTTGCCATGTAAACAGCATCTGTACAAGAGAGCAGTAATGAGTAGTGAAAAAGTAAGTAGAGTTGAATCATGTCCTATAATTTCTTTAACTTATGTGCACTCATAATTATTGCAATGGTGTGTATGAATCCTATTCACTCGAAAGCTTGAAGAGCGCATCGAACTCATACTTAGCAACATTTACGACAATGTTGATTTCGACTCTCCTCAATGCTATAAACACAATCAAGTCCACCGACCATCGACTGCAAGATGTCAAAAATAGAATACATGCGTGCTTATGAGAAAAATTCTTTTAGCCGCTACACGACTACCGACTACACGGCTACTTTTGTAGCCCGTAGCCAACTTAGGCTAATTTCTATTTTTCTTGGCTACAAAAAACAGATTAGTGCTGCCAATACAATAAATGCATGAAATGGTGGTTTTAAAAACGCAATACATTAAATATCGCTATTAAAAACGCGAAAAACTATTATAGTGGCACCATTGAAAACTAATAATCATGTGTTCATTTGTTCATTTGTTTCATTTAGATTTATTTTTTGGTGTTTTTATTGAAATTGGTAAGTATATAATATTCATTTTTACTGTTTATATGTATTTATTATATTGTTTAATGTAATGATGTTTAATGTAATGATGTTTATTTTTTGTAGTTAGTGGTCGGTAGTCGTTAAAAGAATTAAGTAGCTGGCGACTTGGCTATTTTTGTAGCCAGCTACTTTTGTAGTCGGTAGTCGATGGTCGGTAGCCTTTGATTTTGTTTATAGCATAAATCAATGCCTATGGACGATCAAAATAAGTATGATTCACAATGCTAGCTTCGCATACGAACATTAAAGTTCTCATTATGAGGTTATGTGTTTCTCTGCTGCTTTTTCTCTTATTTTTTTTCGCACGAATTGAAAAACAACGGTATTTACTACTATTGTAAACTACTTGCCAACTGTTTATTGACTAAACTTTTAAATAAACATACATGCATGACTTGAGTGAGCTGAATCAATGTGAGTATTATAAGTATTTACCTGCAATTATAAATCAAACTGAGGTGATTTATGAGTATGTGTGCGGTCGTCGTCGCATTCATATTTATTTCAACCTATAGTTATAAATCAGTGTCATCGTGAGTATGCGTAAATCAGAGCAGTTGAGTTTAAATGATGTCTACTCACTTATATTTAAAATTTCATGAGTCAGTATGAATAGCGAAAAAACGACTCATTGCCGATCACTGATCTGTACTAAAATAAGGCCAGATGAAGAAAATCACACAAATATCCCAAAACATACACTGACATAAATTTGAATGAATTTAAGTATAATAGAAAGTATTTATAACAAGAACTAACACAAAAATCGTTTCAGTTTGTAAGTTTAATAACTAGAAACAACCAGTTGTACGCACTTGCACAAGTATACACACATAAACAAAACTGCAAATCTGAAAATTCGATACCCACACAAACGTATATTTAATAACATATTTCAGCAAAAAAAAAAAAACAACGATGAAGAATATTTACCACAAATTTTATGAAGTAAAATTTAATTACAAAATAATAAAGTTCATATCCATACAGGGTGCTTAAGGATGTCTGTCTGATGATTTGAGGTTTTTATGCAATATTTTTAAGCAACAGTTTTGTAGTATATTTCAAGGGTTCTTCTGCATAGATATATGTACATACATATATATAAAATGTACATACATACATACACAATACATATATACATATGCACACATACATTTCATGCCGCTTGATTTCGTTATCAACACCCGTTTTTAGATATGAGTATTCATGCATATTTTTCTTGGAAACAAAAATCTAATAAAATTGTAATTTACTTAATGCATTAAACACATTCGACACAGCAGGCTACGGGCTACAATCTGTCAAAAATAGAATACACACATTCTTATGGTAACAATTATTTTAACGACAGCAGGCTACACGACTGCACGACCACCGTTGTAGCTGTCGCCAACTTTAAACTAATTTCTATTTCTCTGGCTACAATGAGCAAATGCAGTGTTACCAGTATAATACAAAATGGTGAATGAATGATATCGTACAATTATTTCATACTATTTACTAGAAACAATATCCAAAAATTGATGTAAAGAATAAATTGATTCATTATTGTACTTTTATGTGAAATAAGTACATTTTAAAAGAAAAATTAATTTTTATAAATGCAAAATATATGAAAGTGTCAATACTGAACTATGTATTTGTACTTGAATATCAGCTGCAGATGGTGCTGCTGCCGTCTCCAAAATAATTAAGTAGCTGGCTACGAGGCGACAAATGCTGCTAGCGGCATTTGAAGTCGTGTGTTCGTGTAGCCTGCTGTGGTGAATGTGTTTAATGCATAAATCTTCAGAGTTCATAACGTCCATTAGAAAAATGTAACAAAAATTATGTTGTCCATCATAACAAATCAATGTGGATTCTCAATAAGTAAGTAAGTATGTATTTTATTAAAAGTCTTTTGGCTAATGAATCAGTGAATATTTAAATGTTGTTTAAGTTCATTTTCATAAAAAATTAAAATGTTTTAAATACACTTTCGTTCTTCCAGTGGCTAGTTAAAGTTATTATCAAATTACGCTGAAAGTACGGTTGCACTACAAGATTTCCAAATATTATGGAAAGCTTTCCGAAGAACAGCTGTTCAATAGAAATAAGAAAGTTGATTTATCAATTTGCAGAAAAGTGAAATAGCAAAAAACACATTTTATGATACAAAACGAGTATCAGAACTAATTTTTCTATTTATATATTTCATGATATGAAAATATTTGTTACACTTATTGTATATTTGCGAAACCACTCACATGCACAAAACGTATGATATGTTTGTAAAACTTAAACAACACTTAAATGTACAATGTTGGCTATTTAAGTTTGATTTAATTGTACGGTGAGAAACCAATTTTTTTGTTTAAACAATATTTATTTAGCCCTTAGATACACTAAAGGCAAAGTCAATAAAGAAGCAAATCCCACTTTCCAAGCAAAAAGACAATTCACAACCTATTATAGGAGTCGGAGTTGGTACTAGCGATGCACGAATATTCGTATTCGTATTCGAATTGTCGAATAATCGGCCATATTTAGATATTCGTATCAATATTTGTATTCGCCAAATTCAGGCGAATACGAATACGAATGTTTTTCCAAACAAATTAAATAAATGCATAAATGCTAAAAATATTAGTTTGTACAAATCCATTAAATTTTTTGTATAGAAATTAGTTCTTTGTATCATTTTCAAATATTGTTTTATGACGATCATTAAAATTTTGGGTAGTTTTTATTAACTTTAAAGTACGCCAACATCAGTATGAAGTCCTATTTCATAACTATTTTTTTAATGTTTCATATTGCAGACGTAAATAGAAATCCAATTTAATGTCTATAAATTTCATATATTATATTCGTATTCGCATTCGCATTAGCGAGTATGGTTTCAAATATTCGTATTTGTATTCATATTCGCGAATATGAAGAATTGACATTCGTTACATCACTAGTTGGTACACACGTTGTTTGCAATTTCTATGTAAACTTTTTTTTATAAACAATTGCTTAATTCACCACCTATTGTAAGAGTCGCAGTTTGTACAAACGTTGTTGGTAATTTTTGTGTAAACACTTACTTATAAACAATGTTTTTATTGAAATTTCGTACATGAGTTATTGTTGTTCATTTGTACGAACTATGACTCCCATAATTGAGCAAATATTTTTATTGAAATTACCAACAAATCATATACAAACTACGATTTCCACAATGGGTTGTGAATTGAACAACTGTCTCTTCCATTTTTGAATAAGCCACTGCAGTAGAACTTCTCAATTGATAAATCAAATATCAGTGACACCCACTGATACT
Organism: Tachina lurida; assembly: GCA_944452675.1. Classification (NCBI taxonomy): domain Eukaryota; kingdom Metazoa; phylum Arthropoda; class Insecta; order Diptera; family Tachinidae; genus Tachina; species Tachina lurida. The sequence goes on from OX101756.1 coordinate 46,199,996, forward strand.
AAATAATAAATATAGTGGCTGACCTCGAGTGGTGTTACCAATGCACCGAGCAGAATTTGATTACAAAATTTAAAGGATTGAGTACTCAGTCTGGCAGTAGATCCTCTTCAAAGAGTGTTGGGCATGGTTATATAAAACCAGTTAGTGGAATTATCAAATCAGTAAGTTCACCCCGGAATTTAAGAAACCCATCTATAAACTCGTATAAACTTGTATTTTGGCATCCTTAAAGTTGTCTTAAATCCTAGATATGGTAGGGTGTACGCGACTATTAATATTTGAGGTCAAATTTATTGAGAAGATAAAATTTTGTTGTAAACATTTTTTATACGTTGAATAGTTTTAGATATAGAGGGCGGAGAGCACACGGTTAGAGCATCATTTGAGGTCAATCGGTAGTCTCGGTCAAAAAGACTTCATATAAATATTGATAAATACATAAATACATAATCCTTAAACATTTCCATTTCTTATTGACCATTATATTTAATTTAATAATTTCTTTACTTATTTTTTTAAACTTAGTATCAATTAATTAATAGCACTTATCTGTCCGTTTAGTTATAGAATTGTTAAGGAAAATACTTAAATTATATTTCAATTCTAGTTTAATTTGTATTAATAACTTCCTTAATATTATTAATACTATTATTATTAAAAAATATTCCATACATTTATACTTGTAGAAATTACAAGAACTACAACTTTTAATTTTAATCTTCTTAATCTTTATCGTCGTCGTTCGACTGCTGTAGTATTTCAAAGTCCTCTTCTTTATCGTTTTCAACGATATTTGTCTCCAGGCCTTCCATGATTTTGGAGTCCAAGGTTCTGTCTTCAGACTTGCTGATAGCGCTTAATTATGTATGACAATAATGTTTCTTTGAGTCCACTTAATAAATTTTATTAAAATTTTATACCAAAAAACATTATTTCTTCGTGCAATTTCTTTTTGCAAAAGTAAAGGAAAACTTCTTTCACTTTTTTCAGGGACTCCTTAAGATTATATTCATATGCTGAAAATATTTATACTTTTTAGCTTCCGTTGCTACAACTTTGCCAAATATTGTTAGTAAAAAATCATGAGTCCCTGTAAGTTATTCTGAAAAAGGTGAACAAAAAGGTTTTCCTTCATTTTTGAAAAAAAGTGCGCGAAGAAATAATATTTTTAGCATAAGATTTATTTGGTACACTGTTAGCTACTATATTGTTAAATCTATATATCAAATTTCGAAGTTTAGAAAATCTATACAAGGTTTTTGTTCTACTTCCTTATAATTTTTTGATACGTTTGGCAGTATAAAAAAACCAAATAATTTAAAAAACAAGTAAGAGTGCTATATTCGGCTGTGCCGAATCTTATATACCCTTTACCAACGTACGTACATATATATAGTATACATACACATCCATACATATTTGTTTCATGAACAATTTATAATTTTTTTCTCTAAAGCAATTAATAGTGAGCGACCTTTCAGTATTTTTCGATTAAAGAACTTGATTCAATTATTTTATTTTTGATATTAGCAATAGTTTAATATTTTACTCTACACTCTGTGGTTAAGATATATTTTACATTCACTCTTATTTCAGTCACGTCAATACAATACCAAAAAAATGGGGATTGTTTACTTGCTCTCAAGATGTTCAAAAACCGTGCTGCTATTTAATAACTCTAAAATATTCTTAGTATTGCACCTCCATACCAAGTAAATTAACTTGTTTTATATTTTCCCGTATTTAATAATCATTGATGTTTTGATTTAAAGTTCCCATTGTAAATGGTATACATCGTGGTATTATGTAAGCATTTTATTCCTACAGGATTTTTTTGAAATGTGTTCAGCAGAAAGGAAAGTTATCAGGAAAATGAAACAGAACATGTCCTTTAATTTATCTTTAGCGATAAATTTTAGTTTTATCTCCATTTACTAAAAATTAATAGTTATTATGCTGAGAGCACAATAAGCACAAATCTTCGTTTATACTTCAATTAGATTAGATATCCATAAAAATATTAAACATCTATAAAAAATCTTGAGTAATGATTTTCCTAAAACATGAAATCTGTTTAACGGAGAAAAAATTATTTTTGGTTATTTTTTTACCGAAACTTTTTTCAATCTCCAACTCTGGAACCATATTTCTGAGTTTCTTAATACTAATTTATTTCTTTATAAAATATAGAATATATTTAATTACAAAAGAAATAATTAGTTTTATATACCAGAAAAAAATTAAGTTTTCCAGCTCTGGAGGTATGTATTTTATTTTTCTAATTTCTATGCCAAATTATTTCATTCTAAGTCACAAAGTATATAAAACTTGTAAACAAAAAGAAAAAACTAACTTGACCTAATTACTTTTGTAAAAAAAAACAATAAATTTACCAACCCTGGAATCAACCTTTTAGATTTTTCTAATTTAAAAAATTAATAAAGTGCGTTAAATGAACAAAGAAATAAAAAAAAATTATTTTTATACTCTAATATTTAAAAAAAATCAAAGGTTCCATCTTTGGAGCTGTAATTTTCAGTTTTCAAATTTTATACGCCAAAGTTTTCTTTCAGAAGCATAAAATATATTCAATTTATAAAGGAAAAGAAAAAAAATTTTAGAACTATTTAATTTCACATAACACAAAAAGTGTAAGTTTTCCAACCCTGAAATCATAATTTAGGATTTTTCTAATTCCTTATACCAATCTAGTTCTTTAAAAAATACATAAAATATGTTAAGTGAACGAAGCAAAAACGAAATAAGAAAAAACTTAGTTTCGTTTAATTTCTTTAATATTAAAAAATTCAGTAAAGTGCGACTTTGACTCGCGCACGAAGGGTACCGTACATTCAGTTCTGAGCATTTTTCAATGTGGCTTTTTTGATTTTTTTAAGTTTTTTTTTCAGTTTAAACAATTTTTTTCTGTTTTTGGGTTTTTTTTTCATTTTCGGCGATTTTTTTCATGTTGGCGATTTTTTTTTTCATTTTGGCGATTTTTTTCTGTTTTTAGGGTTTTTTTATTTTGGAGATTTTTTTCATTTTGGCGACTTTTTTCATTTTGGCGATTTTTTCCTGTTTTTGGGTTTTTTTTTCATTTTGGCGATTTTTTATCATTTTGGTGATTTTATTCTGTTTTTGGGGGCTTATTTTTATATTGGAGATTTTTTTCATATTGGCGCTTTTTTTCATTTTGGCGAATTTTTGTCTGTTTTTTTTGGGTTTTTTTTTCATTTTGGAGATTTTTTTCATTTTGGCGTTTTTTTTCATTTTGGCGATTTTTTCCTGTTTTTGGGTTTTTTTTCATTTTGGCGACTTTTTTCCGTTTTTTTGGGGTTTTTTCGTTTTGGCGATTTTTTTTTTCATTTTGGCGATTTTTTTTTCATTTTGGGGTTATTTTTCATTTTGGTGATATTCTTTTTTGGCGTTTTGTTTTCATTTTAGCAATTTTTCCGGTTATTCGCGATTTATTTTAGTCTTAGACATTTTTCTTGGTAATTTGGTGCTTTTTTCGTTTAGGCGATTTTTTTGTTTTTGGCGATTTTTTTCGGTTTGGCGATTTTATAATTTTTTGATTTTTTAGTTTTACCGTTTTTGAAAATTTCAAGAGTTTTGCTCTTACGGTTTCCAAGATACAGCAAGTTGTCAAAATTGCATAGTCAAAAGTGCATTAACTGATGGAACACCCTTTAATTAAAATTTTTTGAAATTTGAGTGTTAATTTTTGTAGTCTGTATAAAAATACACTAACCTTACAAATTTCAAGTGTATATACATACATACATACAATTATATGTATATTACATGGGATTTTAAAATTTTTCGTTGCTCGTTTTGGAACACCCATTATTTCCAATTCTCATGTATTTGTTGTTGTAGCGGCCAAAGGTCTACACAATGTGTTCAAATTTCAGGTCTGTAGCTCTTACGGTTCTCGAGAAAATACTAATATAGTTTTAGACATCGTTAATTTTACATAACACAAAAAGTTAAGGCTTTCCAACCCTGGAAACGTCTTTTTAAATTTTTTAATATTGAGACATTATTAGATTTAGAAAGCAAAAACAAAGTAACATAAAGCCACTACAATAATACTTATATGTATGTACCGATGGTGCATCGAATAAGTAAAAATAATTAATGTGATGATCGTAAAAGATAAGTAAGAATAGTTAAACATACATAGGTAGAGTGATATAACTTCGTGCTAACCTAAATAGAAAATGGAAAAACAGAAAATGAATAGTGATACTTACAAATGTGTTTGCCAAAGGCAAATCAATAATTGTATACACAATCAATTCTCATATTCCATTTCATAGAAATTTAAGTTTAATAGCTGATGTTAATAATAATCTCTACCCCAGTAGATAGACATGGGTGCTGATGAAGTGCGTGGCTGCACAGAAAAATATCGGTATTTCCCCCAGCTAATAGTGTCTAGTTTAATTTTTCTTCTATTCTTTAGATACTCACATTAATTAATAAAAATATTTCATTCATAAGAATTGAAATTACTGAACTCAAGCCTGATTAATAAATTATTTCTGATTTTTTAATATTTTTTTAATTTAAAATACCAATTTTAGTCGTACTGAAGTGTAAAATAAGTTCATTTATTAAAAAAAAATAAAAATTTGTTTTCGGTAGTTACTTTTATATGGCAAAATGAAGTTTACGTTTTCCAGCTCTGCAATCGTCTGCTCGATTTTGCTGAATTTCAATACCAATCTATTTTGGAAAATTTCTGACTCACCAGTCCAAGAACGAAGTCTCTAGCTTTTCTGGGAGCTTCGGAAAACCGATTTCACGTACAGACAGACGGACAGACGGACAGACGGACATCGCTTATTCGTCTTCCCTATGCATAAGGATCCAGAATATATATATTATATGGATCGCTTATTGATATTATAGAAATTACAAACGGAATGACAAACCTATATATACCCTTTTACCATTTTTGTTGGTAAAGGGTATAATAATTTTTTTGATATCAAAAAGCACTTTCTCCAGTGAAAAAAATAGCAGACAGCTTTCAATAACAGTGGTTAGTGCCTGACCAGAAACTAAATCTTACAACAAGTTAATTTCTTCACTCCCCCAACAAAATAGTATAATGCCTTAAAACTTCACACAAAATAATGTAATTTTAATAAATTAAATTTAAGCGTAGCACAAATTCAATGAATATTTCCAATTGGATAAACCAATGAATCTGTGAATAGAGAATGAACAGGCAAGACAAAGAAATAATTAAGAATTCAAATTTTGCTTTGTATGGCCGGAAATTACTTAAATATGCAGACAAGGAAATAACAACAATGAGAATAACCGAGAAAAGAAGCAGCCACAACAAATATATCAAGTTGAAAGTAATTTAAAATTTTATGAATAAGAGTTTGTGCAATTTTATTTTTAATTGACTCAAGCATTCATTTAATAAATTCAGTAAAGTGCGGCTTTGACTCGCAAACGAAGGGTTCCGTACGTTGGGCTTTGAGCATTTTTTTAATAGTGTTTTTTATTTACGTTTTGTCAGCTGAAATAATTTTTGTTTGTTTTTTTTCGCTTTTTCTCGTTTTGGCAATTTTTTTAATTTTGGCGATTTTTTTAATTATGGCGATTTTCCTTCATTTTGGCGATTTTTTTTTCATTTTGGAGATTTTTTCCATTTTGGCGATTTTTTAATTTTGGCGATTTTTCCGGTTTTTCGCGATTTATTTTCGATTTATATTTTTTTTTTAATTTGGTGCTTTTTTTTCGTTTTGATGATTTTTTTTTTATTTTGGCGATTTTTTTCGGTTTGGCGATTTTATAATTTTAGGATTTTTTTGTTTTACCGTTTTTGAAAATTTCAAGAAGCTTGCTCTTACGGTTTCCAAGATACAGCAAGTTATCAAAATTACATAGTCAAAATTACATTAACTGATGGTACACCCTCTAATTAAAATTTTTTAAATTTTAATGATCAAACAGAATTGGGGCATAAACACATTTTCCATACAGAGTGACACAAAAAATCAGCACCAGAAAGCAGTCGATAGATAGAATCTATTTTATTTTGACAACGTTTTTTCGGATGCTCTCATATATAAATACTCATTCTCTCAAGAATGCTAAAAATAAGCAAAAAAGAAAATAAAACCAAAATTATAGAGCATTTGAAGTTACTGCCGTATATTTTATTATGGGCTTTGTTAATTTGACAACGATTTTTCCTGAAGTTGCGGGCATATTCTGTTTCATCATTTAGTGTTAATTGTTGTAGTCTGTATAAAAATACACCAACCTTACAAATTTCAAGTGTATATACATACAATTGTATGTATATGCATGGAATTTTAATATTTTTCGCTTCATTTCACCTTTGGTGTACGAAACCCTAAAAAACTAAGCTCACATTAAAAACGATTTTCATTGCATTTAGAATTTTCCCTTTGCTGATAAGAACTCGATTTTTTTTCACATAACCTTTTTTTTAAGGCTGACGTTTTGTCAGTAAATTATTGTATTTGTAAAAAATTACGAACAATTATGCATATTTATTGGTTTATTACCAAATAATTTTTCACGTGACGTGATGATACAGCCTGCCTTAGTATGCATGAAAATCCTTACGAAGCATCCCGATATCTTCAAGAACACATTACCCAGCTGGAACTATGGTTAAACTTATGGAGAATTAAGGTAAACGAACAAAAGTGTGTTCAAGTAACATATACATTACGAAGAGATACTTGTTCACCCATTCGGATTAACAATCAAGTTGTCCCTCAACATACTCATGTGAAATATCTTGGAATACACCTTGATCGACGGCTTACTTGGAAACACCACATTGACTCTAAGTTAACCCAAATGAAACTAAAATTAACTCAGGTACATTGGCTGATTGGTAGAAATTCAACCCTCAGTCTAGATTGCAAACTTTTGATATACAAGTCTATTTTGAAACCCATATGGTGCTACGGAATTCAACTATGGGGCACTGCTTCAGCTTCCAATGTCGAGAGAATCCAACGAAGGCAAAATAAAATTTTGCGATTAATAACATCGGCTCCATGGTATATAAAAAACTCAAATATACATCGTGATTTAAATATGCCACTAGTGATTGAAGAAATTGCAAAATATGCAGGCAAATATTTAACAAAACTCGAGTCACATCCTAATCCGCTTGCTCGTAATATTTTGAACTTTACTGGACACGTCCGCCTAAAAAAGAGGGATACAAGTGCTCTTATACTCAACACTCCAGATGGGACTGCTTGAAAATACTTTTTATTTTATTTTATTTTTTCTTCCTTTTGATTATCACTACTTATGTATTATTTATAACTATCTCTAAATTTATGTCCGACAGTGGTCGGGCCTAATAATTATATTTTAGATTTAAGATTTGAATACTTATTGTTAGTTCATATTTGAAGATACAATAAATAAAAATATTTTTTTTTTTTTTTTTTTATACATATTTATTTATTGTATCTTCAAAAATGAACTAACAATAAGTAATCAAATCTTAAATCTAAATATAATTATTAGGCCCGACCAATATCGGACATAAGCTTAGTGATAGTTATAAATAATAGATAAGTAGTGATAATCAAAAAGAAGTATTTTTAAGCAGTCCCATCTGGAGTGTTGGGTATAAGAGCCCTTGTGTCCCTTTTTTTTAAGCGGATGTGTCCAGTAAAGCTCAAAATATTACGGGCAAGCGGATTAGGATGTGACTCGAGTTTAGTTAAATATTTGCCTGCGTATTTTGCAATTTCTTCACTCACTAGTGGCATATTTAAATCACGATGAATATTTGAATTTTTAACGTACCATGGAGCAGATGTTATCAAACGTAAAATTTTGTTTTGCCTTCGTTGGATTCTCTCGACATTTGAAGCTGAAGCAGGTCCCCACAGCTGAATTCCATAGCACCATATTGGCTTCAAAAGCGACTTGTATATCAAAAGTTTGCAGTCTAGGCTGAGTGTTGAGTTTCTGCCAATTAACCAATATATTTGAGTCAATTTAAGTTTCATTTGGGTTAACTTAGAGTCAATATGATATTTCCATGTAAGCCTTCGATCAAGGTGTATGCCAAGGTATTTGACTTGAGAATGTTGAGGAATATTTTGATTGTTGATTCGAATGGGGGAACAGGTATCTTTTCTTAGGGTAAACGTTATATGAACACACTTTTGTTCATTGACTTTAATTCTCCATAAGTTCAACCATATTTCAAGCTGGGTAATGTGTGCTTGGAGATTTCGGGATGCCTCATCAGGATTTTTGTGAATACTCAAACAGGCTGTATCATCGGCAAATGTAGAAGTGTGGATGTTATTGCTCACAGGCATATCACAAGTATATATTAGATACAAGACTGGCCCCAGAATACTACCCTGTGGCACACCAGAAGATATAGATTCGGGTACACTCATGAAGTCTCCTTCCACAACGGTAAATGTCCTATCAACAATATAACTTTCCAAAAGCTTTTGTATATTTATTGGTAGGTATGTCTTCAATTTTAAAACTAGGCCTTTGTGCCATACTTTGTCAAATGCCTGAGAAACATCAATAAAAAGGGCAGAACAATACTTCTTTTCTTCAAAAGTCCTCCTTATAATTTGAACCAATCTATGCGTTTGCTCAATAGTGCTATGCTGACTTCTAAAGCCAAATTGATGGTCGGGGATGCACCCAGTATCAGCTAAAATTGTGGACAATTTAGTCATGAGCAGCTTTTCGAAAAGCTTTGAAACTGTTGAAAGTAAGCTTATAGGCCTATATGACTCAGCCTTGGTAAGATCTTTGCCTGGCTTTGGAATCATTTTAATCTTGGCAAGTTTCCAGTTATGTGGAAAATACTGCATTCGTAAAATGGCATTAAAAATAAATAGCAAAATTCTTATTGCAATATGAGGCAAGTTCATCAGCATCTTGTTACTAATGCCATCAATACCTGGAGCTTTCTTAGGGTCGAGTTCAGCAACTATTTTTTGTAGTTCACGCATCTTAAACCTTAAGGAACGAGGGGGTAGAGAGACTACACTCGGTAAATCGGCAGCACCCGTACATGAATTGGGAGTGAATACAGATTTTAAATGCTCAGAAAATAAGTTACCTTTCTCACTATCGCTTCTTGCCCAGCCTCCAGTCGAAGTACGCAATGGTGATTTGAGATCAACGGGTCTTTTAAGATTTCTAGTAGCGCGCCATAAAGAGTAATTAGATGTTGACGTTACATCAAGACCTTCTAAATACTTTTCCAGTAATGCAGTCTTTTCCGACGATAGCAGCTCTTTGAGTCGTTTAGTACATTCTTTAAGTCTGATTTTATTTAGGGGTGATCTGTGTTGTTGCCATTCTCTTCTAGCTCTCCTTTTTTCACATACAAGACGTTCAATTTCCGTAGAATAAATTCTATTAAAGCCAGTCTGCGGATAGGAAGTAGTGGCATGATCAGCAGACTGTTTAATATATTCGTTAAGATTGGCAATATTAAATTCAATATCATCAGGTGATCTTAGCTGAATGTTTTCTACGCAGTGACTACTAATATATATGTTTTGAATCCTAGCCAGTTGACCCTGTTAATCGTTTTCGCATATGAGTTAGTTAAATCACTCCTTAGTGGGTTGAAAATTGTAACTATTGTGGGAGAGTGATCGGAGGACAGATCTACAGAGCTCTCTACGTGAATTAAGTCCCTATGGATATTTTTCGTGACGCCAAAATCTATAACATCTGGAATTTTTCTTACGTCAGTAGGCCAGTAAGTAGGCTCCCCACTCGAAATGACATCTAAGCCCATTTTTGAAATTGTATTAAACAACGCTCTACCTCTAGGTGTAACAAGACGCGAGCCCCAGTACGTATGTTTTGCATTGTAGTCACCAGCTGCCACGAAACAAGATCCAAGCGATTTGTAGAACTTCTCATACTGATCTTCGGTAACTGAAAATCTGGGAGGTGAGTAAATTGATGATATCACGAAGTTCGCACAAAAATTTTCTACGAAAATATTCGTAGCTTGCATATATTCTTCACTAACGTTCTCAAGGATATAGTGCTTGAGTCTTGACTTAATTAGAATTGCTGATCCACCGCATGCTCTCCCTCTCGGGTCCTTTGAATCATATAGAGTGTAACCATTTATCTTAAAGCAGCTTCTCGAAGTCAAGTGAGTCTCAGAGACCAGCATTATATCAATATTTTTTTCCATGAGGAAGTGTTCAAGTTCATTTTTATGTTGGCGAATGCCGTTTGCGTTCCAGAAACATATTTTTAACGTGTTCATGGTTTGTTGACTAATGCTTGAAGCAGAGTATTCTGCATTCTCAGCACTTCTTGCATCATGCTAGTCATATTTGTTGTAAAGTTGTTTATAGTTAGCACCAGATTCTCAATAGTAGCTTCAAGACGACTAAAGTTAAAGCTAGAGTTTGCATTCGTTGAATTACTTGGCGGTGGAACATTTTGTGTGGGAATAGAACTAGTCTTAGCAGCATCGGCATACGATACACGTGAAGTTACTAGTTGGCTAGTTTGAGGAAGAGTGGCGGAGTAAGCATTTGCTGATTGAACTGGAGCTAATTTAGATTTTTGACCCATAGCCTGTTTAACGAAATAATATACACGGCATCATCTGTAATTAGCGGTGTGATTTTCTCCACAATTACTGCATTTTTTTTCAGCTTGTACTTTTGGCTTGGTACAGTTAGCAGTACCATGCAATTCACCGCAGATAACACAAACTGTAGGTAATTTGCAGTAGGTTTTTGTGTGGCCATATTCTTGGCAATTATGGCACTGTACGGGACCTGAACGCTTACGTGGCTCTTCAACTGTGATTTTTCGGTGTAAAAGGTATTTTAGACTATAAATTGGGTGCGTCTCATTTTTCTTTAACTGTATATCATTCGGCTCCAGTTCAACACGAAATAGAGGCTGGGGAATCTTCTCTCTATTGATTATATTGGTAACAATTTTTACTTTAAATCCTTGTTCGATAAGTGCACATTTTACTTCTTCAGGCTCAACATATGAATCTATGCCCTTTAATACTATTTGTAGGCCTTTAGCACTCTTAAGTTGATATGTATAAAAATTTGTTTTATTTTTTTCAAACTCACTAACAATTTTTCGGAAATCTTTTTCATCATATATTTGGATTTTAGTTTCATCAATATTACCTCGTTTAATTGGAATGATGTGAAAAGTATTTTCACCAATGGTCGACAGTAGATTTTTTAGAAGCGCGTTTGAATTTTTTTCTCTCAGATAAATAGGTGGTGGCTTAAAAGACTTTTGCGATGATGCAGCGGGCTTGTCGTTTTTGTCTTGCAATAATGAAAAACGATTTTGACGATTGATAGAAGATGTGCTGTTATCCCTAGACATCTTTGGGGCGGATCCAATTTTAGTAGAATTTGGGCTTCGCCCGCGCTTTAAAATGGTTATATATCTGTCCATTCCTACTTGTACCTTTGATTTTGTACTACTGTTGTCTTCAGTAACAACTTGTTTAATTGTTGACCACGAGCCCGAAGCGGATGATATCGCTGAGTTAAATGTAGAAGTACTAGGCAATAATGTCAACGATTCACTAGTTGGCATTGGACAAAGCGAAGTTGATCGCTGACGAAACTGTGGTTTTGCCGTTAGAAAAAGTCTATTATCAGATTTTTGATTTTTATTAAGAGCTTCAGAACTCACAGCAAGTCTATTATCAGATTTTTTATTTTTATTGTTATCATTATGAGCATCAAAACTCACAGTAAAATAGGCATTTCTGCCGTTAGAACTCACTTCACTATTTTTTTCCTCTGGGGTACTCATAAAGAGTATTCCTCAAGGGTATTTTGTATGTTTTTTTGTTTACGGTTTATTTTTATTTTTGTTATTTCTATATGTAAAAATATTATCAAAGCAAAAAAATGCTTATTTATCAAAGTTAATATGTACTACGAATATTTTTTGTATGCTTTTTTTTTTTGTTTAGTTTGTATATAAGAAAAATTCCGCTATTACGTCTGTTCACTATGAAGGTACAACGAGAACTCAAAAATAAAAATATGTATTAAAAAAAAAAAAAACGTGACGCCATTTAAGAACAGCACAAAATTTCCCAGAGTTATCAAAAAACGGACTGAGCGTAATCCATTTACGCGTTTAAGGCAGTGTTTAAGACTTGAAATATTTAACAAAACGGGTCAATGTATGATAAAACATCTCAAAATCTTCGTGTTTAAGCGTAAGTGTGAAAGTGGTATTATTGTGAGTCAATGTTTAAAATTTTCGCGATTTGTTTTACAGTTAAATTATGTAAAATAAATCCATCATCATTTGTTTATGTAGAATTAGGTGTTGATTATTTGACAGTGAAAATAACATATTGTTACGTAAAAATATTCGAACAGAGCCAATGTAAAGAAATATCCAGAAGTATTTAAATAAATAACTAAACGTACACACGTATTTACATACAAGCACTATAGCAAACAACTGTATGCACATGCGTAGCACATACATACGTGATTAAACGTAAACAACCAACAACAACTACAAGCGTCTGCTTATTAACAGATAGACACACCTATAGCACACACATACTTAAAAGTTCGAACACATATGGTAACAGCCCTGTATTACCCGTAACACACGGTACTGCCAACCTAAAAAGGTACTCTGATATTCAAAATAACGGCTAGGCAACGCATCCATTTGGCTTTACTAAGTAAATACACGTCATTACGCCACCTATGAGCGAACATTCGAGAACCGTTTCAAGTACTATAAAAAGAGTCAGCCTGTGTGGGAATGAATGAGTACAAAACAGAAAGTAGACGAGTCAACATCGTTTTAAGACCTCGTGCGGTATAAAATAACATTATAGTTAAGTAAAGACAGTTTGTAATTTTGCTTAGTGAAGAAATAATAAAAGCAAAACAGTAGCAAATGAAAATTGTGCGTTACTTTATTTTTATTTTTGAGCAATCAAAAGAACTCACACGTTTAATCAATTTTTAAACGTAACAATATTAAGCATTGTACTCTGTCTAAATTTGTGAAAAATGATGAGCAACATTGATTACTTCATGCGAAAAATTTGACATATAAGCAATATTAACTAGCCCTGAAACTATGCTACAATTTCTTATGTTTTTATAAACGCCCCATGTGTTTGTTGTAAATTCTACGCGAAAGTAGTGCCACCTATCTTATTTCGCATGAAGACTTAAAATGTTGAAGATACATTTCAAATGTTTCATACAAGATAAACAGAGTACTATTTCTGCAACATTTTTTCATGCACAATTCGTGCCAATTTTTTTTATATGTACTTTGGCAATATTTCGCGTTAAATGTTGAACAGAATACCAGGCTTAAGAGGGAAAATCCTTTATTTTTACGAAAGTCGTGATTCATTCTTATGAAAGTTACATTTATCCTGTTAAACAAAGAGTCATTCATATTTACTCATGTATTTGTTTTTTTGCAAATTATAGTAAAAAACTAAAAAAAAACATAAAAAGTTTTTTACGGTTTTGAATCAGTTAAGTTTTTATGAGTGTAAAAAAAACTTAAAGCTCAATTTAATTATTTTTCGAACTGTATTTTGTTTCTATATTCTTATGAATTGAACAGGCTAATGTTCGTAACGCTTTTTAAGCCAAATTACATGTGATAATTATTAATGAACAAATAACATCAAAATTAGTTGTAAATATTCTGACAACAACACATAGTTGAACTGAACAGCCAGCCATTTTCGAAGGCCACTAAACCTTCCTCATCAGCGTTCTTCTGTGTTTTGGTCCACTGTGTGTGGTGTCAGTTGATGTAAATGTCTGCCTTATATACGAAACTTTATTGCAAATGGAATATGTGAATTGGTTTGATTCATTGCATTTCAATTTGCTCATGTGATTTGTAATGAAGGCTCAAAGTTACCATCTCTATATTTACAACAGTCTTACCATTGTCGTTTGTTCCTTACTAACTATGCACATGTTTGTTAATTTGCTTATTTTTGTTCTACTTAAGACAAACTTTTTTGGTTTGTTACTATTTACAACTAACTTTGATGTTATTTGTTCATTAATAATTATCACATGTAATTTGGCTTAAAAAGCGTAACGAACATTAGCCTGTTCAATTCATAAGAATATTAAAACAAATCATTTTTATTTAAACAAACAAAAAATTTGCTTTGCCAATGAGTATCATTAAACTGGCTTCGCTGGTAATGGATTTGTTGAGTACCGCGTCGTTGGCGGTCTCCCCACGTCTGTCTTGTAAGTAAGCCGTTTTGCGTCCTTTGGCTTGTCTTTTCGATACTCTTCTCTAGGTATGTATGTATATATGTATGTATGTTCCACAACAGCTTCGATGAGTACAGATTTTCTGCCTACCACCACTTCCGCTAGTTGTAATGAAAGTTGGTTAGAAGCTATCGGTCTTATGTATAAGAAAAAACGGTCAAGAAGTTAGCGTAAATAACATTCGAATTTAATAGTGGGTTAAAACTACATAATGCGCCGATTTTTAATGCCAAATTGTGTGGAGGAACTCGTTAGCACCGCCTAGTTCACTGCCGTCACTTATGCTGACTTCATGCCAGTTTTTTCTTATATAAGGCCGTATTTATTAATCTAAGCAGTTGTTCTACATACACAGAGGTGAAAATCCTTAACCCATCCGGCTATACAGAAAACTTGCTGAGCGGAGCCGGTATCCGGTATATTATACATACATACATGCTTACATAAATGCAATAATAATATGTATATGGATGTGTATGTACATATGTCCATACCTAGAGGAGAGAGTTCATTAAATCGGACAAAGACCAGACTTTTATGGGTCTGTTGGTATTTTTGAAAGACCTAAAGATAATGAAAATCACCCAAATGAATATGAATACGAGTAATGACCTAAATAAATAGGATGTTAGTCATAAAATTTTGCATGACTTGTGTTTTCTTGGGTCTTTACTTATCATAAATAAAAACTAGGGATGTAACGAATGTTCGCATTCGCTTTCGCATTCGCAAATAATTCGCTTACTTTTGCTATTTGCATTCGCTTTTGCATTCGCTAAAATGTATGCGAATATTTCAAGCGAATACTAAAGACAAAAAAAATTATTTCTTTTACGAAAATAGTTTTCGATTTTAAATTTAAAGACGAAAATTAGTTTAAACCAGCATGAAAAATATACATATACTTACATGTAAAGCATTAATCTTTTAGCGGAAAACTTTTCTATCAATAAGTTCTCATAAGTATCAAAATGAAACCCAAATCCAGCGGTGTTTGGAAATATTTTTCAGTTTTGAAAAAGAAAAGACAGTGTTTGATTTGCGCGAAAATATTTTCTGCTTAAGACAAATTACAACAAATTTCAAATCCAAACAATGTTTGATGTAAATTCCACGCGAAACAAGTGCCACTCATATTATTTCTCATAAAAACTTAAAATGTTGAAGATATATTTCATGTTTTTCCCAAGATGAACAAGATTTTTCCAGGAAAAATTCATTCCAAGTTTTCTTCATATATATTTGACAGCATTTCACATGAAATGTTGAACAGAGTACCAGGATTTAGGGCTAAAATACGAATTGCCTAACATTGTGTAAACTTATTTTTAATTATTATACACAGAGAAAACAGATTCGTTGAGACAACCGAATTTGTTGTCAATCGAATTTTTTTGGTTGCAGCAACTATATAGAATTCTGGTATAACGACTGCAATTTTCTTGTGGTACCACTATATTTTAATTATAACCCTTAAACAAATAGTTGCAGCAACAGAAAAAATTGGTTAACAGTATGGAATTTGAAAAAAAGTTATTCTTGCTACCGAAAATATGGTTAGTATAACTGAAAAAATATCATAATTGGTACCTGTGAAAGAAAAATTGGCCTTCATTGCTGAAATAAAATAAGCAATAAACGCAAATAAAAATGCACAATTTAATAAATTTATTATTTGACATATTGTCATAAGTTTATTTTAATTAAATTTTATTTATTTGGTGAAGCATTTCTTCAACCATACCTTTTAAACAGCCACAAACCTGTTATCTTATGCACAGACTTTCAGAAACCATTTGAGAATTCATAAATCATAATATCCTTGAAAGTCACAAAAGTTAATTTTTAATTTTCTGCAACGAGTATAAACTATGACAGTAAGCTCAACCTATAGTTAGTTGCAGCAACTGATAGAAAGTGTTTATTTTAACCTTAATATAGAACGACAATTTTTTAGTTGCCAATACCAAAAATTGGTAGTAACATCCAATTCATAATATTTTATTCGGTTGTGTTAACCAATCAATGAATTAGTCATGGCAAAAGCATACGCTCGGTTGATGCAATTAATTTAAGTATTGTAAGAATCATATCTTTATTATAATTATGCCTTATGGCAATAAGCATGGATTGTTTTTTGGATTAACAGAAAACTGATTATGTGAACTGAAATATAGTTTATGCAAATGATATTTTGTTGGCCTAACCATTTTCCAACCAATCTTTTTTTTGGGTGTATATAGGTACTTGCTCTTTTATAAATTTATTTGCATGTGATATTTTAACGAATTGAAATATTTGCATTCGCTTTCGTATTCGCATTCGCTTTCGCAAAAATTAAAATGTATTATTTGCTTTCGCATTCGCATTCGCTAAACTGGTATTCGTTACTTCCCTAATAAAAACCAATGAGTAATTATGTGTAATTTTTATACTTAACAAAAATTGTTTTGTTAAGTTTCTTTATTTTAATTTATTTTTGTGTGCCACTTGTTGCAGGTTAAAATTAGAACAGAGTTTCATTTTTAAAGCACAATTTACACATTTAAACGATTTTTTATTCCCATTTGACGATGAATGTGTGAAATTGTTGATGTGGCAATATGGATATTTGACAACGGGTAAATGGCTTACGTTAAAAACGTAAAACCAGGCGAACGACAAGTCGAATGTTATTGGGGTGCTGATTCGAACGAAAATGAGTGACTACTTATCTTTCGCCTAAGTTTTTTTCGACGTTCTGGAACTGGCTGTTAGCACATTTTGTTTAAGTTATACATTTTGATTTTATAAAAACAAATTTTGAAAAAATTTTTCAATCAAATTTTCAAACAGCCATGACACAGAGGGAAAATATGTTAAATAAGTTATGAATTTCATATGAAAAAATATTGATATTAGCTTTCATTGTTTCATTAACTTAGCATTTACACATGAAAGTACAAATTCGAAAAACTCAATACACTCACACTTTTTTACTAATACAATTACATTTTTTGTACTAACTGCTCAGCTTACAACACAATTTCCCAGTAAGTAAATTTTTGTAAGTAAAATGACAAATGAAGAAACAGTGTTGCCGAGAATGAGATTTTTATAAATTTATTAGTACTTCGTATATTAAAAGTAATATTTATTCCAGATTTCCTATGTGTTTATAACAAATAATATATAAAAGAGAACGCAACTATGCAACAAAGCATCTTAATCGTATTTCATACATTTTGGCTAAAAGTTTGGCAATACTGGGTTCATATATTTTTCAAATAAACATATTTTTTCATTCAAAAGCAGATTTAATTTCATAACACGCGTACGCTTCTAGAACGTTTTTAAATTGAACTTACAACTGACTGTGTAAACTCTCAAGTAACTTGCACGATTTTCGGTTATTTCTTCGAAATTTTCGTTGATAATGCGTAAACAAGAATCAAAACTATTATGAAAAGTTGAAAATGCTCTTCACTTGATCGCTTCACAAAACAAGAATTGCCGTCATGGTCCATAAAAAATTTTTACACGTAATTATTACATTAATGAGTTGTAAATTGATAAATGTGATATGACGTGAGAGAAGAAAATTTTTTACAAAATATATAGTTTTGTCTTAGACAAAAATACATAAGGGTCAGTTATCTTAATATCAAAAAATTTAAATAAAAAAAATTTTAAGGACTAAACCAAAAATACTCGATTTTTAACATCCTTGCAATAACAGTTAGATATCTTGATATGCTCACAAATGTGGCTGTAGTCAAATGTAAGAAAATTTCATGTAAATTAATAATCTAGAAAGTATTATAATGTTTGGAGAACCACTCATAAAATATTAAGCGAATAATTCAATAGCTGGTGTATATTATGCAAATGCTAAATGTCACTATATCTTTAAAACAACAGCAGCTAAATAAAAACCAATGCTGTGTCATCGTTATCAACAGATAAAAATATATAAAAATATGCTTTGTTTATTTAAACAAGAAAACCACTGTTCCACTGTGTAATGAATAAATAAGTGTTTAGGGACAATAACATAACCAAATGGATAAAATAATAAAAGTTTTTTACTTTATTTTTTGAAAAAATGGTGCTAAACTTAATCTTGCAACTTACTTTAAATATATTTAAGATATGCTTCTTAAATAAATTAAATACAGGGTGGGCCAAAAGTTACTATGGGGCTTAAGAGTTTAATAACTTTTTCGTTTATATATGTTTTTAATTTAATTTTTTCAGATTATATAAATAACACTTTGAGAATAAACAATGGAGAGATTCACAACTGCACAGAGATCCAGAATAATAGAATCTACTTTATTTTCATTTCAATGGCCTTGTTAGTAAGCAGAACTGTAGGTTCTGGGATTCTGAAAATCCAAGAGCCATTCATCAACGCCAATTGTACCCCATTAGGTATACAATATGGTGTGGGATCATATCTGAAAATATCACTGGGCCTTACTTCTTCGAGAATGAAGATGGAAGTGCTGTAACCGTAAATGGAGAGTGGTATTGGTTTATGATAGAAAATTTTTTACGTCCTCCTCTTTAAAACAGACCTGTTATGTGGTTTCAGCAGGACGGAGCCACTGCCCAAGACACAATGGCACTTTTAAGTCAAATTTTTGGAGAGCGAATAATTTCCAGAAATTCGGAAATTATGTGGCCAGCGCGATTGCCAGATTTGACAATACCCGACTATTTTCTTTGGGCTTATTTGAAGGAGCGAGTGTATGTGACAAGCTAGAGACAATCCTTGAACTCAGAAATTCGAACGCTACAGCCACAAATTTTGAAAGATGTTATGGAAAATGCTCTAAAGTTAGCCCATCAGTGCGAAGCGGAAAACGGTGGTCATTTAAGAGACATTATTTTTCATACTTAGTGTAAACAAATTTCCATTTTGTATATTATATAATCTGAGAAAAAAAAATTAATAAACGAAAAAGTTATTAAACTTTTAAACCCCATGGTAACTTTTGGCCCACCTTGTACATTATATTCCGACAGCAAGTCAAAAACTCAGATAGAAAAATTACAACTGAATTGAATTAAATAAAGAGTCGAAAATATCTTCAATAAAAATTAAAAATTTTAAAATTATATTAATTAGACATTCAGTCCAAGCACAGAATTCATCAAAAACATATTATTTTAGTACCTAATAGTTTGTATTAACAAAAATCGTTGTAAATGCCTTTTAAAATAATATTTTAATTGCATTTCTATTCCGAAAATATTGTTTCGTAAGTTTTTTTTCCCGCAAACGTTGTTTTGCGTTTCTTAGTTTTTTAAATTTGTGTGAAAAATAAAAAACATTTTTCTTAATCAGGGCTATCATGAATAAAATTCCGCGTGAAATTTCTTCCTTTTCCAATTAGAATTTTTTGTTTTCCCTATTATTTGCTATGAGTTGGAATTTTTCCCTGGGAAAAATTTCACGTTTAATTTTATTCATGATAGTCCTGATTATGTGAGATTTTGGTTTTGTTTTTCATATAAATAAATGGTGGCGTATGATTAATATTATACACCACTTAGGCCCAATTCATACGAGGATTTTAAAATCTTGTTTTATTTTTGATTCTCTTTAAAAGTTGCTTCCAAAAACATTTTATATTCATACGATGATTTTTTCCATGTTGCTAGTTTTAATTTTTTTTTCTTCCAAAAATTGTATCAGTGTTGCCATTAGATTTTAAAAAAATTCGTTTTTTCCCTACATGTAAAAAATTTTGTTTTGTAAACCTTTTGTAAACCAAAATTATTTCTTCTGAATATTTGGAGCTACAGTAGGTAACTTAAGACTTGACATATGTATGTATGTATATATGTAATTCTTTTGTATTAAATTATTCAAAGTGACTACTTCTGCCTTCGAAATTAATGCATACTTTTCTACATTTTTTCAGAAATTATCTTATAATACAAATATAACACATATCTATATTTGGGTTTTTAAATAGTTGTAAGTAATATCCTTAATTATTAAATCATTGTTTAATGGATGCTCATTTCCTATTTCCTGGTGTGCTTGCCATTAGAAGAATAGAGGGAATATCTTATCCAAATACAGGCACTGCGATACCAAAATAATTAGATAAGTCTATGTAATTACGAGCAAAAACAAATTTTTAAACGGAGCAAAAATATATTTTGCGTATAGTTCTTTTTACATTTATGCACAAAAAATGCAATATGAGAATACAAAATACCTACATTTTGGCCAAAATAAAATATTTGTCCGATAGTCCCTATACTCCTATATTAGCGACTAAAATACCTACAGGTAACACTGTTTTCTATTAAAAAAAGCTGTTGTCACATTCAATGAAAAAATAAAATAAAGCAACATACCAAAAATTAAAATATGTGTAAAGAAAATTTGAAAAAAAAAACTCGTAGAACGGAAAATGTGATTTTTTTTCTACCCCCTTTGCTTTTCTATACAGTTCGCCTACAAACTACAAAAATCGTGTTTCAAAAAATCATTGAAAAATCAACGTGTGAATTAGGGCTTATATTAATATCGCACATACGCTATTGAACTCATTGAATTGTAGCCACACGAGCCCGTTTCTGTATTTCTCGCATTGTATAATCAAACTATCTAAATAAAGGCCGTGATACACTATCATACACAGTCGTACGATTCATTCACTTGTAAATCGGATTGAATTCTGTGACACTCCAAAAAAATCGCAACAAAATCTCTTATGGGTGCCACACTATTACACAAAAAAAAATTTTATGTTTAATTATTTTGCATTTCTAAGGAAATAATAACGCAAAATGTATCTCTCTATCTGTAAATAAATGAAACAGAATTTGCTGTTTTCTTATCAACTGCCTTACAAACTGCATCTCTGATCTAATAGAAATTATCATTTTATGGAAATTTTCATAAACTTTTGGAAATCGGACAGACTTGTCAAAAAATCTGTCACACATATCAAATTTTAATCCACACTATCATACTTTTTGAACACACACGATTTTTTTTTGACAGATCGAACGACTGTGAATTATGACAACTAAATAAGTCCTACAAAAGTGAAGTCGTACATTCGGATGATATTACACTGTGCAACAAATTTTGGGGTCATCGCCGCCAGCCTCAACAATTTTAATGGAATTTAATTCTTATGGCCTCTTGAAGTTGTCCCATTTTAGAAAATTTCTTGCACTATGGGCGTGTGCCAAATGGTACAAAAGTACTATGGTAAAAGAATATTTTCCTGTGGGGAAAAAATTCAATTTTTCTGCTGTGCCAATAATATCCTTTTTGACAATGTAAAATTTTGACAAATTCGCCTTAGCATAGAAAGAAGCTGACGAAAAATTGCTGCGGCGGCGAAGCAAAAAATTTGACTTTTTCAGAAAAATTTATCACTATTCTAGATCAAATGAATCTGAAATTCTATTGAATGGTGCAATTAATTTTCAGAATGTGGTCTAAATATTTTGAGAAAAAAACGATTTTTAAGATTTTTTTGTTTTATTACAGAAACTGTGTTTAAAAATTTTTATTGCAATAACAAACTCATAGTTGCCATTTTGCTCACCGAAACCAATATAAATATTTTAAACTATATGGTTTGAAGTCTTTTTGATGTTGATGGAAGCTGGAAATTATGGGTATCGTCACTCTCATCTTTCTGAAAAAGACAATGAATGTCATGTAGTGCATTTTGATCCAGAATTGATAATTGCTTTATATTTGACACCCATTGGTTGAAATAAAGTTAAAAATTTACTTTTTTAATATATTTATAGGTTTATTTTAATTTTAATTTCACAAAATTGTAAAAAATTGCACAACATCAAGAGGCCATACAAATTAAACCCAAGATAACTTTTCAAAACCATTTGGCAGTTCTGTAAACTTAATGGTCTATTTTCATTTCCCATTGGAATGGTTGAGGCTGGTTTCTCTTGTTGCACTGTGTTATTAGCAGTAGAAGTGGAGGAGTTTTTATTACGACGCTTATTATTACTCTTATGAAGTAATAAATTTTTACTTGCCGTTGTATTCAAGATTAACGAGGTAGCTAAGAAAACAGTGAATTTCTAAATATTTCCTAACTCACATATTTCTATGGCCACGGTTAAGTGTCTTCTGTCCAAGCTTTCAGAAATATTTTATATTAATGAATGAACTATTGAAAAAAAATTTATTTTGGAACGTGACAAAAATTATTAATTTTATTATAAAACTCTACTAAAACTTTGTTAAGTTCTACTATTTGATAAACAAAACCCATTTAGAATGAATACCCTTATACTAAATTAATACTCATTGTATAGTTAATGGAATCCTTTAGCTTTACATGTTAAACTTACTATATTTTACATATTTCAACTAAAATGAACATCATTTACTCTACATAATCCTTGAAAAGCTCATTCATTTCCATGTTGAAACAAAATTTTCAAAATAACAAACACCCACTCGCTTGCATGCTTATACAAACACATTACAAAAAATTACAGCAGTGGGAGAGGGAGAGAAGAAAAAACTTAATAGTTTACTATGAGAACGTAAAACTCCACATTCATTCATTAATACCGTGCGGTATCATGAAAACGAATACTTTTCACAAGTACTGTACTGTAAAGAGAGAAAGGACTTGCGCAGGAACAAAGAGAATTACTAACTAACTGTTTTTATTTGCTTAGGGCAATTAACTCTCTTTCATCAACAGAAGCGTGCTCGGAGGTTTTTACGAATGATGTTTTTCTTGATTTATGAACAACAAGAAATACACACGTACATTCATTTACAAATGAGCTAACAACACAAAACGACACTGTTTCTTAATTATTATCATCATCATTATCATTGTTGTTTGTAGTAGTTCTCATCATCACAACATCACCAACGTGATAGTCAACAACAACATCATCTTCGTTTTGTTACAAAGTTTTCCTTTTGCTAGTTACTGTATGCGTATAAGTGTGTGTCTGTGCATGTATGTGTGCGTGTGTGTGTGAATGTGTAAGTATGTAGGTACCCTGCAGAAAATGCGAATAGTGAAATTGTAGTGATTTACTAGTGACATTGTCAGTAGTACTACTGACCAGGTGTATCCCAGCCAATGTAATTATCTATTGACATTTAACATTAGCTTGTCATTGAAAATCCACCACTAGACTGTAGCAATACTGACTAAGTAGTTCTTTTGGGACCACATGGAGACATTGGAACCAAAGATTCACTAGTAAATTTTAGGGGCTCCAGTCTACAATATCGATATTTCCTCGCTCCATGTCAATAGTAAAATTGTAGTGATTTACTAGTGACATTGTCAATAGTACAACTGAATAGGTGTACCGCAGCCAATGTAATTGCCTATTGACATATAACATAGGGTTGTCATTGAAAATCTACCGGTAGACTTTAGCACTATTCATTTACGACCATATGGAGACATTTGAACTAAAGAATCACTAATACATTTTAGTGACCCTCGTCTACAATTTAATAAGGGTTGGGCCAACAAACTTAAATACATACATACCTACATACATATGTACGTAAGTTTTTAACATTATTGCATAGCATAATAAAAAAGAAAAACAAACTATTGACGCGTTCATTGACAATATCAACAGAAATACATTAGAACTGTTGTCTCTAACGTATCTCTACTCGCGCATAAAAGGAAAATTGTCGACATTTCAACTAGTGCAATTGTCGCTAGAGAAAAGAGTGTTGACATAGAGACATATGGCACTAGGCTGGCTAGAGGGTATGTGCCAGTATAATACAACACAATCATCACAACTCGTAGTAGTAATCGAACAGAAGAAGAGTAAAGTGTGTGTTCGTTTACGTTTACATGGCGACAACACCTTGTGCTGTTGAATCAGTTACTCGTGATAGCTGAATGCTAACGGTTACTCGCATACAATTAACTTCTCTTGTTGAATTTTATTTAAGATTCTAAAAAAAAGTATTGTTTGCAATAATGGCGCGTAGCTGGAATTTGTGATTTTCATGTGCTTTCTTTGTTAACAATAAAATTATTCTTGTAGTGTGTATTTTTGATTCGAAATTGGCAAATAAAATAATATATAAGATTTTCAATATTTTGTTATACATACATATGTCAATATATTTTTTCTGTTAATACATACATATTGACTTAAGTGAGTATCAAAAGAGAGCCATTTTTAATTTTTTTTATTGTTTGTTTATTTTGTTTGTCATGAAAAACATACATAAAAACGTTCTTGAAACTGACAATCGTTTAGGTATTTGTGCCTGTAACAAGTGTGTGTATATTAGATTTTGTGTATTAAAGGATGCAATCTTTATAAATGAAACCTGATTGATTTGTTTGTGTATGTGTAGGCGCCAGCTTATGATTTCAAAGTATTAGTGTTTTTTATACATACCTATGAGTGCACTTGGAGTACATAAAGACAACGACACCATAAAACGCGGGAAATTTTTAAAGTCCTTAAGCAATAAATATTAGAATAATTTAAATTTGTCTCAGTTCATAATAAATTTGAAATGGTTGGCACTTAATGATTTTTAATTAAATATAATAAAAGCACCAAAAGGGATTAAGGGAAATATTAAAGACTCAAATATTTCAAATTATGGGTTCCATTAATAATTTCTTTAGCTAGGCCTGAAAAGCTTAAGTGGTTGTAAATTTTATTTATATTTTTTTAATCACTTCCTTAGTAGTAGTAATAAAAACTCAAGATAAACTTTACTTACTAGAATTCGAACAAGTTAACATACTCTACAGTCGGAAATACTTACAATTTGATTGAATACACCATTATTTTTGTTTGAGAAATTAAATGAATATAGGCTAAACCTTACAAATTACATAAATAAAAATAATAGTCAGTTTAAAGTAAAATCAAAGTTAAACTATTGATAAATAAAGTACGAATACACTTTGCTATCAAAGTTAATTTTTTTCTATAAATATTTGATTATTACCTGGAAAGTATTTAAATAATTACTTTCACATAATGATGTAAATAATTGCTCCTTATTATATACATAAAATAAATAGTTGAATAACCACCACTCACTACTTTGTAAGACATTAAAAGAATACTACCCATTGCAAAATTTCGAAAAGTGTTTGCGGATGCTCACAGATAAGGTATAGATGGAGAAATTTCTGACACAGAGAAATGTTGTTAAAACTAAAAACTTTTAAGATTTATTTTTCACATTACAAACTTACTTAGAAAGCATATACATATATAAGATAACTTTAAAAATTTTAGCGGGTACAAAATATAATGATTTCACATCAAAAGTTCAAAACTATAAAAAATTTAAGTATCCAGGTCATTAAGAATACAGACATAAAAATTGCTTTGTGTTATCATTTATAACGCACGATCTAAGGAAATATAAAATGCAAACTTTTTACCCCAGTTTGCAGCGCTGGCGTCTATGCGGTTTCTAGTTGTAATTAATTTCTACGATGAGTTAAGTGAATTTCTTTATATATACAAGTAATTGAAAACTCTTAATAGTGGCTATAGTAAATTTTTTACGATTTCGGAAATTAGTGCATCCACAAAAAATGACACCATCAGTTTTTGGATAACAACTAATTCAGACTTGGTGATAGCTCTAAACTATATGTAAGACTAATGAAGCTACGAGCCCTGGGTTCGAGCCCGGTCTTCGACAGTCATTAAATAACAATAGCACGAATGTCCCTGACATACATCAGCATCCATTTGTATCAGTTCTTGTAGGAAAGTTCAAGTGATGAAGGCATAGTCACTGGTCACTGAACTATACCGACTTTGGCAGATGCTAATCCTAATTTAATATTAGAGCGCCCTTCTTAATCAGTATTGTGCAGTAGAATCATCGGTGAAGCAAAAAAGCCCATAAAATTATTACTAAAATACAGTTTTGCAAATTTAATACGCCTCATTGAATATAGAGACGCTGCAGCTCTGCATTATTAAAAACGTGCAAAAAGTATTGTTGTAAAATAAAAAAGCTTTCCTATATGTCTTCCTTCACCACATGTGTTCTTTATCACTAACCCCTTCCTAAAATAAAGTAGCACCTAGCAATGGTAGTAGGCATTCATTGGCTTAGTGTTACTTCCCTTTAAAAAACAAAAATTCACTTCTTTGTGCACTTTTTTAAGGAAACATTTTTTTTTTATTTTTTCAGAATAACTTACAAGGACTCCTAATTTATCATTACCATTTTTTTTGTAAATTTATAAGTACGGTAAGGCTGGACAGATTTGGTGAACATATCAATATAATCTGAACATTTCTAGGCACCCTCAATATCTCATTAAGGCCACTTTGTACATAAATTTTTTTTTTATACCCTTTACCAAAAATGGAAAAGGGTATATATAGGTTTGTCATTCCGTGTGTAATTTCCATAATATTAATATGCGACCCATAAAATATATCTATTCTGGGTCCTTATGAATAGGGAAGACGAATAAGCGATATCCGTCTGTCTGTCCGTCTGTCCGTCTGTCCATCCGTCCGTCCGTCTGGTGTACGTGTAATCGGTTTTCCGAAGCTCCCAGAAAAGCTAGAGACTTCGTTCTTGGACTGGTGGGTCAGAAATGGTCCAACTTAGATTGGTATTGAAAATCAGCAAGACGGTTTCAGAGCTGGAAGACTTAAACTTGATTTTGCTATGTAAAAGTAACTACCAACAAGTAAGAGTGCTATATTCGGCTGTGCCGAATCTTTACCAACCAACGTATGTATGTATATTTAGTATACAGATACATACATAAGTACATAAATATTTATAATTTTTTGTTATAGAACCGTAAGAGATACGGACCTGAAATATAGACACAGTATGTACACATTTGGCCGCTACAACAACAAATACGTGAGAGTTAAAAATTAAAGGGTTTTTCAAAACGAGCACCGAAAATTTTAAGATCCCATATAATATACATACAATTGTATGTATATACACTTGAAAAAAAGCAAAAAATTATAAAATCGCCAAATCGAAAAAAAATCGCCAAAACAAAAAAAAAACGCCAAAACAAAAAAAAGGAACCAAATTAAAAAAAAATCTAAGACTAAAATTAATCGCGAAAAACCGGAAAAATCGCAAAAAAAAGTCGCCGAAATGAAAAAACCCAAAAATAGAAAAAATCGCCAAATGAAGAAAAAATCTCCAAAATGAAAAAATTGCAAAAAAAATCCCTAAAACGGAAAAATCGCCAAATAAAAAAATCGCCAAAATAAAAAAACCCAAAAAAAAAGAGAAAAATATCGTCAAAACGAGATAAAAGCTACGAAAATAAAAAAAATCTTTTAAACTGAAAAAAAAACTTTAAAAAAGCACAAACGCCACATTAAAAAAATTCGTGCGCATGTCAAAGTCACACTTTACTGAAATAATTTTGATGTTAAAGTAACTAATTAAAACTAGTATTTTCCTTATTTCTTTTTTTCTTTGTTCACTTAACATATTTTATATATTTTTTAAAGAACAAGATTGATATAAGGAACGAGAAAAATATAAAATGATGATTCCAGGGTTGGGAAAAGTACACTTTTTTATATATAAAACTAACTAAATAAAGCTAGTTATTTCTTTGATAATTAATTATATTCTATATTTTAGAAAGAAAGAAATTAATATCGTATTAAAACCAGAAAAATTTAAGTTATGGTTGCAGGGTTGGAAATTAAAAAAAATTGGGTAAAAATATAACCAAAAATAATTATATTTTCAGTTAAACATATTTCATATTTTAGGAAGATCTTTACTCAAGCAAATTCTTTAGTTGACAAAAACCCAGAGGTCACTTACTAAAAATTCCAGTATAACAAAAAACTATAAATTTTATCACAAAACAAATATGTATGTATGTACTTATGTATGTATCTGTATACAACATATACATACGTTGGTAAAGGGTATATAATATTCGACGCAGCCGAGTATAGCACTCTTACTTGTTAATTTGTTAGACTGTACTTTTATTGCATTTTTTTACTTTCTTAGCTATTGCTGGATTTTTGTGTTGCACATTTTAGTATTTACGATTTTAAAGCTTTGGTTTTGCTTTGCCAAATATTTTTAGTAAAAATTATTGGACCTCGTAAGTGATGCTGTAAAAAAACTATAAAACAAAATATTCTTTGCCCCATTAAAAAAAAGTGCGGGAAATTTTTTTAGCACAAAGTGTTGTTACTGAAACTCATCAAAAAAGTGTGCTCTTGATTATACGAATTTGAAAAAAAAAATTTTTAGCATCGAAAAATTATGAAAAAAACTTTTTATGTAAAAAGTGGGTTATATGAGCTATTAGGGTGCATGCACATATTCAACTTGTGTTGGTATGCTTCCAAAAGTGGTACAGCTTTACCGTAGCTACAATTTTTCCAAATATTGAAAGCAAAAAATCAAGAGTCCATGAAAGTTATTCGGAAGCAAGTGAAAAAAAAATTTTTCCTTCACTTTTGCAAAAAAAAAAAAAAATTCACGAAGAAACAATTTTTTTTTTTCTTTCGTAAGATATTAATATATCTTATATTCATTGAACTCTTAGCTACATTTTAAAATAATAATGTAAAAACTATTTCTTCATTGTTGTTACTAAAATATTTCATTAAGGTTTCAACGAAACTATAATTTTCACAACCATAGATTAATTGGAATTGTAGTTTGATACTTTGATCTTATTTTATGTCGCCTAATCAATTAAAAATATTTTTTTTGCATGAACTCTATATTAAAATATATATTTACGTTTTTCATTACCTCCCAATGAAAATTATTTCGAAACGAAGTGTAAAATATTAAGCATTAGAAAGGTGTCATTCCGTTAATGAAATTTGCATCAATATAATATTTAATAGTTTGTCGTTGTATTAATGAAAGAGGTTCAACGTAAAGGTTTCATTCCAATTATAAAACTTTTTTCTTTCAGTGTACTGTCATAAAGGTTGTTTTTGATAGAGTGACACAAGTTAAATATATAATAAAACAAGGAAATGTATTTTTAATGTCAATGAAACGGGTTTTATTGGAAAGATAATTTTATGAAATTAATATATAAGTATGATTTCTGCCATGTGGCCGCCACGGCTGGGGCGTAGAAGGTGCAATCTGTAACAACTTTTCGCAGCATTTGCGGCCAATTTTTAACAACTTTTCGCAGCATTTGCGGCCACATTTTTTCGATAACTCTTCGAATGTTGATTTCCAGGTGACTTAATATAAGCCCAAAGAAAATAATTCAATGGGGTTAAGTCACACGATCTTGGTGGCCAATTAATTTGGCCATTGAGCCCAGTACGGAGTTCTTACGGAATTTCACGTTTGTAAATTTACATTTATTTCTACACGGAAAAATATTGGTGTAGCCTTTTTTGTAGAATTATGTTTGCATACACACAAATTCCTGGGGGTATTCGATGTTTGATACAAATGTTCTTTCGTTAGTGCAAATGCAAAACATCGTAGGTTTTCTTTAAAATCCAACAACAAAATACACACACAATCCAAAGAAAAGCTAAAACATTTGCATCAAACATGGAATACCGCCTATATATTTTTGAGTTTACAACACACAAAAACACTAAAAAGTAATTACAATTTGATGAAAATTAGAAATGTGAAAAATTCCGTCACCAAACAATTGGTTGAACAATCATTTTTGTTTCAGTTGACTACAAAAAGTCTTCACCTATATTTATAACATCCCTAAGATAATAACTTTCAAAAATTTCGTGAATTTTTCTTTTGAAAGTCCTAGCAAATGGAAATTTCTTTAAGAAATTTACCAACCTGAATTTCCGTCATTTTTTTTACATACAGGCCTTACTTGAAATTATTTTTTCATCAAAAGTTTCTTTTGGAACCACATATCAGCAAGATTAATGAACCGTAATTGAGGTATGAAACAATTTCAAATCATGTTATATAACGTTCACTATTGACAGTAAAATTCTGACCATCATCGTTTTTAAGGACATATGGGCCAATGACTCCGCCGGCAATTTTCTGTGGATGTAATGGTTTTGGACAAAAGCTTGTGGATTTTCCTCACTCATGTGATGCCAACTCAAAGTAGTGATACTCTAAAAAAAATAAATAAACTTTAAGATAACTTAAAATTTCTATTAAAAATATTAAAATAGTAGTGTGCTGACGAGATTAGACCTATTGTATACAACGATCACTATAGCTACCGTGCCTTATTATAGCAAGTTCATATATGCAAAAAGGTGACTGATAAAAAAACTATATGTTTCTCACTTTTTATGGGAAGTATTAAGACGCACTGTAGTGAGCCAGGCCAAGTTTCGGCCAATGTACGCAGTGTGTATATTTACAGGACTCCATTCGTCGTGTTTTTACCCCTCTTATAGATTTATTCCCCGCCGTTGTAGAATTCTAAAATTTAATTCATAATTAACTACATGTGCGAAGTTTGAAAGTTTTGCAACAAAAGCTTCCTGAGATATGGAGGTGCAAAAAGTGCATATTTTAAGACGTACTCACTGAATCACTCATCAAATTGATGAAGCACTTCCGCTATAGCTAGAGAGCTAAAATTTGGTACACAAGTAGATCTAGTTGAGCAAATCTAAAAACATGAAAATTTTAACAAGGGGGGCGGGACTACGACCATAAAAATTAAAATTTGTGCTAGTAAGCTGAAATTCGACACAGAACAAGGTCTAGAGATTAGCACTAAAATAAAAAAATCTAAAAGCCCGGAAATTTTAGCCAGGAGGGCGGGGCTACGCCTATAAAGGTCAGAATTAAAAAAAAAACAAGTAAGAGTGCTATATTCGGCTGTGCCGAATCTTATATACCCTTTACCAACGTACGTACATATATATAGTATACAGACACATACATACATATTTGTTTTGTAAAAAAATTTATAATTTTTTTAAAGTTTCCATCTTTGGAGCTATAATTTTCATTTTTCAAATTTCACACGCCAAACTTTTCTTTCAGAAGCATAAAATATATTCAATTTATAAAGAAAAAGAAAAAAATTTTAGACTTATCTAATTTTACATAACACAAAAAGTGTGAGTTTTCCAACCCTGGAGTCATAATTTTGGATTTTTCTGATTATTGATACCAATCTAGTTCTTTAAAAAATACATAAAATATGTTAAGTGAACGAAGCAAAAACGAAATAAGAAAGAACCTAGTTTCATTTAATTCCTTTAATATTAAAAAATTCAGTAAAATGCGATTTTAAATCACGCACGAAAGGTAGGCTTTTTAGCTTTTTTTCAGTTTTGTCGCTTTTTTCTCATTTTGGCGATTTTTTTCTGTTTTTGGGTTTTTTTCATTTTTGGCGATTTTTTTCATGTTGGCGATTTTTTTTCATTTTGGCGATTTTTTTTCTGTTTTTGGGCTTTTCTTCATTTTGGAGATTTTTCCCATTTTGACGATTTTATTTTCATTTTGGCGATTTTTTGTTCATTTTGGCGATTTTTGTCTGTTTTTTAGGTTTATTTTCGTTTTGTCATTTTTTTTTCATTTTGGCGATTTTTTTTTCGTTTTGGCAATTTTTTTTTGTTTTTGGCGATTTTTGCTTGTTTTGGGTTTTTTTCATTTTGGCGACTTTTTTCTGTTTTTTTTTGGGTTTTTTTCGTTTTGGCGATTTTTTTTCATTTTGGCGATTTATTTTCATTTTAGCGATTTTCTTTCATTTTGGCGATTTTTTTTTCATTTTAGCAATTCTTTTGTTTTATGCGATTTATTTTAGCTTTAGAAATTTTTTAATTTGGTGCTTTTTTTCGTTTTGGCGATTTTTTTTTTGTTTTTGGCGATTTTTTCGTTTTGGCGATTTTATAATTTTTTGTTTTTTTAGTTTTACCGTTTTTGAAAATTTCAAGAGTTTTGCTCTTACGGTTTCCAAGATACAGCAAGTTGTCAAAAATTGCATAGTCAAAATTGCATTAACTGATGAAACACCCTTTAATTTAAATTTTTGGAAATTTTAGTGTTAATTTTTGTAGTCTATATAAAAATTCACTAAACTTACAAATTTCAAGTGTATATACATACATATATACAATTGTATGTATATTACATGGGGTTTTAACATTTTTCGTTGCTCGTTTTGGAACACCCTTTAATTTCCAATTCTCATGTATTTGTTGTTGTAGCGGCCAAAGGTCTACACACTGTGTCCAAATTTCAGGTCTGACGCTCTTACGGTTCTCGAGAAAATACTAATATAGTTTTAGACATAGTTAATTTTACATAACACAAAAAGTTAAAGTTTTCCAACCCTGGAAACGTCTCTTTAATTTTTTTCATATTTTTTTAATTTAAAATACCAATTTTAGTCGTACTGAAGTGTAAAATAAGTTTATTTATTAAAAAAAATAAAAATTTGTTTTCGTTAGTTACTTTTATATGGCAAAATAAAGTTTAAGTTTTCCAGCTCTGCAATCGTCTGCTCGATCTATTTTGGAAAATTTCTGACACACCAGTCCAAGAACGAAGTCTCTAGCTTTTCTGGGAGCTTCGGAAAACCGATTTCACCTACAGACAGACGGACAGACGGACAGACGGACATCGCTTATTCATCTTCCCTATGCATAAGGATCCAGAATATATATATTGTATGGGTCGCTTATTGATATTATAGAAATTACAAACGGAATGACAAACCTATGTATATATACCCTTTTACCATTTTTGTTGGTAAAGGGTATAAAAATCTAAGGCGTTTAGTGAAAGCGAATTTATTGCAATTCGGCATACATGTTGCGATAATGCAAAGCTATACATTTTTTTTTAAAGTAGTCGTTAACACGCCTATAAAATTTAATCCTCATATTTCATGTACTTCAGCTGAACACATTTAAATATACTATTTATGCATTTATAATAACCCGTTTTCAAAGAAATTTTACATGAATGATAGGTACTGGCCAAAAAATCTTAAGTGTAAGGTAGTGGGAGGGATAACGCCCATTTATATTAAAATTAAATATTGCGCTAGTGAGCTGAAATTTGGTACGCAAGTAGGTCTATGTGAGCAACTAACTAAAAAGTCTGAAAACCTGAAAATTACAGCTAAGGGGGCGGTGCTACGCCCATAAAGCTCAGAATTTAAAAGCAAATATAAAACGTTTAACCCAAGCAATTTTATTGTAATTTTGCATACATGTTGCGATAATGCAAGGCTATACATTTTAACCCTCATGTACTTCGGCTGAGCACATTCAAATATAATATTAATGTATTTATTATAATCCATTTCCAAAGAAATTTGACACGAATTATAAGCGCTGACCAAAATAAAAATATTCAGGTCTGAATTCAAAACTACATATACAAGTTTTAACTCAACCTATGTTATTGAAACCTTGCTTACACGCTGCACGTATGCAAGACTTTCAGTAGTTATCTTAGGGAGTGGGCGTGATTACGCTCATACAAAATTATCCTATTGTTTCACCTACTTCGGCTTGATGGATGTAAATTTATTACTTACGTATTTCG
Source organism: Tachina lurida (assembly GCA_944452675.1). Taxonomy (NCBI): domain Eukaryota; kingdom Metazoa; phylum Arthropoda; class Insecta; order Diptera; family Tachinidae; genus Tachina; species Tachina lurida. The sequence goes on from OX101756.1 coordinate 46,233,818, forward strand.
TATCAGCCGTTTACTACGAAACTCATCATGATTAATAAGCGCTGCTCACAACGAATTCTTGAGTTAAAAAAATGGGGTGGGAAGCACCCACAAAATTTAAAGCTAGAATTCGCACTTACTTTTTGTTCAGAATCACAAACTTTATAACATATATTTTTTCAACAAAAAACAAGCTATCGGATATTAAGTAAATTTTTAAGTAAAAAGCAAAAATTTTTTTTCACGATACAACCCAATAAGACAAATTTATATTATTTTATTGATTATTTAAAATTCATAATAACAAAATTAAAAATTTTAAAAACCCCCAATATATCTGGAAAATATGTGTTATCTTCTAAACGGCTGGACCATTTTCTAGCTAAAAAAAACATAGCTAAGAACCTTCTCGATCAAATCACCTTCCAAAAAGAAAAAAACAATATCAAAATCGGTTCAGCCGTTTGACACACAGATACACAGACACACACTACAAACTTATAACACCCCTTTTTTGGTCGGGGGTTAAAAATAGTTTCAAATAATATGAATTCTGAAAAATAAACACATAAACAAAATTTTTTATTGAAAACACTACTTATATGATGATTGCGACGACCTCGAGAGGAATCCACATTTTGCATCAATTATAACCTTTTATAATTGAAAAATACTTCAATATAAAATGATGTGAGTACTAGATATCTTTAATTAAGCAGTAGGCACCATGTCTGTACTTTGTCTAGTAGTAAGAAAAGAGATAAGAACAACGAGTTCGCACAAAAAGCACTCTTTTTCTTTGCTGATACCATGAGATCGTTTTTAACAAAAGTTTCTCTTTAGAACTCCCTGACTTAAATATACTCGTGTCATAAACGGTTATTATGTAATTTCAAATTAAATAAATATTTCTTCTTATTTTTCAGAAATATTTTCTATTCAAGAAATAACATCCTGATTAATGCTCTAGTTCTGCGAGAACATATATGACGTTTTTTTAAAACACTTTTGAGTTCTTGTTTTTGAATTCTCTAAATTGTTTTCTTCAAAAATTGTTGTTGTCCTTGATAATGAAAAATAAAAATATTATTACCATGTTTTTAAAACATAAAAATTGAATTAAAGTATTGTACAATAATTTGAAAAATATATGAAAAAATATGTATGTGTTGGATATAATGTTTGGAACAAAATCATAAAGCAAATACACAAACCTTCTACCATAGGCAATGAATAATATTTGTTTTAAAGAATCACAACTGCGGCTTTCATTTTCGTTCATAGAGAAGACGATACAATCGTCCAACAATATTAGGGCTAAAATAAATTTATTGTCTTTTTTTAAATTTTATTCTGAGAAAAACTATTTGATTTTTTTTTTTGTATTTAAATAATATTGAAATAAGTTTTATACAAATTTTGCATATTTAAATTCATTAAATTTTCATTTGTTTTAAAAATACGAACGAAATTGTATTTCGAATATTATAAATTGATTTTATAGAATACCGATTTGATAGAACACCGAATACCGCGATTGATTCGGTAAAAGCCAAGTGCAAAGTTTTAAATATGTTCTACAAAAGAAGAATTTTGACATATATAAAGAGTAATGTGTGATTCAAAATACTGACACGTTTGATGACTGATCCCCTTTAAATCACAACTGTCGATAGCGTGTCACTTAATACCTGAGTTATTCAATACCGTTACTCTTTCATAAGCATACATATTGTAGATTAATGAAAAAAAAGTTTCTATATATGTATATGATTTGAACAGGCTAATGCTCGTATCGCCATACGACAGTAGAACAAAAAATAACCAAACTAACTAACATGTGCATAATTAGTAAAGAACAAACTACAATGGCAAGACTGTTGTAAATTTAGAGATGGTAAGATTGAGCTTTCATTACAAAAAGGCTTTCAGTGAAATGTACTGTGTATTATATAAATTTGTAATCATAAGGTTGTCATATAATTTCTAGAGCAAAATTTTTTGGGCCTTGCTTATCATTCATATCAAGTTTCGTTGGCAACGGATAATAATAAATATATAAATAATATATTTAAATATGCTGAGCCGAAGTATATGAAATAGGAAGCGTAAACATTACGATCGTGTTAACATCCACTATTTTTAATGTAAACTTATAACCTTGTATTACTGCAACATGCATGCCAAATTTCAATAATCAATTGAGTTAAACGCCTTAGATTTGTTTTTTTATTCTGAGCTTTATAGGCGTAGCCACGCCTCCTTGGTTTAAATTTTCGGGTTTTCTCGGTTGTTACTCACCAAGGTATACTTGTGTACCAACTTTCAGCTCTCTAGGTATAGCTATATGTCTTAAAATATACACTTTTTGCACCTCCATATCTCAGGAAGCTTTTGTTGCAAACTTCGCGTATGGGGTAACATGAATTAATTCTAATTATGAATTAAATTTTAGAATTGTACGGCGGCGGGGAACAAAGTTATAAGGGGGTTAAAAGCACGACAACACTGCGTGCATTGGCCGGAACTTGGCCTGGCGCACTACCGTGGGCTTTGATTATTTTTTTTTTTTCCATTTTTATGATGGAAATTATACAAACTTAGATTAAACAAAAATTTTTTTTCAATCACATTTTGCAAACACTATCAAAATAAGTACTTAGTACATAATTTAGTCTCTAATAACTTTAAAAACTCAAGTAGAAACCTTATATGTTTTCCTAATAACCAAGTAATTGCAAAAGCTTTTCAAGCTTTATTCATTAAATATACGAGTGCTTCAAAAACCAACTTTATACATATGTATATCCAGGCCATGAAATTATTTTTCTATAACTTAAAAAATGTTCGTATAATCTTAATTAATGTTTATCTATACCAACTAAGCATTTTTGTTTGGCAAATTTCGCAAAAGTATATTCATATTGCACATATTAATGTACATATTTTTCGTATAACAATGTTTCTAATTTAATTTCAAGTTTATTGCAAAAGCAATTTATATTGGCGTTATTCGATGTTTGATGCAAATGGTCTTGCGTAAGTGCAAATGCAAAATATCGTAGCTTTTCTTTGGATTGTGTGTGTATTTTGTTGTTGGAGTTTAAAGAAAAGCTACGATATTTCGCATTTACAATAACGCAAGATAATTTGCATCAAACATCGAATACCGCCATTTTATATTTTCTTAAGTAGTTTCCACGATGTTTTATAACGTATTTTAATTTAATAATCAAAGTTTTTAATTTTTTACTACTAACCAACTTACGAATAAGTGGATCTATTTAATGTTTCTTAAGCTTTTCTGTATTTGGCTCTTCATGACACATACAAACAATTCACATACATACACACACTTTCCAAAACATATTATTACATCGTAGTAACAACTTTTCTTGCAAAATAGTTTAATATTTTCTAGAATATATATTAAATATAAGTACAAAGTCGCTGATAATAAGAATATCTAAATATAAAACTGAAACCGATTTCGTATAATACACTGTAGGAAGATAATTTTGTGAAGTTTCTATTGTCTATTTTGGAAATTGGTTTAATTTTTTACTGCAAATTTTCAAGTAGGTTCATTTACTTGTTGTTTTTAAAAATTTTAATTTTTAACCTAATTTGTTTAGTTTTGTAATTCTCAATTATTTATTGAGAGTTTATCTATAAGCATTGGAGTCTTGTGAGCTTTTTTAATTATGTTGATTAAGCAGAAACGAAATATATATGTGGCAAAAAGGAAAAACTGTTTCGATCAAGATTTTGATTTTGAGTTAATAGTATCTGCTTAATCTGCATACGAGGGCGGTTCGGAAACTTCTTAGCCTAGCCCAAAAAGCGTGGTATACACAGAAAAAAGTTAAGTGTTTTGGAAACTTTTATCTCTACTATGAACACATGTTAAATTTTGTTTCGATCTGGCAACTTCTTCATATAGAAACAGGTGTTCACAAAAGACGCATCCGAGATTTTTTAACAATGGAAAAATTAGAAATACGTGGTGTCATTAAATATTTACATAAAAAAGGTTTATCGGGACAAGTAATTCATAATGATATGGAGAATGTGTTAGGTGAAAGTGCTCCTTCATATGCAACAGTAAAAAATTGGGTTGCTGAATTTAAACGTGGTCGTACAAGCATTGAAGATGAACCACGTAGTGGACGTCCAAAAACAGCAACAATAACAGAAATTGTAGCCAAAGTGCATGATATGGTATTAAATTATCGACGAATAAAAGTGCGTGAAATAGCTAACATCATGGGCATCTCAAATGATCGAGTCCATTTAATTTTGCATGAAGAACTACAGATGAAAAAGCTTTCTGCAAGATGAGTGCAGCATTTTTTAACAGTCGACCAAAAACGCATAAGAATGAACATTTCTCAAGCTTGTTTGGATCGTTTTAAGCGAAATAAAATGGATTTTAAGCGTCGTTTCATAACTGTTGATGAGACATGGATTCACCACTATACTCCAGAGACAAAAGAACAACCCAAACAATAGACTGAAGCTGGAGGAAGTGTCCCAAAGAAGGCAAAAACAATTCAATCGGCTGGTAAGGTTATGGCAACGGTTTTTTGGGACTTCAAAGGTATTTTATTGATTGACTATCTGCAAAAGGGTAAAACATTAAATTCAGAGTACTATTGCAACCTTTTGGATCAATTAAATGTACAAATTTGAGAAAAACGTCCTGGCTTCCAACACAAAAAAATAATTTTTTATCAAGACAACGCACCAGCGCACAAGAGTGTTTTAACAATGGCTAAAATCAACGAATTAAAGTACGAGTTGCTTGACCACCCACCTTATTCTCCTGATTTGGCTCAGTGACTTTTACCTCTTCCCAAATCTAAAAAAATTCCTTGCTGGCAAACGTTTTACCTCAAATGAAGATGCAATTACAGTTGTAAACCACTATTTTGAAGACCTTCAGGAAAACTATTTTAATCAAGGGATAGAATTGCTAGAAAAGCGTTGGACTAAGTGTATTGAAGTTTCAGGAGATTATATTGAAAAATAAAAATATTTTTGAAAAACTAACTATTCTCTTTCATTGATAGGCTAAGAAGTTTCCGTACCGCCCTCGTATTTGAAAATAACCCTGGTCAAGAGCTCTATTAATATATGTGATTTTTTAGAAAGTTATAGCACTAAGACTTATGAATTATTTTTTTAAACTTCTGATCTCATTTGGAATATTAGCTTAATTTAGGTTATACTTTGGTGTATTTCAATTTTTTTTTTTTTTTTTTTTTTATGCATGATTTTTATTTATTGTATCTTCATATATGAACTAACAATAAGTATTCAAATCTTAAATCTAAAAAATATAATTAGGCCCGACCAATGTCGGACATAAGCTTAGTAGTAGTTATATATAATACATATGTAAGTAGTGATAATCAAAAGGACAAAAAATAAAAGTATTTTCAAGAAGTCCCATCTGGAGTGCTGTGAATAAGAGCCATTGTGTCCCTCTTTTTTAGGCGGATGTGTCCAGTAAAGTTCAAAATATTACGGGCAAGCGGATTAGGATGTGACTCGAGTTTTGTTAAATATTTGCCAGCGTTTTTTGCAATTTCATCAGTCACTAGTGGCATATTCAAATCACGATGTATATTTGAATTTTTGATGTACCATGGAGCCGATGTTATCATGCGTAAAATTTTGTTTTGCCTGCGTTGAATTTTCTCTACATTTGAAGCTGAAGCAGTGCCCCATAGTTGAATTCCATAGCACCATATTGGCTTTAAAAGCGACTTATATATTAAAAGTTTACAGTCTAGGCTAAGTGTTGAATTTCGACCAATCAGCCAATGTACCTGAGTTAATTTAAGTTTCATTTGAGTTAACTTAGAGTCAATATGGTGTTTCCATGTAAGTCGTCGGTCAAGGTGTATACCAAGATATTTCACATGTGAATGTTGAGAAACAACTTGATTGTTAATCCGAATGGGGGAACAAGTATCTCTTCGTAAAGTAAATGTTACTTGAACACACTTTTGTTCATTTACCTTGATTCTCCATAAGTTTAACCAAAGCTCCATCTGGCTAATGTGTTCCTGGAGTTTGCGGGATGCCTCATCAGGGTTTTCATGCATACTAAGGCAGGCTGTATCGTCGGCAAATGTGGAAGTATGGATACTACTGCTCACTAGCATATCACAAGTATAAATTAAATATAAAACTGGTCCCAGTATACTCCCCTGTGGCACACCAGATAAAATTGTTTCAGGCCTACTTGTAAAGTCTCCTTCCGCAACAGTGAACTTACGGGAAATAATGTAACTTTCCAAAAGATTTAAAATGTTTATTGGTAAGTAAGTCTTCAATTTTAAAATAAGGCCTTCATGCCACACTTTATCAAATGCCTGGGAAACGTCAATAAACAGCGCAGAACAATACTTTTTTCCCTCAAAAGATCTTCTTATAAATTGAACCAATCTGTGAGTTTGTTCAATGGTGCTATGCTGACTTCTAAAACCAAATTGATGGTCTGGTATGCACCCACTACTAATTAGAATTGGGGACAATTTTGTTTTGAGCAGTTTTTCGAAAAGCTTTGACATTGTAGATAGTAGACTTATTGGCCTATATGACTCAGCCTTTGTTATATCTTTGCCCGGCTTTGGAATCATTTTAACTTTGGCAAGTTTCCAGTTGTGTGGATAATACTCCAGTTGTAAAATAGATTAAATATGAATAACAGTATTCTCATTGCAATACGAGGCAAGTTCATCAGCATCTGATTACTAATTCCATCAATACCCGGAGCTTTCTTCGGGTTGAGTTCGGCAATTAATTTTTGTAAATCACGCGTCTTAAACTTTATGTGTTGAGGGGGTAGAGCGACTATATTCGGCAAATCAGCAACACCAGTACATATATTTGGCGTAAAAACGGATTTTAAGTGCTCAGCAAATATTTTACCTTTTTCAGTATCGCTTCTTGCCCAACCTCCGGTAGATGTGCGTAGAGGTGGCTTATACTCAACGGGTGTTTTAAGCTTTCTGGCAGCGCGCCACAAGGAGTAATTAGACGCCGGTGTAACATCAAGACCCCCCAGATAATTTTTAAGAGATGCAATTTTTTCAGATGCAAGCAACTCTTGGAGTCGTTTAGTGCACTCTTTAAATCCGATTTTATTTTGTGGTGATCTGTGCTGTTGCCATTCCCTTCTAGCCCTTCTTTTTTCACGTACGAGACGTTCAATGTCTGTAGAATAAATTTTATTAAACCCAATCTGCGGATGGGCGGTAGTGGCATGTTCAGCAGCCTGTTTAATATTCTCGCTGAGATTGGCAATGTTCGATTCAATATCATCGGGTGTTCTAAGCGTAATGTTTTCCGTACAATGACTGCTGAGATATTTTTTGAACCCCAGCCAATTAACACGATTGATCATCTTCACATATGGGTCAGGTAAGTTACTTCTTAATGGGCTACAAATTGTGATGATCGTCGGGGAGTGATCGGACGAGAGATCAAGAGAAGCTTGAACTTGAATTAAATCCCTAGAGATATTTTTTATGACGCCAAAATCTATAACATCCGGAATTTTTTGTATGTCAGTAGGCCAACAAGTGGGCTCCCCACTCGAAATGACATCCAAGCCCATTTTTGAAATAGTGTTGAACAATGCTCGACCTCTGGGTGTAACAAGGCGCGAACCCCAGAACGTATGTTTCGCATTGTAGTCTCCAGCTGCTACAAAACAAGGTCCAAGAGATTTGTAGAAATCCTCATATTGATTCTCAGTGATTGAAAATCTGGGAGGGCAGTAAATTGATGATATAACGAAATTTGAACAAAAACTTTCAATGCCAATATTTGTTGCTTGTAGGTATTCTTCACAAATGTTATCAAGAACATAGTGCTTGAGTCTTGACTTTATTAGAATTGCTGATCCACCGCAAGCCCTTCCTCTAGGGTCCTTTGTATCATATATAGTGTAGCCATAAATTTTAAAAAGACTTCTCGAAGTCAAATGAGTCTCAGATACTAACATTATATCAATATTTATTTTTCTCCGTGAGGAAGTGCTCAAGTTCATTTTTATGTTGGCGAATGCCGTTTGCGTTCGTGAAACATATTGTTAACGTGTTCATGGCTTATTAAGTATTGCTTGAAGCAGAGTATTCTGCATTCGCAACATTTCTTGCATCATGCTAGTCATATTTGTTGTAAAATTGTTTATAGTTTGCACAAGATTTTCAATAGTGGCTTCAAGGCGATTAAAATTAAAGTTTGAGTTTGTATTTGTTGAATTATTTTGCGGAGAAACATTTTGTGTCGGAATAGAACTAGCCTTAGTAGCATCTGCATACGATACACGGGAAGTAACTGGTTGGCTCATTTGCAGAAAAGTGGCAGAGTAAGAGTTTGCTAATTGAGCTGGAGCTAATTTAGGTTTTTGCACCATAGTCTTCTTTACAGAAGAGTACACAGGACAACCTCTGTAGTTAGCGGTGTGATTACGTCCACAATTACTGCATTTTTTATCACTTTGATCTTTTGGTTTGTTGCAGCTAGCGGTGCCGTGTAATTCGCCACACACAACACAAACAGAGGGTAAATTGCAGTATGTTTTTGTATGGCCATATTCTTGGCAATTATGGCACTGTACAGGACCTGAACGCTTATGTGGCTCTTCAACTGTGATTTTTCGGTACAAGAGGTATTTTAAATTATAAATTGGATGCGTCTCATTTTTTTTCAATTTTATATCATTAGGTTCTAGTTCAACACGAAATAGGGGTTGGGGAATCTTTTCTCTATTTATTATATTGGACACATTTTTTACCTTGAACCCCTGGAGGACGAGTGCATCTTTTATTTCTTCGGGGACAACATAAGAATCTATGCCCTTCAATACGATCTGCATGCCTTTAGCGCTCTTAAGCTGGTATGTGTAGAAGCTTGTTTTACTTTTTTCAAATTCAGCAACCATTTTGTGGAAATCTTTTTCGTCATAAATTTGGATTTTAGTTTCATCGATGTTGCCACGTTTTATTGGAACAATGTGAAATTTATTCTCACCAATGACCGAAATTAATTTTTTAATAAGGGCATTTGAATTTTTTTGTCTCAAATAGATTGGTGGCGGCTTGGATGTTTTGTTCGAGGATACCTCGGGTTTGTCGTTGTCATCTTGAAAAATTTTAAAGCGGTTTTGGCGATTAGTTGAGGCTGCGCTGTTATCCCTAGACACTTTTGGAGCAGATGAGATTTTTGAAGAATTCGGGCTTCGCCCGCGCTTTAAAATTGTAATGTATCTGTCCATTCCAACTTGTACCTTGAGTTTCGAGCCGCTGTTATCTGTAGTGATAACTTTGTTAAGTGATAAACACGAGCCTGAAGGGGATGATATTACTGACTTAAATGAAGAAGTACTGGGCAACTGTAATGTTAATGCATCATTACTATTTGGCATTGGACAAAGCGAAGTTGATCGCTGACGAAAAATTGGCGTTGCCGTTAACAAAAGATTTTCATCAGATTTATTTTTTATATTTTTTTCATTCAGAGTTTCAGAACTCACAGTAAAATAAGCATTTCTGCCGTTAGAACTCACTTCAAGTTTTTCTGTATTTGAGGAATTCATACAAAGAATTCCTCAAGGGTTATTCGTTTATGTTTTTTTTTTTATTTTCGGTATTTTTTGTTTTTGTTATTTATGATTGTTTGTTTGACTTTGAGGTATTCCTCAATATCACTTGTTTAAGTTTTTTTTTGCGGTTTTTTTGTTTTTGTTATTTTTACTATGTAAAAAATATTAGCAAAGCAGAAAGCTTATTTATTAAAGACAGTATGTATGTACCTATTACGAATAATATGTACTACTAATATTTTTTTTTTTTGTATATGTAATTTTTGTTTGTTTGGTAAGTAAGTAAAATTCCGCTATTCGACTGTTCGCTATGAAGGTACCACGTATTACGTATAGTGTGTAGAACGATGTTTGCTTAATAAAGAAAAGGTTAACAGATAATTTCCCACTTTAACTGTAATATATATAAATTTCTTAAAATCGACTTGAAAGCTCAAAAGTGCTCTCCTACAAAACAATCAAATATGACTTGAACACTTTTTCATTATTGCCTCAGATTTGTAGCAATGAAGAGTCAGCAAAGTAAAATAACTAATGAAATGGCTATAGAGCTTAAAGCAAGACTGCCCACTGAGAGAACACCGAAAGAAATGTATTTGCGTATGTGTATTCAATTGTATAAGAAACCGATTGATGTTTGGCACTCTGGTGCCAGTTTGAACAGTCTTGGCTTAAAGTAATTACACCAGAGGCACTGCAGCGATGCCATTAATATTAACACAACGCACAGTAGCAGAGTTATTAAACGGATTAAGCTTAATATATTAATACCTAACCATCTGTCTTCTTTTCAGTGACCTCATCTTATAGAATATAGCAGCCTTACATATGGGCATTTCCATATCAGCGTACGTGACATTTGTACGCCTACAAAGTAGAATAGATTCTGAAAAACTAGAAGTAACTCAAAAAAATGTTGTTGTTATGTTCCATTCAGGGCGTACTATATGCGAAAAAACAAATTATTACATTTGGAACCCTGTTGTTCAAAATATCGAGGGAAATTAGGGCATAGCGTACGTGACATAAAACGGAACTGATATCAAGGTGCATGTAAAAGTATACGAAAATCTGCGAATTGTGAAGTTTTTTTTCTTGTTTTAAATTTCTTACACGAAGCCAACTATTTTTCCTTTATTATCAGTAATTTTGAAATAAAAAAGACTTTTGGCTGATTTTATAATGAATGAAGTTTAATAGCGTACGTGACATAGCGTAAGTGACGTATTTTTCTCTTATAATATTCTTAAGTAAAATTTTTTTTTTAATCTGTGGCAATACATAATAATGGCTTGAGTCGAAATTTCGTGTTTTGAGATATTATGGGTTTTGTCTAAAATAAATTGTATTTGGTTTTTATATAAAATTTTTAGATACCGAAAAAAATGCACATTTATTTAGAACAAAACTGTTAATTTTATAAAAAAAAGAAACGATTTATTAGTTATTATTCGTTGTTTTTTAGTTAAGATGTTATGAAAAAATCCATTGGCAGAAGAATAAAAACTAAAGTGAACTAAAGCTATTATATTGAAAGGCAAAATAATTTTTATTGATAGTAAGTCGAGATAAGTGCTTTAGGTTTAATTGAAAAATGCGGAAAACCTGAAATAAGATAGTTTTTAAAAGGGAGTTAGTTAAATATAACTCCCTGTTTCTACAACCCAGACGGTCGACTTGAGTATAAAATTTACATGGAAAGCACTCATTTTCTTGAGTGACTTTCATACAAATTTTCTAGACGAGTCGTCTGCCTGACTTGTAGAAACTGAACATAAGTTTTTTTTTTTTAATGAGGAATAAATTGAACTTAAGTGTATACAAGTTTTGATGCTCAAATATTTTAATATTGATGTAGCTACATTAAAAAAATTAAGTTGAGTTAAGATGTTATGGCTTATGTATTATTTTCCAAGAAGACTAAAGTTAAACAAGTAAGAGTGCCATATTTGGCTGTGCCTAATCTTATATACCCCTTACCAACGTATGTACATATATATAGTATACAGATACATACATAGGTACATACATACATATTTGTTTTGTGATAAAATTTATAATTTTTTGTTATATTGCAATTTTTAGTAAGTGACCTCTTGGTTTTTATCGACTAAAGAATTTGCTTGAGTAAAGATCTTCCTAAAATATGAAATATGTTTAACTGAAAAAATAATTATATTTGATTATTTTTTTACCCAATTTTTTTTTTCAATTTCCAATCCTGAAACCATAATTTAAATTTTTCTGGTTTTAATACGAGTACTAATTTATTTCTTTCTAAAATATAGAATATATTTAATTATCAAAGAAATAACTAGCTTTATTTAATAAATTTTATATATAAAAAAGTGTACTTTTCCCAACCCTGGAATCATCATTTTAGATTTTTTTGGTTCCTTATATCAATCTTGTTCCTTAAAAAATATATAAAATATGTTAAGTGAACAAAGAGAAAAAGAAATAAGGAAAATACTAGTTTGATTTAGTTATTTTAATATCAAAATAAGTTCAGTAAAGTGCGACTTTGACTCGCGGACGAAGGGTTCCGTACATTCGGTTTTGAGAAACTTTTTAATGTGGCGTTTTTGCTTCTTTTAAGTTTTTTTTTCAATATAAACGATTTTTTTTTAGTTTTGTCGTTTTTTGCCCGTTTTGGCGACTTTTTCTATTTTTGGGATTTTTTTTTTCATTTTGGCGTTTTTTTTATTTTGACATTTTTTTCTGCTTTTGGGTTGTTTCATTTTGGTGATTTTTTTTCATTTTGGGTTTTTTTTTCTTTTTGGCAATTTATTTTTCGTTTTTGGCGATTTTTTTTGTTTTTAGCGATTTTATATTTTGATTTTTTCAAAAATTGAAAAAGAGTTTTGCTCTTACGGTTTCCAAGATACAGCAAGTTGTCAAAATTGCATAGTCAAAATTGCATTAACTGATGGAATACCCTTTAATTAAAATTTTTTGAAATTTTAGTGTTTATTTTTGTAGTCTGTATAAAAATACACTAACCTTACAAATTTCAAGTGTAGATATATACAATTGTATATATGTATATTACATGGAATTTTAAAATTGTTCGTTGCTCGTTTTGAAACACCCTTTAGTTTCCAATTCTCATGTATATGTTGTTGTAGCGGCGAAAGGTGTACATACTCTGTCAAAATTTCAGGTCCATAGCTCTTACAGTTCCCGAGAAAATACCCTGTGATAGACAGACGGACAGCGTAGCGAAAATAATAGGGTTCCTTTTCACCTTTGGAGTACGGAACCCTAAAAACGTTAAATTTTTCAGCTCTGGAACTGTGGTTATTTTTTCCAAAACATAAAATATATTTATAAATAAAAATATAAAAAAAATTATTACACCTAGTTAGTTTTGTATATCACAAAAAGTGTACGTTTCCCAACCCTGGAATCATAATTTAAATTTATTTCTGATTTCTTACACCAATCTTTTTATACCCTTTACCAAAAAAATGATAAAAGGGTATATATAGGTTTGTCATTCCGTTTGTAATTTCTATAATATCAATAAGCGATCCATAAAATATATATATATTCTGGATCCTTATGCATAGGGAAGACAAATAAGCGATGTCCGTCTGTTCGTCTGTCCGTCTGTCCGTCTGTCTCTACGTGAAATCAGTTTTCCGAAGCTCCCACAAGAGCAAGAAACTTCGTTCTTGGACTGGTGTGTCAGAAATTTTCCAAAATAGATTGGTATTGCAATTCAGCAAAATCGAGCAGACGATTGCATAGCTGGAAAACTTAAACTTTATTTTGCCATATAAAAGTAACTACCGAAAACAAATTTTTATTTTTTTTAATAAATAAACTTATTTTACACTTCAGTACGACTAAAATTGGTATTTTAAATTAAAAAAATATAAAAAAAAATTTAAAAGACGTTTCCAGGGTTGGAAAACTTTAACTTTTTGTGTTATGTAAAATTAACTATGTCTAAAACTATATTAGTATTTTCTCGAGAACCGTAAGAGCTACAGACCTGAAATTTGGACACAGTGTGTAGACCTTTGGCCGCTACAACAACAAATATATGAGAATTGGAAATTAAAGTGTGTTCCAAAACGAGCAACGAAAAATTTTAAAATCCCATGTAATATACATATAATTGTATGTATGTATGTATATACACTTGAAATTTGTAAGGTTAGTGTATTTTTATACAGACTACAAAAATTAACACTAAAATTTCAAAAAATTTAAATTAAAGGGTGTTCCATCAGTTAATGCAATTTTGACTATGCAATTTTTACAACTTGCTGTATCTTGGAAACCGTAAGAACAAAACTCTTGAAATTTTCAAAAACGGTAAAACTAAAAAAACAACAAATTATAAAATCGCCAAAAACAAAAAAAAATCTCCAAAACAAAAAAAGCACCAAATTATAAAAATAATGTCTAAGACTAAAATAAATCGCGAATAACCGGAAAACTTGCTAAAATTAAAAAAAAATCGCCAAAACGAAAAAATCCCAAAAAAACAGAAAAAATCGCCAAAATGAAAAAAATCGCCATAATGTAATAAATCGCCAATATGAAAAAAAGCCCCAAAAAACAAGAAAAATTGCCAGCATGAAAAAAACCCAAAAACAAGAAAAAATCGCCAAAATGAAAAACCCCAAAATAGGAAAAAATCGCAAAAAATTAAAAAAAAAATCTCCAAAATAAAAAAAAATCGCCAAAATGAAAAAAAAATCGCCAAATCGAAAAAAACCCCAAAAAACGGAAAAAAATCGCCAAAATGAAAAAAACCCAAAAACAGGAAAAAATCGCTAAAATGAAAAAGAATCGCCAAAATGAAAAAAAAAATCTCCAAAATGAAAATAAACCCTCAAAAAGAGAAAGAAATCACCAAAATGAAAAAAAAACCCAAAATAGGAAAAAATCTTCAAAATGAAAATAAGCCCTCAAGAACAGAAAAAAATCGCTAAAATGAAAAAAACCGAAAAAACAGAAAAAATCTCCAAAATGCCAAAAAACAAGCGACAAAACTGAAAAAATCTTTTAAACTAAAAAAAACTTCAAAAAAGCAAAAAAGCCACATTAAAAAAGGCTCAGAACCAAATCTACGGAACTCTTCGTGCGCGAGTCAAAGTCGCACTTTACTGAATTTTTGAATATTAAAGGAATTAAATGAAACTAAGTTTTTTCTTATTTAGTTTTTGCTTCGTTCACTTTTTTTTAAGTTTTGTTTTTTTTAGACCTAAGTATATTCTAAGAGTTCTCCTCCTATGTTATGTTAGCCTCGGGAGCAAGGGCATATCGTCCTATATCTAATTTTATTAACATTTTATTATACTTATTTCATTGTTAAAGCTTGGTGCTGTTAAAACTATATAGTTTTTAAGATAATACCTTATAGTCTTAAGTTATCTTTCTATCATTAATTTAAAAAAAAAACTTTCATTGTTAAAAAAAAGGCTCAATAAATTTTAACTTTAACTTTAACTTTCGTTCACTTAACATATTTTATGTATTTTTTAAAGAACTAGATTGGTATAAGGAATTAGAAAAATCCTAAATTATGATTCCAGGGTTGGAAAACTTACACTTTTTGTGTTATGTAAAATTAAATAGTTCTAAAAATATTTTTCTTTTCCCTTATAAATTGAATATATTTTATGCTTATGAAAGAAAAGTTTGACGTATAAAATTTGAAAAATGAAAATTACAGCTCCAAAGATGGAAACTTTGATTTTTTTTTAATATTAAAGTATAAAATTAATTTTTTTTATTTCTTTGTTCACTTAACACACTTTATTAATTTTTTAAATCAGAAAAATCTAAAAGGTTGATTCCAGGGTTGCTAAATTTATTGTTTTTTTACAAAAGTAACTAGGTCAAGTTAATTTTTTCTTTTTGTTTACAAGTTTTATATACTTTATGACTTAGAATAAAATAGTTTGGCGTAGAAATTAGAAAAATAAAAGACATAGCTCCAGAGCTGGAAAACTTAAATTTTTTCTGGTATATAAAACTAATTATTACTTTGGTAATTACATATATTCTATTATTTATAAAGAAACTCAGAAATATGGTTCCAGAGTTGGAGCTTAAAAAAAGTTTCGGTAAAAAAATAACCAAAAATATTTTTTTCTCCGTTAAACAGATTTCATGTTTTAGGAAAATCATTACTCAAGATTTTTTATAGATGTTTAATATTTTTATAGATATCTAATCTAATTGAAGTATAAACGAAGGTTTTTGCTTATTGTGCTCTCAGCATAATAACTATTAATTTTTAGTAAATGGAGATAAAACTAAGATTTATCGCTAAAGACATAAAGGACATGTTTCGTTTCATTTTCCTGATACCTTTCCTTTCTGCTGAACAAATTTCAAACAAATCCTGTAGGAATAAAACGTTTCATAATACCACGATGTATACCATTTGCAATGGGAAATTTAAATCAAGACACTAAGCAGTTTTGCACAATCAATGATTATTAAATACGAAAAAATATAAAACAAGTTAGTTTACTTGGTATGGAGGTGCAATACTAAGACTATTTTAGAGTTATTAAATAGCAGCACGGTTTTTGAACATCTCGAGAGCGAGTAAACAAGCCCCAATATTTTGGTAATGTATTGACGTGACGTCGATGTTGACTGAAATAAGAGTGAATGTAAAATATATCTTAACCACAGAGTGTAGAGTAAAATATGCAAATATTGCTAATATCGAAAATAAAATAATTGAATCAAATTCTTTAATCGAGAAATACTGAAAGGTCACTTACTATTAATTGTTTTAGAGAAAAAAAATATTATAAATTTTTACACAAAACAAATATGTATGTATGTGTCTATATACTATATATATGTACGCACGTTGGTAAAGGGTATAAAAGATTCGGCACAGCCGAATATAGCACTCTTACTTGTTCTTTTAAGAATTTAAGATATTTTAAATGTATAGATAAAAAGGAAAAATTAGTTTTAGTAGGTTATTTTTATATAACAAAAATTTTAAAGTTCCCAACCCTGGAAACGCCATTTTGATTTTTATACCCTTTACCAAAAATGGGAAAGGGTATATATAGGTTTGTCATTTCGTTTGTAATTTCCATAATATTCATATGCGATCCATAAAATGTATATATTGTGGGTCCTTATGAATAGGGAAGACGAATTAGCGATGTCCGTCTTTCCGTCCGTCCGTCCGTCCGTCCGTCCGTCCGTTTGGTGTACGTGAAATCGGTGTTCCGAAGCTCCCAGAAAAGCTAGAGACTTCGGTGTTGGACTGGTGTTTCAAAAATGGTCCAACTTAGATTGGTATTGAAAATCAGCAAAATCGAGCAGACGGTTTCAGAGCTGGAGAACTGAAACTTGATTTTGCCATATAAAAGTAACTAGATAACACAATTTTTTTAATTTGTTTGTTAAATAAACTTATTTTATATTTCAGTACAAATAAAATTTGTATTAACAATATAAAAAAAAATTAAAAAAATCAAAAAAGCGTTTCCAGGGTTGGGAACTTTAAAATTTTTGTTATATAAAAATAACCTACTAAAACTAAGTTTTCCTTTTTATCTATAAATTTAAAATATCTTCAATTCTTAAAAGAAGAAGATTGGTGTAAGAAATAAGAAAAATTTTAAATTATGATTCCAGGTTTGGGAAACGTACACTTTTTTATATACAAAACTAATTAAATAAAGCTAGTTATTTCTTTGATAATTAAATAAATTCTA
Source organism: Tachina lurida (assembly GCA_944452675.1). NCBI lineage: Eukaryota > Metazoa > Arthropoda > Insecta > Diptera > Tachinidae > Tachina > Tachina lurida. Next base: position 46,251,134 of record OX101756.1, read on the forward strand.
TATTTTAGAAATAAATAAATTAGTACTCGTATTAAAACCAGAAAAATTTAAACTATGGTTCCAGGATTGGAAATTGAAAAAAAATGGGTAAAAAAATAATCAAATATAATTATTTTTTCAGTTAAACATATTTCATATTTTAGGAAGATCTTTACTCAAGCAAATTCTTTAGTTGACAAAAACCCTGAGGTCACTTACTAAAAATTCCAGTATAACAAAAAATTATAAATTTTATCACAAAACCAATATGAATGTATGTACTTATGTATGTATCTGCATACTACATATACATACGTTGGTAAAGGGTATATACGATTCGACACAGCCGAATATAGCACTCTTACTTGTTTGTATTTTGTTCGTAAGTGCCTGGAAGAGGAAAAAATTAGGATTATTATATGTTCACTTTTTTTCACCGAACTTAGCAAAACCAAAAAAACTTAGCATAGCGGTTGGCAATCCTGCAGTCAAAATAAACTGAAAAAGTTCTATAAAAAATAATAAACCAAATTATCGGCCAACCGAAACGCAGTTACGTCACACGTCTACAATTTGTGTTGCATTGGCGTAATCTTGTAGTTTATCATTCTTGGCAAGATCTGCTTCGTGCTTTTTTATGCTTTCTGGTTTTAGTTTTAATCATGGTTGCCGTATTAAGGAATTTATTTTAAGTTTAATAGGTTGGATGCTTTGCCAACTATTTGTCGCAATGTGGTTTCACTTAACTACTTTGCAAAAATAAGTGGAATACAAAATATAATAGCTTTCATTAATATTGAAAAATACAAAAAAAAAATTATAAAAAAATATGCATCTTAAATATGTATTTTTTATAAAAAGTGTAAGAATATGCACTAACAAGTCGAAGTCATTTATTTTTGCAAATTCTTCAAATCTGAAAACTAAATTATTCAGATTCTTTTTGATTTGATGACTACAAATATGCATTTGCATGAAAGTATTAGCCATGGTTATAACCAAAGTCATATACATATAGTATAACCATACGGGGGTGAATAAATTATTTATGCAGCTATCAGATTGTTGTATTTATAGCGAAAAACAAAAATGCAATGACCAGGGAAACCAAAAATATGCTCTAAAAAAAGTATTTTATGCGCATTCAATATGCACTAAAAACTTGAAAATATGCACTAAAAACTCAAAAATATGCTCTTAAAAATAAAATAAATTGTTTTAAGCATAAATTAAAATATATTTTTAATTCAAAAATTCAACAACGTTTGCATAAAAAAGAAGATAAAAATAAAATAAACAAAACAAGGAAACAATAAAAAATTAACAGAGAATAACTGCCGTATTAAAAAAAATAATTCGGTTTGAAGTGCAAGTTTTTCGTCTAAAGCAAATAATACAAATTAATTTTTTTGGACACTCTCATAAAAATTTAACTGTAATGTTATACTAGAATTAAAACTTTGGAAATGTATTTTGGATATATAAGACAAGATCCTTATTTACAATTCTTATTGCAATAACCAGTAAAATATTTCACTAAGATTTTCAAATAAAAATCGTTACCTGTCACATCTAAATAAACTTTTATACATTGACAATGTTCCTTCAACGTCTACTCGCGGTAGAGTCCGTCAGAAATAGCAAAAATTTTTTTGAAACTAACGTCAGAAATAACTGCGTAATATACAAGAAAAATTTATACACTACATGGAACATTGGAAATGAGATTTAGATGGCGAAAAATAAAAATGAAAATTTTGATCAATAGATAAGATGGCTTGTAAGCATACCAGTATTAAAATAAAGAAATTCTATAAAGTATCAGGCAAGACTGATATATGTATGCAAAAACATGCTTTAAAGGGCAAAATATGCGAAAATATGCACTAACAAATCGATGCCAAAATTCATAAAAAGCTCAGAAACGGATAAATATCTTGTCCCCGCATTCATACCCCATACAAGAAAAAACATGCAATTGCATATTTGAGGTTTCCTTGGTTATGTCTTTAGCGTTATGGCATATCACCTATAATCGAATAAATGTTTTGTTATAATTATGGTTATGGCACGTCTAACTGAAGATTAAGGATGGTCAACAAGGAAATTGATAGAATGTTGTGAACTCGTGTAAAATTGTTGGTTGTGTTCTGTTGTTATTTTTATTTTTGAAATTCTATATTAATTACTTTGAACTTTTATATAAACAGGCCTGTACTTTTTTTTTAATGTGGTCGAAGATTTAATGATTCAATGATTGCACAGTCAAGCTTAAATCATAGCAAACGAAATATAAAAAAAAAAATAAATCAAGAAGATTATATAAATCAAAACCAAGAATTTAATAAACGAGGGCGGATTTATAAGTCCGTGACTTTTTGAATGAAACACAGTTTTTTTTACAAACCAAAATTCATTTTTCAACATAATCTCCTTTTAACTCAATACACTTAGTCCCTTCCAAAAAAATAGGATTTTTCGAGGTCCTTAAAATAGGCATTTGTTTGGTCGTTGGAGCTAAATCTCTTTCCACCGGGCCAATTCATAGAGTTTTTCCATTGAGACTGCACACGTGTGCACTCGTGCATTATGTTGATGAAAAAGAACTTTTTTGCTGCCCATATGGGATCGTTTTCTTTTTAAATCCTCATTAAATCGGTCTAATAAGTTGGCATATTATTCGTCGTTTATTGTTTTTCCCTTTTGAAGGTCCTAATTTACACTAAGCAAGTCTTATTTCTAAGCTGATCCATTTGCAGGAGTGAGATGTTCATAAATATTTATTTTTCCCTCGTCTCTCTCCCTCCTAAAAACTAATCAGCTAAGCAATAAGACCTACTGAGTGTAAATTCAGACAAGGTAATCGATGTGGATTATTCCGCATGCATCCCACAAACCTGTTGCCATCACCTTATTGGCCGACAAACTCACCTTGGCCTTCTTCGGAGCAGGTTTAGACTGCTGCTTGGATTTATGGATTTATATTTTATCTACAGTTACAAAACGCCGCAAAAACTCATTCGGATTGCGGCTAAACAACTCCGAGCAATCCTTTGAAGTTGTCACTCGTTTACGTTTATGGTCAATTGAGAGCAAACGCGGCACCCATCTTGCAGACAACTTTCTCAAACCCAGCTGATCATTTAAAATCGACACAACACTGCCATATGAAATGCCCATTGCATCTTTTACTCCTCGATCGGAGTAAACGAAACGGACAACGAAAGTCAGTAAACCACTTTTCTATCATTAAATTGGATGATGCAGAGTCCCCATAGTATTTATCGAGGTTTTCTTTGACGGTTTGATTGACGGGTTTTTCCGCAAAAAATAATGTTTAATGAACACACACAATTCACTTTTTTCCATTTTCTTCTCAAAATGGCCAGGTAGTCTGTTATCAACGACTGCCACACATAAACTAAATGACACAGCTTGTTCAAATTTAGACAGGAGTCAACTGACAGTTGCTTCTTGACAGAAGCACCATTGCCATTTTAATCAAGAGGCGGAAAATTCAAAAAGACACTTAGTTAATGATCCACCCTCGTAATTATAAAAAAGAGTTTGATCCAGATCTCGAATAAGACTCCTAGCATTAAGTAAAAAAGTGACAATAGTTCTAAGCTTGATACACGTATATAAAAACTTCATTAGAAAAAAGAAACTCGTTGTTTCTGTTTGTCTGCCAGTTCTCAATAAATTTATGCTTAATTAAATAATTAGAAATTCTAACTGTTTTATATTAAAGCAAATAAAATGTTGGTATTCTTATTATTAACACAAAACGTACAGCATAATGTTTTTTGTTGTTAGTTTTTTTTAATGATTCATGGTTACTTTTAAAAGATTTAAGCAACCAGCCTGGGAACGTTGTGTATATTAATTCATTTGTAGTTGAACCGCATACTAAATACAACTCTTACTAATTTAGTCAGTTTAATGTATGTACTTGAATACATGATCCAGCCTACTGTACCGGCTGGTATGGAAATTGCCTATGTTTGAGTATAAAACTAAAATAAACTTTAATAAATAAATAGTTATTAGTAACAGCGTTTTAACTTTACTTTTACCATCAAAATGTTTCTTATTAAGTTAGTAAAATTCAAAAGAGTGGTATGCAGCAATTTATTTGATACATTTTCAAAACAATTTCTAACTAAAAGTTTTGCAAGAAAACATAAACTTTTTCAATAGTTTATTGTTGCTGTACATGCTTCTTACATAAGTCTACATTACACAATGGAGCCTTTTGCAAAATACTTTCTAATATTTGAAAATCAATAGGTAAAAAGTCTGTTTTATGTCTGCAATGCGTACTGTTAACGATTGATTTTTCCATAAAGGGAAGACAAATCTGGCAATTAATAAAAACGGACACTACAAGGAAGTCATGACAATGTAGAGCTTGCGATCCGGTAGTATTGCCAATTTCTATTATTTATAATGATTTTTACATGAGCTTGTCATTGCAAAAAGTTCGCCTTTTCGATGCCTAGTCACCGAACTCTAAGCAATTTTAAGAATGATTTCCTTTTTGGAGTTCTATAATATTCTTTTCATCTACGAAGAATGGTAAAAAAAAGTTACATATTTTTATAAGAATTTAAGCGCGAAATAGTGTTTTCATGTAAACTTAAGTAAATAACTTTTAAATGTTAGTCCAAAATTAGTTCATAAACTTAAAAAAATCGATTTTTTAAAAACTAAATTAGTGGAGAAATTACAACGGTTTCTATGACTAAAATAAACATCTACTTGCTCTTCTGCAAATTAAAAATACCAATTTTTTTAAGCAATGAAAATGTAGCTCCTTCAGAATGCTTTCCATTTTTTTATTTGATATTTAGAGTAGAGAATGGATGGTGAAGTATAAAAATATTAATCTCAACTCGTTTTACAACTTTCATTTTCCCACTTTCTTGATTCTTATTATCATTATTACATTTTCCCTGGTGTTAAGCTATGTAAGCATATGTAACTCATTACAGTGAGTTCTGATGCTCTTAATGATAAAAATAAAAATGAAAAAACTGATGATAGACTTACTGTGAGTTCTGAAGCTCTTAATAAAAACAATAAAAATAAAAAATCTGATGATAGACTTTTTCTAACGGAAAAGCCACTTTTTCGTCAGCGATCAACTTCGCTTTGTCCAATGTCAACTAGTAATTCGTTAACATTACCGTTGCCTACTACTTCCACATTTAACTTAGCGATATCATCCATTTCGGGCTTGTGGTTATCCCTTAACCAAGTTTTCACTATAGATAAGAGTAACCCAAAACTCAAGGTCCAAGTCGGAATGAACAGATATATAACTAATGTAAGGCGTGGACGAAGCCCAAATTTCATCTGCTCCATTTTCAAATATTGCAAGATGGCAACAACAAACCCGATGTATCCGCGAAAAAAACATCCAAGCCGCCACCAATATATTTGAGAGAAAAAAATTCAAACGCTCTTATTACAAAATTAATCTCGGTCATTGGTGAGAATAAATTTCACATTGTTCCAATAAAACGTGGTAACATTTATGAAACGAAAATTTAAATTTATGAAGAAAAAGATTTTCGCAAAATGATTACTGAATTTTAAAAGACTAAAAAAAGTTTCTTTCTACACATACCAGCTTAAGAGTGCTAAAGGTATGCAGATCAAATTGAAGGGCATTGATGCTTATGTTAACCCCGAAAATATAAAAGATGCACCCATCATACAGGGATTTAAGGTAAAAAGAATTATTAATATAATCAATAGAGAGAAGATACCTCAGCCTCTATTTCATGTTGAACTGGAGCCAAATGATATACAGTTGAAAAAAACGAGACACATCCATTTTATAGCCTTAAATACCTTTACTACCAAAAAATTACAGTTGAAGAGCCACATAAGCGTTCAGGTCACGTACAGTGCCATAATTGTCCAGAATATGGTCAAAAAAATAATTATCACATGTAATTTGGCTTAAAAAGCGTTACGAACAGTAGCCTAATTCAATTCATAAGAATTTAAGAAACAAATACAGTTCGAAAAATAATAATTAACTAAAAAAAAACTTAGTGCAATTTAGCTACAGCTTGTGTTACCTACAGTGAATTGCACGGTACTGCTGGTTGTACTAAACTTAAAGCTCTAGCAGAAAAAAATGTAGTAATTGTGCAGGTAATCACACCGCTAAGTACAGAGGATGCCCTGTAAATTGTTTCGTTAAACAGACTATGGGGCAAAAACCTAAATTAGCTCTAGCATAAACAGCAAACATTTACTCTGCCACTTTTGCTCAAATGAGCCAACCAGTTACTTCACGTGTATCGTATGCCGATGCTGCTAATAAGGCCAGTTCTATTCCTACACAAAATGTTTCACATCCAAATAATTCAAGGAATGCAAACGCAAGCTTCTTTAGTCGCCTTGAAGCTACTATTGAGAATCTGGTGCTAACTATAAACAAATTTACAACAAATATGACTAGCATGATGCAAGAAATGCTGCGAATGCAGAATACACTGCTTCAAGCATTATTTAAAAAGCATGAACACGTTAACACTATATTTTTGGAACCCAAACGGCATTCGCCAACATAAAAATGAACCTGAGCACTTCTTCAGGGAAAAAAATACTAATATAATGTTGGTCTCTGAGACTCATTTGACCTCAAGAAGCTTTTTTAAAATAAATGGTAACACTCTATATGATTCAAAGGACCCGAGAAGGAGAGCAGCCGTGGATCAGCCATTCTAATAAAGTCAGGATTCAAGCACTATGTCCTTGATAACATTTGTACAGAACATCCACAAGCATTCACAGAAAAAAGTATTCACCAATTAATATTTTCAATTAAGAATTTAATCGATTCAATTAAATTTTTAATTGCATTTACTAATTTAAGCGGAAAAACTTAATTAATATTATCAAATTGTTTATAGGTGAAAATTTAAGTAATTTTTTAATTGATATTACAAATATTTTAATTAATATTACAAAATCGTTCATACTACTTTTTTGTGTGTTTGTGTCGAAAATTTTTGTACAAATTTCGTGATATCATCAATTTAAATTCTCAATCACTGAGGATCAATAAGAGGATTTCTATAAGTCGCTTGGACCTTGTTTCGTAGCTGCTGCCTGGGGTTTGCGCCTTATTACACCTAGAGGTAGAGCTTTGTTGAACACAATTTCAAAAATGAGATTGGACGTGATTTCGAGTTGGGGAGCCCACTTACTGGCTTACTGACATACATTAAATTCCAGATGTTATAGATTTTGGCGTCATGAAAAATATTTCTAGGGATTTAGTTCATGCTGAAGATTACTTACATCTCTCCACTGATCACTCTTCCACTATGGTTATAATTTGTAGCCCATTAAGAAGTGACTTATCTCATCCATATGTGAAGTTGATAAATCGTGTTAAGTGGCTGGGATTCAAAAAATATCGTAGTAGTCATTGCAGGGAAAATATTACGCTAACTAAGAACACCTGATGATATTGCATCTAACATTGCCAACCTTAATGAAAATATTAAACAGGCTGCTGAACATGCTACCACCTCCCAACCGCAGACTGGGTTTAATAGAATATATTATACGGATATTGAATATCTCGTGTATGAAAAAAGAAGAGCTAGAAGGAAATGGCAACAGCAAATATCACCCAAAATAAGATTAGATTTAAAGAGTGCACTAAACGACTCCAAGAGTTGCTTGCATATGAAAAAACTGCATCTCTTAAAAACTATTTGGAAAATCTCGATGTCACACCAGCATACAATTACTCTTTGTGGCACGCTGCTACAAAGCTGAAAACCCCCGTTGAGTTTAAACCACCTCTGCGCACTTCTACCGGAGGTTGGGCAAGGAGTGATACTGAAAAAGGTAACTTGTTTGCAAAGTATTTAAAATCCGTATTTACCCCAAACTAATGTACTGGTGAATTGATTTACCGATTGTAGTTGCTCTACCCCCTCGACCCTTAAAGTGTAAGGAGCGTGACGTACAAAAAATAATTGCAGAACTCAACCCGAAAAAAGCTCCAGGTATTGATGGAATTAGTAACAAGATGCTGATGAATTGGCCTCGAATTGCAATCAGAATCCTTCTATTTATTTTTAATGCCATATTAGGACTAGACTATTATCCACACCACTGGAAGCTTGCCAAGGTCAAAATGATTCCAAATTCGGGCAAAGATCTTACCAAGGCTGAATCATACAGGCCAATAAGTCTGCTATCAACAATGTCAAAATTTTTTGAAAAACTACTCATGTCAAAATTATCCCCAATTCTAATTGGTAGTGGGTGCATCCCAGACCATCAATTTGGTCTTAGAAGTCAGCATAGCACCATTGAACAAACTCATAGATTGGTTCAATTTATAAGAAGAACATTTGAAGAAAAGAAGTATTGTTCTGCCCTGTTTATTGACGTTTCTCAGGCATTTGATAAAGTGTGGCATGAAGACCTTATTTTAAAATTTAAATCATATCTACCTATAAATTTTCTGAATCTATTGGAAACTTACACTACTACACAGAAGTTTACGATTGTGGAAGGAGAATTCATGAGTGTGCCCGAATCTATATCATCCGGTGTGCCACAGGGGAGCATACTGGGGCCAGTTTTGTATTTGATTTACACTTGTGATATGCCTTTGAGCAGCAACATCCATATGATTACATCTACGTTTGCCGATGATACAGCCTGCCTCAACATTGTTCCTCAACATTCACACGTAAAGTATCCTGGTATACACCTTGATCGACGACTTACATGGAAGCACCATATTCACTCAAAGCTTAATCAAATGACACTTAATTAACTCAGATACATTGGCTGATTGGAAAAAATTCAACACTCAGTCTAGATTGTAAGCTTTTAATAAGTCGATTTTGAAATTTATGGTTAATAACTTCGGTTCCATGGTACATATACATCGTGATTTAAATATGCCACTAGTGATTGAAGAAATTGCAATATACGCAGGCAAATATTTAACAAAACTCGAGTCACGTCCTAATTCGCTTGCTTGTAATATTTTGAACTTTACTGGACACATCCTTTACTGGACTGCTTGAAAATACTTTTATTTTTACTTTTTATTATCATTACTCATGTATTATTTATAACTATCACTAAGTTTATGTCCTACACTGGTCGGGCCTAATAATAAATTTTAGATTTAAGATTTGAATACTTATTGTTAGTTCATATTTGAAGATACAATAAATAATTACAAGTATTAAAAAAAATTAACCATTTTGTTAGTTATTTTACTTTGCCAACGATTCAGTGCTTCAAATATCGACGAAGGAGGGCTCTGGAGGGCACTGTGATATGTGATATATTTCATAAAAATCTATTATGTTGATATGACTGATTTTGGCCAACAATTGAACTCGGGCTATCGAAGACCGTCGTTTGATTTGCAGTAAACGCACTAATTACTTCAGTCAACAGCGCTGATTTATTTATTTAGAGGAAGGGTCTGTGAAAAACTTTGCAGTCGTTAATATGCGAACTTACGACCAACAATTTTTACTTATGCAATCTCATGTACTCATGCACGCTCATGTGCGCTCACTTTAGTGAAAATAGCAATTAATCAAGATCACCACGTTATTTTATTTAAGAAAATAAATGTAATTATTAAACCCCGACTAATTAACCCCCGACTAAAAAAAAGGGGTGTTATAAGTTTGTAGTGTGTGTCTGTGTATCTGTGTGTCTGTCCGTGTCCACGTACAGCCCAAACGGTTGGACCGATTTTAATTTAGTGTTCTTTGTTTCAAAGGTGACTTGATCGAGATGGTTCTTAACTATCTTTGAGGAAAATCGGTCCAGCCGTTTAGAAGATGTCACATCTTTTCTAGGTAATTCGGGGGGTTTTAAAATTTTTAATTTTTGTTATCTTTTATTACTATCAAAATGAATATTTATTTTGTTTTATTTTCTTGCTTCAGATGCCACTGTGCATGCAGCTTCTCTTTAAGTCAATTTGGTACTCAAGCGATGATTTGTATATTGAGCCTTAAAAAAACATTTATGTTCCCCTCGTCTCTCTCTCCCTCAAACTAATCAGCTTAGCAATAAGACTTGCATAGTGTAAACTACGACTAAGCATTTAAAATGTAAAAAACTGAAAAGAAAGTGACAGAAAAACTCAAGCGTCAGTTTAGTGTCTTACGTTTTGACGTATGGTGTTGAATTGTCAACAAGAAAGTCAGAATTGTCTTCTTTCTTGAAACCTGCTTCCATAAACTGGAATTTAAAGTACAATAGCATAGGGCGCACATATTAAGGCCTGCTCTTTTCCACCAATTTCTTTGTCGTTTTTTTATATTGCATTAATTTTTTCTTATTATTCCCATTCGTATGAATGTTAACAAACAATATGGAACAAGTCTCAAGCTAAAAAGAAAATTTCACTAAATTTCATGATATCAAAATTAGTTCTTAATGACACAAGACAATTGTATTTTATCGAAAAACGTAATGTAATCGGGATTGCATACATTTAAGGAGCTGGCAAAACAAAACCAGACTAGTCCCGTTAACTGTTTTTTCAGGAGCGTAAAATTACTGAACTACCTAGATAGAGTATAGTAAGGAAAAGTCACTTTTCGTTATTTTTTTAAGGTATGACAGAAATGGTTTTGAATGGATATATATCGTGGCTTCATAGATGTGTATTTGGAGCGCCCGAAAAAAGTTCAAAGCAAAATCATATACGGAGGACATGTCTAGTTTAGTTCGCCAGCTCCTCATTTACAAGAAATGCCAGATGTTTACTCAGCCTTACAGTGCAACACTGTCGATTTCTACGGGACGTAAAGTACCTTCCAGCTTAAGCAAGTATGGTTTTTAGAGAGCAAAACATTTTAAGGAAACCAACACCAAATTACACTCTTTAGATGGAACTGCAAAATTTTTTGTAAAATAAAAACCACCATCAATAATATTTTATTTTCTAATTCCTTAAATAAAATTATTTAGTTAAGAAACCACTGCTCTTTTTTTTGAAGATGAACGTAGCTTTCAACATTCCACAATCTCTTCGTAATTGCTGTTAGTTATCTTTGGACTAAGTCTAGTTTTATATCCTTGATATCTATCGAAATCCCAAAAAAGAAGTGATTTTGTACAAGTATTGAATAAAGGGCAAAATAATTCAAGATATGAAAAAGAGCTATACAAATTTTAATCCTTTAACTAAAGAAATAGTTTCTTTACATTTATTAAACAAGTACCCAGCGAAGTTCGTAAAGAAGTATAAATGAAACATTTTTAATCAGTCCTATAAAACGCTTCATTAACTCACTTTTCATTGGAAAATTTTTCTGATCCAATACGATCCTCCAGGGGGATCTATTTTTGGTTACGGGTGTGGCAATCCTGGAGCTCCAACTGGGGTGATGTGGCTTTTTACGTTGACGTACCTTTGGTACATTAGCCATAAACCTTATGTGGTACTACCCAATCTCTGGCTACAGACCAAAGGATGTGCACATATTTATAAAAGGAGAACAGGTCTGTTTTTCGAGGTCTCACCAGAGGTACTTCTGGTTCCACGGGTGCTGGTTGCCCAAAAGTAGAGCTGCTCTAGGAGTTTGGGTGTATATAGCGGTTGTCAGGATCATTTGCTAAAAGGTCGAGTTCGTCCTAGCCCACGGGGTTAAAGGGATGATTTTGACCTGTGTGGAGTAGGCACTGGATTGTTGGCAACACAGGTATGTGTCCATTTCTGATGAGGAGTTGAGCTGTGCCGGCAATGGTGAGGAATTCTCTTGGATACCTCGCTGTGGGTGCAAGCAATTTCACCTATGGCGTGAGAACTTGGAGAATCGTACGTGCTGCCTGTGGTTGCTACCAAAAACCCTGGGAGAATAGTCCTGGCTTCCCAGTGTTAAATCAATGCTAGTGATTGGCGTGCAGTGGTTAGCCAGACACTATTCTAGGTGTTGTTGCCATACAACAGATAGTACTGACAAAGTCATTACGGCAAAGAGTTTAGATAACTCGAAGTACCTCAGCAAGGTAGTTGAACATAGTACAGGCATAACTATATTCAAAGATTGCAAACTATGTGTCGGGTGGATTGGGCTGCTGTTTAGACCACCGTGAGATAAGGCAGTAAAGGCAGTTGCTCACGTTAATCTGAAACACATCTGATGCAATGCAATAATTCATTGTCTGAACGAGAGATTTTCTTACGGAGTGTAATTTTTATAAAATGCTGAAATCTTAAATAAAACTAGATTTGGTTCGAACTCATTCAGTCGGTCGTTTGATCATAGATTCGTATCAAAAACGACCGACTGATTGAGTTTGACCTAAGTCTAGATTATTTCAAACAATTCTATTAATATTAAGCCAAACATACATATGTTTATTTATAACATTTCCCTTCTTAAAGTTTTTATATCTGAAGGAGTAAAAAAATTAATACTTTTTGCTCTTCCTTAAACAAATGTAACAGTCTTACTTTAATTTACTAATTACGCTTACAAAAAATTTTTAATTGACAGCAAACACAAATAAGAATAACAAACCTTAATATAAATTACAAAAATGTTCAAAGAACTTGTAAATTAAGTTTTTCACACAAAAAAAAAATTTATGAAGCAAAAGCGTCGACAAGAACATTAAAAAAAGGATTCCTAATGCAAACAATGTAAAAGTCTTGAAGTCCTTCAAACAACCGGGTACATAAACTGTTTGCTATCGCAGTGCACAACTACACAAGTCAAGTAAATAACAATAAAAACATGATGACATAAAAGAGTATTCGTATGAAAAAGTTAATAAATAAACAACGAAACGGAAGCAGAAGGAAAGTGAAAAACTTTAATAAAACAATTAGAGAAAGAGACAAAAAAAAATGAAACGGAACGGAAAAAACATTAAATGTTCGGAATAATAGAGACATCCGTGATTTGCATTTTATTAAAATACAAAATAATCAACAATTTAAAAGCGGAAGTGAAGCAACAATTTAAAAAAATATATATATGAAAAACTTTTTGAAATAAAAATATTTTGTGAATATGGCAACAAATGCACAAAAAACTAAACAAGTGAAATATTTAAATTTTTCAAAACTTAAATAAGACTTGCTTCTATGACAAAAGTTAAGCAGAAACCTGCTTCCGTTTGTTTGTTACCGTGTAACAAATATAAATAATACGCATGTTAAGTAACAGGTGCACTGAGAAAATTAAAAGCTTTAAAATCAAAGAAAAAACGTCTTTGTAAAATTGTAACGAAAATATCTTTGTTAGAAGGAAAAAATCCTTGCATCAATGATTTATTCTTTAAACAAGCAAATGGTGCATCTTCAACACAAACGACTACAATTCTTTGAAGCTTAATGAAAGAAATTATCTTTTCCGTAAAGATAAAATATTTGCTACAACGATTAATTTCTTTGCTAATAAGGGATTGAAAAACGTATTTAAAATTAAAGACTTTTCTTTGTTTTTTTAAAGCTAAGCATCCTTGCTACAAAGACAAAGTCTGTAACTTTAAAGAATTTTGTCTTCAATGTATAAGTGAACATTTTTGCTTGTTCACACATGTTTGCTTGTAACGGTAAACAAGAGCGGTTAAAAAAAATAAAGATAAAGTCTGTATCTTTAAAGAATTTAGTCTTCAAAGTTAAATTTCTTTACGAATGCATAACGAAACTTAAGGTTAGCCTTAAGACTAACGAATGAAAGTCTTTGTGCCAATATACTTTTTCCTTAGTTTAAGGACTTTTTTCATGTGTGTCCAAAGACGTACATCTTTGCCACAAGATTTTAAGTCTTCGATTTTAAGTATATATATCATGGGAATCTAAAGAGCTTTGCGTCTTTCTGTTAAAGTTGTTTTGTCTTTGGGCACAATCTGACCAATAAAAGTCTTTGCAACAAAGTGTATTTTCTTTGATTTTACGATTTAATTTTCTCAGTGTGTGATTGTGTGTTTATGTATGCATGATATGCAAATCTAATACCATCTAATAAATTTTCAATTTGAATAGAAGAGTAACTATGCATGTATGCACATACAGGTACAGCAAGAGATAAAGCTGAATAGACACTTCCGTTTATAACACTCCAACTAATACACATTTCATTCTTTTCACACCGGATATGCATATAAAGTGCAATTCGTAACAATGGAAATCGATGTTAATCTACGTAAGCCAACAACGGCAAATGGCTTAGAGCTCAAAACCATCTCAGCTGGAAGTTATAGCAATAGCAATGGTCACAGCAATCTGCACAGCCATCTTTACAATAATAATAACAGCATTAATAATACAACAGCAACAATAACAACAACAACAACAACAACAATAACATCAACAACAACAGCATCTGCATCTGCATCGAGCCCACCATTTGGGTGTTGTGGCATTTTGAGTCGTCTCTTGTGCAGCAGTCATACACGTGGCAAAACAGCCACTTCTAGTGGTGACTATAATACTTACAACAATTGTGGCACAATGTCGCTAACAACACAAACTAATTGCAACATTGCAGCAAATGCTGCAGCTGGCTTAACTGCAACAGCAGCAGTCTCCCAGCATAATCCCTCGTATATGAATCTCTTAAAAAAGAATCATACACATCGTCGCACGCCCCAAGAGATTTATTTCGAGAGTCGTGGTAAATCTTGCAAGAAGTTATTGAAATTCAATGGTAACTCCAATAAGGTAAGTAACTAAAAACAATACATACATACATGTAACTATTTCTATAGTTTCCCAGTAAAAAAATTGGAAGTCATTCTAAAGGAACTACATTTTCATTGCTTCCAAAAAATCGATATTTTTAATCTGCCGATAGTTAGCAGAAAACCAAGTAGAAATTTATTTTAATTATAGAAAACCTTGTAATTTCTCTATAGTTTTAGAAATTACAAACCAGAATTTTTAAAAAATCGATTTGTTTGAGGAAACTTATGAACTAATTTTGGTCTAAAATTTTGAAGTTATTTGCTTAAATTTACATGAAAATACTGTTTCACGTTTAAATTCCTATAAAAAGAAA
The DNA here is from genome assembly GCA_944452675.1 of Tachina lurida. NCBI lineage: Eukaryota > Metazoa > Arthropoda > Insecta > Diptera > Tachinidae > Tachina > Tachina lurida. The sequence continues at coordinate 46,266,154 of OX101756.1, forward strand.
CTAATTGTTAAAATAAGTAACTATTAACCATTTTTCCTAGATGAAAATATTATCATAGAACACAAAAAAGGAAATTTTTCTTAAAATCGCTTCCAATTCGGTGACCAGGCATCGAAAAAGAGAACTTCTTGCAATGACAACCCTATGTAAAAATCATTAGATCGGATCGAAATTTGCACTACTTCCAGATCGCAAACTCTACATTTTCATGACTTTTTTGGAGTGTCTTTTTCTACTGGGTTATACTCCTCATATGCTATACACGTGCTAAAAATCTAGAAAACACTTTACTCCTCGTAAATCACTGAGCCGGAGTTTGAAGTTATGAGATCTTTATTTGTTTGTACTGGCCTTAGTTATTCACTCATACGTTTGCATTATATTTCATGTAATTTTTTTGCTGCTTTGTTTGAAATTTATACACAATTATACTTCAACTTTTTCAAACTCGTACGAATACAAATACAACAGTAGCAATATTATGAAAGCAGAATGTATACGAGTCATTGTTATCTAATCTGTAATCTCAAACATTTTAATATTCTTTTTCATGCGAGCTTTTTTTTCTTTTCTTTTTTTTTTTTCTTTTCTTTTCATATTATTCTCATTTTATTTTGTGTTTTCATGCTCCTAGTTATCGGCAAAAAGAAACTGGAGAAGAATACTACACTTAGAACAATTTCGTGGACTTAGAAAACATTAGCCCAATTCACAATCTTGTGCAAATGGTCTTGCATCGTAGCATGTGCAAAATTGTATAGTATATTGATACTCACCACTAAGAATTATTAAGTGGTGTGTATCAATATATTAACCATTTTGCAAATGCTACGATGCAACACCATTTGCACAAGTTTGTGAATTGGGCTATTATTTTTATAATTATTTTTAAGTAGCAGCGTATATTCCCTACATATTGAAGAAGTTCTATAATAATATATGATACTCGTAGATGATAAATTGTATTATGTTGATTTTATTTAAATAAAAAAAATTAAAGGGAAAGTCCTTATTCGACAACTGAAGAAATGTCAGAGACTAAAAATATAAAACTTAGTCAAATGTTTCCGGCTAAGCTTAAGTAGTTATTCAAAGTCCGATATTATTTTGGGATTCAAGCGCTTTTATACTACTTATTGAAATTTCATTTAGCTTTCCAAAGTAATTGAACTTAGCTCCCCGTAGAAAGAAGTAGGTATTATGAATGCAGTTTAACTTGATTTTTTCACTAAAACTCTTTCCCTTGCAAAACCAAAGGGAGTTTAAATAAAAACATTGTTAATACTCCAATAAAATAAAATTTATGTACATAAAGTTGTATTTAATAGTTCTTGTATTTACAAAAACACAAATAAAGCCCAAATAAATCATTTACTCAAGCAACGTCATAACTCAAAAAAAACAGTTTATCAGAAAACGGGTTTAAAGTTTTCAATTTATACACAACTTAATAGCGAAAGAAAAGTTAATGTTTCTCTCAAGAGTTGAGTCAACAAGATATTTTAATGAAACTTTACACACAATGAAGAACAACATTCTGCATTATTAACTCAAAACTCCATTTTTTGAGTTATGATGTTCTCGGAGTAAATGAGCGATATGTATTGGTTTAAGTTGGTGAATTTTACTGCCAGTTTATAGAAACCATGTAAAAATTCTCGTCTGGCTATTTATATTGAAAACAAAAGCAATGCACTCACATTTTATTTTTATTTTCATTTATAAATACACAGACGAGAATTTTTACATGGCTTGTATAAACTGACAGTTAATAATGTTGCTTACTCCCGCACTCAAAAATAAGGGAGCAACAAAATGTCAACATGGAAGCAAAACAATGAGCTTCGTACTGAAATGATGCCACGTATTACTGCTTTCTGTTCCCAAGAAAATTATGAATGGGGGAATTTTTCCTCGAGAAAATTATTTTCCATGAGATATTAATTTCGAGGGAATATTCATGATTGGGCCAGTTCGGTGCCAGTTTATGGAAGCCATGTAAAAATTTTCGCTTGTCTATTTATATTGAAAACAAAAACAAAGCACTCAAAATTTGTTTTTGTTTTCAATATAAATAGACAAGCGAGAATTTTAAATGTGTGTAACATCAGATACTAATTAAGCTAGCAGCAGGTTACGTATTATCAATATATTAAACGTACATTTCAAAATACATATACGCAATGCTCAACGCTTTTATTTAGGCTTAGCTATCACTCAAATCTTCCGGTTGATCTGAACGTGTTGTTAATATTTTTTATTGGAACACATCGTGAAGTACTTTACATTTTTGGGTGGGTTTGTTTAAAAATTTCAAAAGTACGTAGTATCCTTTAAAGATTTTGCTTCTATTTTCTCTCATTTAACTAGTTATTGGTTTACTTACTGCAGTTTAAAAGTAAACCAAAAATTGCTATTGAAACAAATAATTTTAATAAATTAAATAGCAACGCTTCAATGCAATATTTTCTCATGCTTTTTTCATAAATTTAGCAATTTCCAAATAAAATTTTACTGTGCAAATTGCCATTGCAATAGCACTAAAAAATATGCGATATGTACTTAGAATTAAAAACGCATTTTAATATTGAAAAACAAACTTATTACCTAATGAAAGCTTAAATTTCCTACCCTTAATTTACAACAGTGCGATGCGAACGAACTTTAACCTTTTCGAATGATAAACCAATAAAAAATAAGTTCGTACAAAAAAATTCAAACTGACTCTAATTAAAAGCTATAGGCTTGTACCAGAATTAAACAAATAAACTTACTTAAACTAGCAAACCAAAAAAGGTTGGCTTTAGTGGAACAAAAAAAAAAAAGCAAATTAAGAAACATTTGTGTAATTAGTAAAGAACAAACAACACAAAGACAGGACTGTTGTAAATTAGGGATGATAGGATGAAATAAGATATATCGTAAGAATTTACATTTTGAATTTGCATTGAAAAATATCTATATATAGCTGAAGTTTACACCAATTGACACCAGATACAGTGGACCAAACACAACAAAGCCTTCGCACACAGCACGTTGTTCCGTTCTGCTAGTGTTTTAGTGAAATTTATTTCTTAAAAATTATTACATAGAATCTGCCTTACAAAGCGATACCAGATTTATGCTATAAACACAATTGGGACGAACGACAAATATTTCGGTGCAAACTTTCGTCATAAAAACTAAAAAACACATTTGTGCATATGAAAATGAACACAACACCCCCGTAGACCGAAATTCGTCGTGTGTGAAGAACTCTGAGATAGGTTTATTTCTATTTTTTACGCCGACGAACGACGAAAAAACAATTTTCTCTCTCTCTTTTTGCATACACAATAACCAAATTTATAAATTATGAGAGCAGAGTTCGGTGAGTAAATTCGTCGTTATTGTGCTTCATACGACGAATTTACTCAGCGAATTCTTATCGACGAATTCGTCAACGTGAACGAAATTCGTCGTTTGCCCCAATTGTGTTCTTAGCATTAGCCTAATCGAACCGTAAACAGAGAAACAAACACGTTCGAACAAAATGCATAATTAAAAACTTAATAAGAAATTCACTATATTTTATTTATCATCTATGTTAGCTTAAGTAAAAAAAAGTTATAATGACGCTGAAGCTTTGAGGAAATAAAGTATTTTTTAGTTTAGCAGTTTTTTGGAATTATGGAAAACAAACCTTTTGAAAATATTTATTTTGCGAAAAAATTTCAGGACCAATTTTTGACTTTGTAACTAAATTGTAAATATTTTTAGGTTATATTTCAAAACGTTTTTTAGTGCATAATTAACTAAGGCTTAAATGCCAAATCTTGCGTACTTAAATTCTATTTAAGTTTACGAGCATAAGATATGTTTTTGTGCTTGTGTGTATTTCTTGAAAACATGTGCATAAACATCAGGTGGTCGTATTAAATTTTTTTTTTAATTTTTATACAATACATAATTTCATATCATGGAATAAATAAATAAAAAAATGCGCTTTGATGCTCCTTTTCTTTCATAAAATTTTGTTTTTTGTTACACAATTTTAATTTTCAACACCTTCATAATCTAACTTTCTTATTTATGTTGCACAGCTGTTGTTTGAAGGGATTTCCATAATATTTGCAAAATTTCTTAGTGCTGCTGTACGTAATTTAATATGCACTTTAATTAAGCACTGATAAAATTAAATCCTGTTTAAATATATTTTCAATTGGAAGTTAAAAAAAACTAAATTTTACTATTTCGATCGTTTTTTCCCGGGTTTGAAATTTTAGGACTAAAACTGTGAGAGGAACATGAATGAATGAATATGAATTACGTCAAACGGGAAGCACAGGACATTGCGACCAAAATAGATCTATTATATTCCCTGCCAGCTGCTGGAGCACCTCATCTAGACCTACTCTCCTGATGAATCTCAGGATTGCCATTGGGTTCAGATTTGGCAGTTCTCAATCCTCCAATAGGTGCTTGCCCAATTTGCTATATCTTCTGTTGCATAACACTTCACATTCCTTCAGAATATGCTCTGGAGTTTCATCTTCATAATCACAGAATCTGCACAGGCTGTTACTCTCAATGCCAAGTCTGTTGAGGTGTTTTCTCAGTCTACAATGGCCTCTGATGAAGCCTGTGAGCACTCTTAGATTGTTTTTACTCAGTGAAATGATAGCTATGAAAAGATTTTGTTATACGTTCCAATCATTAGCTTTGCATGCCTCAATCCTGGGAGATTGAGCCGGAGGCGATCCCTATTACTCTTGATCTCCGTCGATATATCTTCCCGGATTTTGTCCATTCCGAGTCCACAAAATGGTTCTGGTCCAACAATGGGTGTACTAGCCAACCTTCTGGCTATTTTGTCTGCATTTTCATTTCCTAACAGCCCGGCATGTCCAGGAACCCAGCAGTGTGTGACCTTATTCATGCTGCTTAGCTCATTTACCTTAATGCGGCATTCCTACACTAACTTAGAGGTAAACTCATATGAGCTGAGCGCTTTGATGGCAGCCTAACTATTCGAACAAATGGTAGCCCTTTCAAGATTGAATTGTGCACATCTCTCAATGGCATAAACTTCCGATTGAAAAATGGTAGAAGATTTTCCCAACCACTCGTGGTAGTTAGTCTTTGGTCCTATAACTCCCACACCAGAACCTGCCGGCGTTCTGGAACCATCAGTGTACCACCTGATGGTGCCAGTTTCAAGGAAATACCAAGGATCTATTTCCCCCAATTCCCTTCTATTGGCCAGAACAGTTTCAAACCTCTTGTCGAAGTCATACATTTATTCATCACGTCAGAGGGTTCGCAAATAGGAGAATCGTCTTGCCTCTGTTAGCCTCTGTAATTTCTCTAACCGATTTCTGGTCGTAGCCAGCCTGATTCTGTCCAACCAGGCAACAGCACCATAAGTGATGATAGGTCTCACTATCATGGTGTATATCCATCTCAAGATTTTGGGTGTGCAGCCCCATGTTCTTCCTGCAACAGATCTGCAAACTATTAGTGCATTTGTTGCCCTGTCAACAGTCGCCTCTAAGAGAGGAACATTTTAGAATACATACAGCCCAATTATGAACAACAATTCCGTGCGAGTTTTTTCACTTTTCCCTTTTCTCCTATTATGAAGTTGTGTTTTCCCTTTTTTTTACCAAATGCGGGAATAAAAAAACTCCCCGGGAAAAAAAGTAGGTATTATGAACGACGTTGAACTTGTTTTTTTCACTAAAAATCTTTCCCTTGCAAAACAGAAGGGAGTTTACATAAAAACATAGTTAATACACAATTAAAACACAATTTATATACATAAACTTGTATTTTATACTTTTTTGTATATAAAAAAACACAAATAATGCTCAAATAAATCATTTATAAGCTTTTTTCACATATTTTTTCAAGTTTACGAATTTTATTAATTTTGTTTATTCTCTCACTCAAAAAAAAAAGGAGAAACAAAATGTCAACAACAAGCAAAACAACGAGCTTCGTAATGCGGTGATGCCACGTATTACTCTTTTTTGTTCCCAAGGAATTTATGATTGGAGGAATGTTTTCTCGAGAAAATTATTTTCCGTGAGAAATAAATTCTGAGGGAATATTCATGATTGGGCTGATAATTTTTGACTTATTCATTATTAACTAAAATGACATTGTTTTTCATTTTAATTTCTGCCTCCTTTTTTTCAAGAATTTTCAAAAATGTCTGAGTTGATATAGTGGTAATTTATAATTATTTATATTTTAGCTACTCTGTCTTTTAAATCTAAGAACTTAACAGAAAAGGCAGTGCCATAAGTGCGTTAAAAACTTGGTTGAAGCCAATTAGATTCGAAAGATGTAGTAATGAATAAAACTTATGAATAATACTTATAGCTTGTAAGAGTTTTGAGGAAGTTGCATGCAATGATTTGTGACCAAATCGAATCGGATTCTAAGCTCGAAACGAACCTTAAATATGTTTTGTTTTACAATGTTCCGTTCTTGAACTATTAATATAAGTTGTTTTTATAAATTTTTATGAAATATGTATTCTCTTTTACTCAATTGCAACATTCCTCTGAGTGTACAACTGTATATATTTACATGTAAACATAATAATAAAACATCCTGTTATATGCAACATCAGTGTACACATGTTGAAGAAGTAAACTGTACATACAGTTGAATGTGTATTTTACACTGTTTAACATCCTCATTATATACTTAAAAACATTTTTATTTGTTCGATGCAAACGGTATAAGAACCATCTACTACTATACATAAGCACACACACACACACACCCATATATACATACACATACACTGCATTATCAAACTAAACCAAAACAATCAGCCATCCAAACCAACCAGCCAACCAACAAACATCAAGTATGCATCAGCATAATGCATTAGCAGAGATTTTATTATTTTTACAACTATTGTTACACACACACACACACATTCATATAATTCTATGCACATAATCGTTGCTATTGTTAAACAAATATTGTAGCATGATACCCAGCGAACAAAATATCAAAGAGTGAAATAATTTAGGCATGTGATAGCTAAAACTCTTCCAGAGAAATTTTCAAACCTTGTAAGCTTAATTGTAACTGTAAAACTTGTAATTGTAAGACTTAGGAGAATCAATTTCTTAGAGAAATGTTTAAAACACAAGTTCACAGCCTTTCGCGTGTTGATCGTGAACAAATCTTACATCGCATAATCTGACAGTGAATGAATGTCAGAACAAACTGTTCGATTACTCCCAGCAAACATTTTTGCGTAATTGAAAATATATAAAGTGGAGTTCGGTTACAAAGACCTACATGAGGCTAGACAGTTTTGTTTATCAGGCGGAATTCGTTATAACCAGATATTGACAGAATTGACTTTTTACAGACTTTTTTATCTCAGAAATATATGCTGTAATATGTTTTATTTTTGTTAACTCGTGTCAAAGTGAATGAGAATGAAAAAAAAATCATCCGGATGTGTTTAATCAACAACAAACAAAATTTAAAGAGTATAAATGTATTAAAATTTTTATATTCCAACTAAATTCTGTTTTAAAACACCCTAGATAAAAACTTTTCTCCCTCCTAAGTGCTTAAATTTAGTTTTAGTTTTATTTAAAGAACTTAATAAAAGTGCGCTAAAGGTAAAAATTTTCTTTAAACGAAGTTCTTTATAAGCGTACCAAGTTGTATGAAATTCTAAGACAAAACAGTTGATATTGTAGAAATTGCTCGTTAACGCTATAATGCGTTATAACTAGGGTGATCGAATATTCGACTTTTTCCAGAAACCGGTTTTCGAATAGTTCGAATATTTGAAATTATGAAAAATCCAATTCAACCGCTTTTTTTTTAAATAAGAAAATTAATATACAAGGTTTTGTAAAACATAAAAATTAACTTGATATACTTATGTATAGTACATATATATAATATATGTGTATACATATCGTCACCTTAAATGTAAACGTACGTAACTACACAAAAATTCGAAATCGAGTTTTTGATTGATTATGGTTCATTTTATCATACTACATGTTCACGCAAATATTTAGACCTCTGCGCTTAATAATTACGACTTTATTAAAGAAATTCAAACGGACGTAATTACGAATGCATCTATTTTTTATTGCAAGGAATGTAACTAGCATAAAAACTGAAAAGGAAATAAATGGTTAAAAACATATAAGTATCCATACTACAAGTAAATTTAGAAGAAAATTTTCAAGAATACTTTATTTATTATTATTGATTTTGTAACGTTTTTTGTTTCTCCTGTAAAATATATAAAAAAGTAGTTGCATTCCTTTGCATTTAAGGTGACGATATGAATGTATGGACAAGGTGGATATCCACCTTTATATAAAATATGAAGCTAAATGTCAACAAAACTAAAAAACACTTTCTGCAAATGGATTTTGACATCCATTGCTCACCATAAGGCCAATTTAATTCGCCTCTGCTACCACCTCATAAAATAATTTCGCATTAATTACATGTTTCAGTACTTATAACTTTTACACTGAAAAAAATACTTAGAAAAATCAACAGAACATGTTGGTCTGAGTTTTAACATATTAAAAACTAATTTTATTGCAAAATATACAAATCGAGAAGTATTCGACACAGCCGGTTTTTAAATTGTAAAAAACTGGACTCTTACAGCCTGGCCCACGATGTCACCAGACATTGTTCGATCGACAACTTGTATTGCAAACAACAATAACTTTAGAAAATTTGTTGTTGTTTGCAATACAAGTTGTCGATCGAACGATTTCTCGTGACATCGTGGGCCAGGCCGTTTGACTTTCAAAAATTCAACTTTTTGAAAAAACTGACAACCATATTGTGGAACAACCGAGTCGATCACCCTAGTTATAACCGATGTTATAACAGAAACCATTGATTGTACTTCTAAAATTTACCCCCTGTTTCTCTAAATGCGAACGATAGATTCGATCGAATATTAATATTGAAAACAAAAACAAATTTCAATTTTTTGTTTTTATTAGAAATGTTCGATCGAATCTTTCGTTCACATTTAGAGAAACAGGCCCTTAATTTGAAAACCTTGAACTTAAATGATTAAATGTGATATAAAATTTATACTATGAATTCTGTTTTAATGTGTGGTTTTTCGAATCTGGAATTGTTATCTGAAAATATCATTGATGGCATATTATGGACAGATTTCACGAAAAGAAGTAAATATTCTCAACGTACATACGTCTATAAATCCCATAAAAAACGACCTTCCAAGGAAGTCAATAAAATTCTGAGCTTATGATCCGGAAGTAGTACAAATTTGAATAATTCTTAAGAAGAAGAAGTTCTCTTTGTTGATCCATATTCAGTGAATCCGAAGTCATGTTCATGATTTTGTTCTTTATTTTATTTTTCTAAAATTCTTTTTTATGAAAAAAAATAAGCAAGAAATTAGCATAAGTGCCAAAATTGAATATGATCTTATCGAGTTTTGCCATACAGTTTAACATTAAAAATCTCGCTAGGATTTAATAGTGAATGTAGTTCTACATTATGCACCGATTTTTAATGTCAAATTGTATGGAAGAGCTTGTTAGCACCAGTTCAATGACGTCACTTATGCTAACTTCATGCAATTTTTTGCTTATACATAAGGCTGGTAACGCTTTATAAGAATGATTTCATTTTCCAAAAAAAAATACAAATGATTTCCAATTTTGCATTTGAAAAATAGCTTTTTATTAATTATCTGGACGTTTTAATACCCAATTCCTGAAAAGTCAAAAGTACTAGGAAGTAGAAGAAAGTAGTTTCTGATTAATTACTTCCATTTTTTTCATAGGGAATGGTGATTGGATTAATTTGGAAGTTATTGTCAATGCGATATTGAAGTTTGTGTTATGATACAGCATTTGATTTGAAATCCTTCTCTGTGTAGCAATAAACTTCTTGTTTGTTGGGTATATTTAAATTTACTCATACAGTTATAAATACATACATATGAATATCTAAAATACTTAAGATCTGTATGTTTTTTACAGTGGGCTAGCTTGGGAAGGATTTTAAAATAATTAAAATATTTACCAAATAATTTTTTAGTTGATATTAAAAATATTTTAATTGATATTACAAGATAATGCATATCTCTTTTTTGTGAGTAGTATAAGACATATATTTGTGGCAATAAATAAAAATGGCTTAAGTCGAAATTTCGTGCTTTGAGAGGGTTTGAGGGGTTTGTCTAAAATAAATTGTGTTTAAATTAAAAAAAAAAATTAGCCACCGAAAAAGATGCACATTTATTTAGAACAAAACTGTTAATTTTATTTAAAAAAACAAATTTTTTTTTAAATATTCGTTGTTTTTTTAATTAAGATGTTATGAAAAAATCCATTGGCAGAAAAATAAAAACTTAAGTGAACTTAAGGTACTATGTTGAAAGGCAAAAAAATTTTTATTGATAGTAGGTCGAGATAAGTGCTTTAGGTTAAATTGAAAATACGGAAATCCTGAGATAAGATAATTTTTTTAAAAGCTTAGTTAAATGGAATAATTTGAATGGGCCGTTAGTTATTGAACTTAAGTGTATACAAGTTTTAATGCTCAAACATTTTAATATTGATGTGGCTACTTTAAAAAAAGATTAAAAGATTATGTATTATTTATCCAAGAAGACTTAAGTTAAAATATAAATGCGTATAGTTTTATTAATAATGACATTTTATTATTGAAATTTAGCTGAGTGATAGATCTTGAAAAAGAGATTAAAAGTATGTAATAAAATGAAAAAGCACTTATATAAACTTAAGCCATTATTATTTATTGCCACAGATATATTTTTTGATTCGAAATATTCAGTAAATATATAATTAAAAACCTTAATAAATATTTTTTATTTTAATTATGCTTTTATATAGCTGAATTATGTAATTTTTAAGAAACAAATTACACCAAATATTGTGGTAATTATTTCGAAACTAGTGTTAGAAGGTAACAAATTGTTGTTCTGCAATGCTGCAACATAGTCATCACCAACGTTAATTATATTTATTAAATAAATGTTAAAAAAGTTTTCATCAATTTTATGGAAAATGTATCACATCAAGTAATTTGTGGCACTTTTAAAACACATAATCAATCACCTTCATCGTGAAAAGATTTTCCGCGAAATATTCTCCTTTTTTGCTGACAGTCGGAATCGTTAAGTAATATTTTTGATTGGGATTTTTGTTTTTGCATTCAACTTTATAACAAACAAATAATTAAAAAATTTTATTGATTCTTACGAGTAACAATAATTCCTTGCAACAACAGTTTACAGATGTAAGCTTTTCTAGTAAGCCTGCGCTTAGTTTCATGGTGCTGGTTAAATAAATAGTTCTTATACGGATGCAGAAAATAATTCTAGAATATTTACAAATACAACACTTTATTTTATACCCCAATTTTACATTTCTGCATTATAACATTAAATTAAATTTAATTAATTTTTGAAAATTTCACTGGTAAAACAATTTCACCTCTTATTTTCATATTAGTTGTAGATCTACAGAAAATTAACAAAATTATTATAAATCAGTACTTCATCCTTAAAAAATTTCATTTAAACTATTACTACGTTTATACGGGCGACTTATTCCCAAATAAAACTATTGCAAATATGAATTTTGCTGCATAAACCGTGAATTAATATTTTATTTGCAAATAGCTAACTCACAAAAACAATTCCTGAGTAACGTACTATTCGCAAATAAATTGTTTCAGGTGGTTAGCAAAAATCAATTAATGGATAAATATTGCACAAGAAATAATGACAATTAAAATAAATAATTATCTGATATTTTGTACATTTTTAAAAAGTTTTTTTTTTGTCAACATAAGTAATTTTTCTATAGAAGTTCAACCAAGTTTGTGTATTTTTGCTATGCCGTATAAACAGTGAGTTAATTTATTTACAAATGTTCTTATTTGTAAATAGTGCGCGTATAAACGTAGTACGAGTGTACATTTAATACGAATGTGACATTCACTATTCGATGTTCAGCAGGAGGCAAATATTGAACGCTGCCTGCAGCTTATATCATTCCAGAAAATTTCCGGTTGACTTTTTTAAGAATTTATATGAAACCATCCTATCGGTTTAATATATAAGTCAGTTATAAAAATTCCACTATTTGAGAAAATACTTTTCGGGGTTTAACTCTATTATTTGTTAACCACTTTTATTTAAAAAATTATTATTAGCCTTTGAAAGAGCAAGTAAGTCCATTGCTAAAGAAATAAATGTGTACGGAAACTAAAAAGTGGCATGAAAAACTTCACTTCACTTCAATGTTAAGTAATGAGGGATGTGATAGAATTTAATTGCTATCGGGATTGGTTTTTAAAACTACTCAATACTAACTTGGTGTCATGAATCCCTATCTTTATCGATCTTATGTTCGAGTCAGAACTAATGGTGGTTCTAGGTGTTATAGAATTCAATGCTATCGGTTTTATATCGAAGACAGATCGAATTTTATTTTTTTCCTTTAGTTAAATATTTGTTAAAATTAAATTTATGTTTATTAGACAAATCCAAATACCACTGTCTGTATGCACATCATCAAAGTTTTGTTTGCAAATGTTTCTGCTGCCAATAATGCTTGTTGTCAAAAAGACAAGAAGAATGGCAAAGAACGAATAAAGAAAATAATAATAATAAAAAATTAAAAAAATTCAAGTTAAAAGAGAAAAGGGTTTGCTGTTGTTTTTTTTTTTGTTGTATAAGTTGCTTCATCCTTATTGTCCTACTTAAACCACACTAAGAATAAGTTTCATGTTTATTTTAATGATGACTTGGCAAAAGTATTAAAAGGAACTATTTTATGTTGTTTGTAAAAGTACATACCCACTCATACACACAAAAACATACACACACACAAACACAAACACACTCATACACATATTCAGATATGCTCTAAAGTAGAAATAATAATCACTGCAGTGGTAGTATTACGATTTTATGTTGTTTGATTGAGGTCAATTGCAATAATCTTGTGAAAGGACAGCAATATAAATTTATGGTTGGAGTTCAACAATATGGTAGGTGGCCTGACTGACATTTTGAATTATAAAATACTTAACATACATATTTTATAAAATAAGAAAGCTATACATGAAATTGTTTGCATATATTTGACATTTAAATGTGGTCAAGCAACAGAAATGTAAAAAGTGTCGTGTATGTACATGCACTTAAATAAGCGAATCATTAAATTTATTCAACCAAATTAATTTAATATTTAGTTAAAATATTTTTTATCTCCGTTTTATTTATTTATTTCTGTTCAGTCTGTAAATTATAAATCCATAATGTCTTTAGTTAAATAACATTCCTTAAAGTTTTCATATATACTACATAGGGCGAAGGGAGTTTAAAACCAATTATTTCTTTTCCCCTTCTCTGCTTTTTTAATTCCTTTACGGAGTTCTTAAGGAATTTCAGGTTGTCATAAGAACTGTATAGTAAATTTTATACAAAACTTTCGTTTGAAATTAATTACCTATCTTATGACTGTTATAACTAGGGATAGGATTTTCATCTAAATACATGCTTTCTGTCTTTTGTCGTTGATCAACGTAGATAAAATATCTTTGCGAATCAATAAATGTGAAACAAAATGAAATCGATTTGACAGTGCATATCCTTGCATATTTTATTCAACTAACTAAATGAAGCACAGCCGCGAATAAGGTTGTAAAAGACATTTTTTAAAAAATTAGTTTTTTCACAGATTAACATTAACATTACTCTCTTGCGTTGTTCAAACATCAAACCATCCAAAAGTATGCACCCTATCGCCGTCGAAATACAATTACAATCAGCCAGTCGGTGGAAAAGTTTGTAAGTAACTAATAAAATCATGCAAACGAAATTGTCGAAAATAATTGATAAATGTAGCAGAGATACAAAAAGAAAAGTTAATGCTAGTTATCATTATTTTCGATAAGCTAAGAAAATTTAAACGAAAAATCCAATCTTGCTTTAAAATATGTTTTTGGGCTCTCCTGAAAAATTATTATTTTGTCACTTAAAACGTTATTCGCGGCTAACCTTCAAATAAAGGAGACAACGACAACAATTTACCATCGCTTTTTTTTGAGATATTATTCAGTATTTAAAATCATCGTAGGACTACTTCCACTAACTTGAAAAATTCATTACCTTGGCTGAAGTCAAGAATATCAATACCATTGAAAATATAAAAAAACCAATAGCATGGAATAATAGCCGCTTTAAACACAAACATTTTCGTGTATTTTTTTTCAGCGCTCTTTACTGGTTCCGCATTAATTTCATGTAGATATAAAGCAGCATCCCGCAAAATAGTATATGTTTGTATTGGTGAGAAAAATGAAAGTAAAATAAAGTTAAAAAGTTTTGAAGTTTAAAATACAAACTGTGGTTATTAATTGTTTGTTTAATAAAAATTTAAGTAAAAAGTATAGCTTTCACAGCAGCACTCTGAAAGCTATTAAAATGCCCTTTTAAAATATCTTCCCTATTATTTTAAAGTGTTTTAAAGCATAAAATGCATTGCATATAGCCAAAAGCATTTTTTATCACAAAATATTTCTTAGCTTCCATAATTATTTTTTATATTCTTTTTTGCTGTACAAATTTATTAAATTTGAAATTTAGTTTCGTTCCGTGTGCTCAAAAAACTAAGCAAAAAAAACAGGAAAAAATTCATACATGCGTGCACAACTTCATTCGTCGCTTTCTTAGTCACGACTAAAGGCTCAGTTACCCGACTGTAATGTAAAGTAACTGCAATAGTAGGAAACAGCTTATCGATATTGTTATGTGAAAAGTAATGAAAATGGTTATGGAGATGTAATGTAACGTAACCTACTTTTCATACAAAAATATCGATCAGCTGTTTCCTACGTTACTTTTACATTACATTACCGTCGGGTAACTGAGCCTTAAATGAAATAGCTAAGCAGGTATGTGTCCACAATTGTGGTATTGCTTGCGTTTTACTGATATAAAGTGCTTTTGAAAGCTCCTTTGCGAGTTACAGCGTTTAATAAATAATATCCAGTGATACGATACGGATACATGCTACAGTAACATGATCGGAAGATTGTTGAAGGCTGTCGGATACTATATCTATTTCCATTAATAAAGTTCAAGAAATTTTAAAATCAAAAAAATTAAGGCTCAGTTACCCGACTGTAATGTAAAGTAATTGCAACAGTAGGAAACAGCTGATCGATATTGTTATGTGAAAAGTAATGCAAATGGTTATAGAGATGTAATGTAAAGTAACCTACTTTTCATAAAAAAAATCGATCAGCTGTTTCCTACGTGCAACTGTGCTTTACATTACAGTCGGGTAACTGAGCCTTTAGACACTGAATTGATATTTTTGCACACTGAGTACATATGTTGAATACAAAAAAAAGTGGACTTAAAAAATGCAACAAATTGCATTGTTTTTAATAGTTTTAACAACGAAACTTTCAAAACTGAATATTCTACAAATGAAATAGCATCATTTAAATGCGCATCAATAACTTCTACTGTCGTGGAACATTCAATTTTATTGCATAAAAGTTTTTTTTTTTAAATCGTAAATGATTTACCTTTGATAATTTAAAGAAACATTTATTCATTTATGTACGTATGTAACTAAAAGTTCGACTTAACTTTATTTTGTATTCCAAATGATTTGTAAAATTTGCTAAGAAAGCATTTAAGCTGAGCTCTTCATATTTTTCAAGTTTTCAAGACAAAATGTTAAGAAAGCAATGAAGCTGATTTTTTAAAGTTTTTAATGTTATTAAATGTCGAAAAAAAGTTGATAAATGCATAAGTGTGATTTTAAATGCATAAAAACCCTATTCCTAATTATAACTATAAGGGCCATTATTACAACTCAAAGTTAGTTAAAATTAGGATTTTGTTGGACTTATAAACAGTTTTTTATTAGTAGAATTTTACTTTAACCTAAATTGAAAAAAATAGTTAAATTCAATTTGTTATAACGAACAATATTTTAAACGTCCGACAAAGTCATACTTTTAACTAACTTTAAGTTGTAATAATGGCACAACGAGAAAGTTTTTAACATATAGATAAACTAAACTTGGCAGTTAGCTGCAGTTTAAACTTAAAATTTTGTTATTCAAATCAAGATTATCTGATTAATAATCTAGGTTTAACCGAGCAACATTGCTCAGTTACACTTTAGTTAGAACTGTCAAATGATAAATAAATGAAATAAATATTACGCAATTGAAAAAATCAGTTTTACTAAAACGTTTAATAAATAAATATATTATACGTAAATATATAATTAATTAAAGTTATTGGAAAGATTTCGTTTAACAAAGTGGTCTGTGTACGATGATTTTAGAATTAATTGAAAATTAAGGCTATTTTGTTAGATATAAAATTTTCTGATCTCTTTTGGTTTTATTTTTGGAGCATCACTATTTTTAAAGTCCATATTATTTATCTTTTTTATTTTCCAAAAATTCAGAATTCAGTTATTGAAGTTTTTCTTTAGATAAATTTAAAGAATAGATGTGACTATTTATAAATGTTGCCCTGCTTATATATAATATTTTCAAGAATGCCTTATCTATATTCAAAACAAAATATAGCATTTCTAGCTAAATTGACAATTGTTAAATTTGTTTCTTGGTTAACTCAAACGTATGCTAAACTAAGTTTAACTAATTAGTAAAAAAACTATCCCTAAGTGTTCATAAAAGTGTTTGGTCACGGAATACTGGACATATCTTATATTTAGCAAATGATAATTAATTTTTAATTAATAAATTAATGAACATTTACAAACGTGACAATCGTCCCGATTTTCATTTATTTATATTAATTAATTAATTAGTTTATGGTAAACTTATGGCAAAAACTTCAAGAAAAAATGTTTAATTAAAATTGTTTCCTAAATAAAATGTAACTGAAATATGAATTAAATCAGTTTAAAAGCTATGCAAATTTACGTTTATGCGTAATGCACTAACAAACCGTGTGGAGTTATAATTTTTCTAACTTCCTTCAAAATCCGTTTAGAATGAAATCCTAGCTGATCGTTTCGTTGACTTATTTAGCAATTAACGTGTTGTCACAAATAAGTAAAAATATGTAAACATTGAAAAATAGTAATTGTTAAATAAAATCGCGAAACGACTTGCTAGGATTTCATGCTATACGGATTTTTAAGCTTTGAAATAGCTGGAATAAAATGTCGTTAAATGTTTCATTAGGCCTTTTCATGAAAATTCTTGTTGATTGATGGTAATTGTGTGATGTGATAGTATAAGAGAAATACATAATACTCTTGCAAAAAATCAAAAGTTTTGGAGAGGTTTACCAATACAAGTCTTACGATCCTACGCCTATTATTATTGCTTCCAGCGATTGGCGCTGATGATCAGTTCTTTTAGTGGATAGGAATGCGTTAGAATTTGGAAGCGATTCTTATTTTAACAGATAAAGATACATATATTGTAAATTGTAAGAGTATATAAAAAAAGTATTAAACTAAAATATCAGTACCACTGTGTACACTTTGATGTAAAATTGAAAGGAAGGACAATTTAGCATGAGGCATGTTTCAGTGAATCAAATATTTACATAACCTACCATTTACACATGAAACTAATTGCAAGAAAGTGGCAATACAATCACATTTTTTCACTACCACACTCACATAGTATTTAATTTCCACTCAGCTTTCAAAGATTTTTTCAAGAAAGTAAATTTTTGATGTTTTCAGAAAGTAAAATGACAAAGACGTGAACACTGTTACCCACATCAAAAATCTATACAAATATATAGCACGCAAAGAAAAAATATGGTTGAGGTAACCATAATCAAACAGCAACATACTATGATTGAATTATATGGTTGCAGTCAAATCATATTATTGTCAATGGAAAAGCAAAGTTTAAATAATATTATTTTCTGAGTTAATAATAATATTATCTACAAAAACAATTAACTTTGTTGTACCTAATCTTATTTTTGTAAATAGGATAACACTATCGTTAGATGTGACTAAAATATAATTGAAACTTACCATACCATGTTCTAAAATTATAATAATATTGTTAAATATGACCATAGTATTATTTTATGTCATAATAATATTTGGTTTTTTAATCATATATTTGTTGGCAAATCTTTTGTTTCAAACAGCTGTGCAGTAAGTCCGAAATGAAAATTAATTAATATTGTTGAAAGAAAATATATATGTATGTATAGAAATGCATACTTACATATATGTGTATACACGAAATACAGACATATCTGTATAAAGAGATATACATACATACATATGTACATATTATTTTTATTTATCTACCCTTTTGTTTATACTTTTTTTTATTTAACAACACGCGTGCACTACCGATAGCTTACAAACGAAGCACTGAACAGACAGAAGATGTTTCTGAAAAAAAATTTTTTTAAAATTTGACATAGTATGGTTTTGGATAATATTATATTGTTATTTACGTCATATTATTTTTACACAATAACACAAATTATTTTGTAGTCATAAATTTTTAACAAAACTTTATTGTTAAATTTTAACCATATCGCACTCTCTGTGAATATAATAATGTAATTATTAAATCCAAACATAACTGTGTTTATCGTAACGAAATTAATGTTTAAAGTAACAATAACTAGTTTTCAACGACAACACATTTGTTTCAGAGAACATAATATTGTTTTCTCAACCATTTTACATCATATGTTTTCCTTGCGTGTAGGATTGTGGCAAATAATTATTATGAATTATTCTTATTTTGTATAAATATTTAAATAATTATAATCAGAAATAATTTCTTAATCAGGTTTGAGTTCAGTAATTTCAATTCTTATTGAATGAAACATTTTTATTAATTAATGTGAGTATCCAAAGAAGAGAAGAAAAATTAAACTAGACTTTTAGCTGGGGGAAATACCGATATTTGTCTGTGCAGCCACGTACTTCATCAGCACCCATGTCTATCTACTGGGGTAGAGATTATTATTAACATCAGCTATTTAACTTAAATTTCTATGAAATGGAATATGAGAATTGAAAAACACAAAAACAAAGTAACATAAAGCCACTACAATAATACTTATATGTATGTACCGATGGTGCATCGAATAATTAAAAATAATTAATGTGATGATCGTAAAAAAAAGATAAGTAAAAATATTTAAACATACATAGGTAGAGTGATATAACTTCGTGCTAACCTAAATAGAAAATGGAAAAACAGAAAATGAATAGTGATACTTACAAATGTGTTTGCCAAAGGTAAATCAATAATTGTATATACAATCAATTCTCATATTCCATTTCATAGAAAATTAAGTTAAATAGCTGATGTTAATAATAATCTCTACCCCAGTAGATAGACATGGGTGCTGATGAAGTGCGTGGCTGCACAGAAAAATATCGGTATTTCCCCCAGCTAAAAGTCTAGTTTAATTTTTCTTCTCTTCTTTGGATACTCACATTACGAGTAATTAATAAAAATATTTCATTCAATAAGAATTGAAATTACTGAACTCAAGCCTGATTAAGAAATTATTTCTGATTAAAATTCACTACAGTTCAATTAAATCTAAAAATGTCATATTTAAATAATTGTAATTTCGTATCTTCAAATATACATGAAGAAGACAATTCGTGCCTATTTAAAACAATAATATTATTAAAATATTAACAATAATAATTATTCCCAACTTATTGCCCTATAAATGTGTGTATGCGATAATCTGGGTAACTCTAATTAAGTAATAAACAAAGCAAGAAGTATAGCAAGTTTTGCAACTTTTCGTTTCGACGACATTTTTAAAATGAACTTTCACTTTCCTATGAAAACGAACAAGAAATTTTCATGAAAGTAATTTTTTTCATTAAAATTTTTATTCATAATACGTATACAAAAATTTCAAGAAAGTACTTTCATGTGTAAATGTAGCGTAAATACATGAGTATGTTTGTGTTTGATAGAAAAAGACTTTAATGTTTCCATATTAAATTTGCCCTTACTTACAAACATGTAAAATAGAAACTAAAAAAGAAATAAAATATAAAAGGAAGTCAAACAGACGCTGCCAGGAACAAATTTCAACTGTAAACGAATGTCACAACACAAGCAGCGTCAGTGTTTGTAAAATAAATGAATATATATGTTGGTTTAAAAGAACTGTATGAGGCCTTCTTGGCTCTTTCGATACACCAAAGAAAGTTTTCAATTTGAAATCTAATAATCACTTAGAGAATGTTTGCAACTGGTCTTGGGGTTTTTGTCTAGTTTTATGGTTATAAATTGAGTTAACATGCAAATCACATCAAATTAAAAACAAGCAGGATGAATTTTGATTTTCTTAAGATTACTAAACGGATCTAAACTCGTAACTTCATTTTATAGCCTGCCTGCAAATAAATTTAACAATAATTACACAAATATATAAAACACAATGTAAAATAAACATATAGAACTAAAATCGTAAAAACAAAGTAGCGAAGTAGATACGTGATTTTATTAATCATGCACTAACACAAATTCCGCATACTAGTTGGTGTTAAATGTATGTGAATGTGCTTGATTACGGCTGATGATTTCTATTCATTATTTTATTTATTTATTTTTTAATGTATAATTAAGAGTTCACGTGAACTTTAACTGACAGTTCTTCATACAAAACTTGCCGTTAAGGTTCCTGTTAGCTTCTAATTGTACATTGTGAAAAGGGCCTTAAGTATCAATTCGTGATTGAAAATTCTTGTTCGTTTCCTGTAAACTTGTAATAGTAGTAAGCCAGTGCGTTAGTGACATACGGCCTTATGTATAAGCAAAAACTGGCATGAAGTTAGCATAAGTGGCAAAATTGAACATGATCTTAAAGAGTTTTGCCAAGAAACTTCGCATTAAAAATCATGTTAGGACTTAGAGGTGAGTTAAAATTAGATAATGCCACAATTTTTAATGTCAAATTGTATGGAGGAACTCGTTAACACCTAATTCAATTTCGTCACTTATGCTAACTTCATGCCAATTTTTGCTTATACATAGGGCCGATAGTGTCCACACCTTATGAATTTATATCATGATGAAAATTCATCACCCAATTTATTAATATTATGGCAGCGTTATGATATAGTCATCATAACTCACGGCCTGATAAATTCATTTTAAAATCAAATATCATTGTATGTGTCACTGTGCATTTAACGGTTATTTATTACACAATTTTCGATTAAAAAAGGCGGTACAACAATTATTTGTAACCAAATCAAAAAATTACAGTTACTATGTTGGCGTTATATTAGGAGTTATAGTATAAAAGCGTCAGTTGCGGACACTATGTGATGCAGGAATAGAGAACCACATTCATGCACATACAGAAAACAACAAAATGCCAAAAAAATAATATTGGTCAACAATAAAGCTATGTCCAGACGGTTGTCAGATCATACAATTTTGTTAGTAAAATGTGCTAAAATTTTCTTACAAATGTATAAGCTGGCAATTTTTGTCTGATATCGTTAATAAAAAAATAATTGTCACTTCATTGCAAGACAAACAGCTGACAACAAGTTTTCAGATATCTTACAATCGTGTGAATACATTGTAAGGTGATTGACATATATTTGTCAGACAGTTTAATATTGTCAGACGTGAGTAGTTTATGCATCTGACAATGGCATCATTGTAAGAGAATTCTTTCTATGATTTAGGAAATAAAATATATAATGAAACGTATGCATTCAAAATAATGGCAATTGCTTCTTTACGGTCCATAAATGAAAAACTAAAATACGTTTTATACATACATACATATACATATCTAACACAACCACAAACGATTGATATTTAACTATTTCTAACAAAGGCTTTGAGTTTGGCAACTCATACCAACAGATCTGACAATTTTGTCATACGACAACCATGTGAAGTGACAATTTTTCGACTGACGATTTTGTCAGATGAATTTATTGTCATACAACCGTGTGGCAATAAATTGTAAGATTTTCCGACAAATGTGACACAACCGTGTGAACTGACAATCTACATTAGGCTGGAAATTTGTGATTGCCAGTACATTGTCCGCACATTACCCGACCTGACAATATTGTACGAGTAAGATCTAACTATCGTCTGTACATAGCTTAAGACCTAACGCATTTCAAACTTAAATACTCTTGCAGAGTACAACTTAAAAAAAAATTTACAATAATTTTTTGTACAATAGCTGCAAAACTATTTTTCCATTGTTCGTATTTAAATTTAAATAAAATTTTCTTAAAACACCATTTAGACTTGACTCTGTGACACACGCTGTTGTCACTACAGCAACCGTGCAATAGGGGGTGGTGAAAGAAATAATGCAAAACAATATTAAAACGAATAATAAAAAAAACTATGGCTGAAGAATTTAACTGAAAGTGGCATATTTGAACATGACACCTTCTAGAAAAAAAAAAATAAATAAATGCCATTTCTAATTCCGTTTGTTGCTTTGACTTTGTCTCAGATATTTTTAAAGACATATACGTAATTCATTTGATTTTGTTCAAGTTAAAAATAAAATAAGTACGTCAAACACGTTTGTCTTAAGTGATTCTATTTTACTTCGCTCATTTTTTTTAATTTTCACTCAAGTATAAATGCATCTCAAGAGTCTTTTGTTTAGGTGTTTTGTACTCGATTGTATATACTTTTGTTTTTGTTGTTGTTTTTGTTTAGCAAGAATTTTCACAAAGATGTGCTTAAATTTAGTGAAGCATTAATAACTGTAAAGGATTGTTATATACTACTGTACAGTATAATGAAATAATTGAAATTTTGAATACCTTTTGGTTTCAAATATTAGTTGAATGTACTGAACATACGTACCCTGCTGCTAACGCAACGCTCGAGGCTCTAATAAAAAAAGAGAAAAAAGCAACTGCAACCAAAGTAAAATAATACTGCTGTTTCGAATTAACTAAATTGCCGCTGCTTATGATGATATTATTATTTCAGGAGACTTTAATTCAAACATACTTTTGGAATCAGAATTAACTGACAATATGTTATCTTTTGGTCTAACTCCTACAAACACAGTTAATCCAACTCATCATACTGCAACTAACCGCACATTGCTTGATGTTATTTTTGTTGCGAGTCCAGAAAGTGTATTGTTGTATGACCAAGTTTCAGCACCGTGTTTTTCAAAACATGATCTAATTTTTTTAACATACAAATTTCATATTCCTTTGTCAGAACATACAGTCTACTATCGTGACTTCAAAAACTTGAATTACAACATGTTATGTGCAAGTGCCTCTCTAATTGATTGGTCACGAATGTATTTTATGCCCTCAGTTGATGAGCAAGTTGAATTTTTGGAAAACAATATTCAACGTCTTTTTGATGAGACAGTTCCGCTAAAATCTAAAATGACTTCTTGTAGGGATAAGCCTTGGTTTTCTGCTCATATAAAATCTCTTATCGCTAAAAGAGACTGTGCTTATTTAAGATGGAAGCGATTTAGAACTCCAGAGTTAAAAAATGAATTCAAGACTGCTAGACGTAACGTTAACATCAGCATCAGAGTTGCAAAAACCGAGTATTACGCTAGACGTTTTGGCTCCGCAATAGGCTCTAGGCAAACTTGGAGGTATATTCGTGAGATTGGAGTTGGCAGATCAGAGAGTTCAAGCAGTTGTCAAGTCGATGCAGATGAGCTTAATAGAACCTTCACAAATATACCGCTTCTTCCAGTTGACAACACTTTCTACAACTTTACAAGTATAACTTCTAATCTTCACAATATCAATAGTAATATGTTTCAATTCGCTCGTGTAAGCCAATCTGAGGTATATTTAAGCTTCAGTTTAATTAAGTCGAATGCGGTGGGCTCCGATAACATTCACCCGAAATTCGTTATGATATTGTTACCACTACTCTTGCCATATATCACACATTTGTACAACACTATTATAATGACTAGCACTTTCCCGTTGAAATGGAAATACGCAAAAATAGTGCTTATACCTAAAAAAGACTCAGAATTCAGGCCAATTGCCATACTGTGCTTTATATCTAAGGCTTTTGAAAAAATTCTTTATAATCAGATGTCGCTTTATATAAAAAATAATAATTTGTTGTCTAATATGCAATCAGGTTTTCGTCAAAATCATAGCTGTGTCTCCGCTTTAATGGATGTAACTGAAAACATACGACGTGAACTTGACGAAGGAAAAATTAATTTTTTGATTCTTCTAGATCATTCTAAGGCCTTTGACACGGTCGACCATAGTACGCTTTGCATGAAACTTCAGTATTTCTTTAATTTTTCTTTTACGTCAACTAGACTGCTATCATCATATCTCTCTAGCCGTAGGCAATTTGTTTACGCGAGCAACCACCGATCCTCAGCATTAAATTTGTCAAGGGGAGTGCCTCAAGGGTCAATCCTTGGACCACTACTTTTTTCTATATATGCAAATGATTTGCCTAAACAACTTTTGCACTGCAAAATTCATATGTATGCTGATGATGTTCAGTTGTATTTGAGTAGTCCAGTCAATTCTGTTGCTGATAATATTTCAAGACTTAATGATGATCTAAATAGAATTTATCTTTGGGCAACTGCAAATGGACTCTGTTTGAACCCGCACAAATCAAAATGTATCATAGTACGTAAGAAAACAATTAATAATATTGCCGATGTTGAGATCTTAATAAACAGAGAAAAAATTACTATTGTAAATGCTGCCAAAAATCTTGGAATAATTTTTAATAACAACCTTACCTGGTCAAACCATGTTAACGCAGTTGTCGGCCAGAGTTACTCAAAGCTGAGATGTCTTTGGTCATCACAGCACTATACTCCTTTCAATATAAGGCAACTTCTTGCTAAGTCTTATATAGTTCCTGGCTTAATCTACGGTTGTGAACTTTATGCTAGCTGTGACTCAATTAGCAAAAGAAAGCTTAACGTTTTATACAACAATATTATTAGGTATGTATACGGATTGAAAAGATATGATCATGTTTCTCAATTTTCCTCGAAACTATATGGCATTTCGTTCAACAATCTTCTTAATATACGTGTGCTTTTATTTCTTCATAAAATTATTTATTCTGAAATGCCACAATATCTTACTGATAAAATAAGGTTTGCAAGATCAGTTAGGGGGAAAAAGATCATAGTTCCTTTACATCGTCTACTTGTTTCTGAATGGCAGTTTTATATACATGCTGCGCGTCTCTGGAATACTCTTCCACATACACAACAACTTAATAGCAACGCAACTAGCTTTAAGCAATTTTTATTTAATTACTTCTCAAATTAGAAATTCATAAATATTGTTCCTATAATATATGCAATTAATTAATTTTGTAAATTTGTATCTTAATGTCTGTTTTTATGTTTGCTGCCGTAATTAAGTTATGGATACTACTTTCCTGTACTATAAATATAAGATTAATTCTTGTTGTATAGGACTTGAACATACAAATAAATAAATAAATAAATAAAAGAAGAATAAAATAAATAAATAAAGATAGATAAAGATAGGGTAGAACTCGTTAAGTTTGTCATTTAAGACACAAGCGTATGATCAAGCTCCTTTATAATAAATTAAAATTTTAATCAAAGTTTTCTGTCTTATGGCCTAATTCTCTTCGACGATTGTAACGTCATGTCTATGGACGAAAAAAAGAAGCAGTTTCGATCCTTTAAAACAATTTTTATTTATTGTCTATGCTAGAAGGTTCGTGTATTTGCTTTATGATTTTGTTCCAAACATTATATCCAACACATATTTTTTCGTGTATTTTTAAAATTATTGTATAATACTTTAATTCAATTTTTATGTTTTAAAAACATGGCAATAATATTTATATTTTTCATTATCAAAGACAACAATCATTTTTGAAGAAAATAATGTAGAGAATTCAAAGACAAGAACTCAGACGCATTTTTAAACAAAAACGTTCTAAAGCTTCTTACTAAATTAGGGCATTAATTGGCGTACTGAACGAGTTGAATTCAAAACTTACCAAATACAGCAAATTGTGGTTTATTGTTCACTAATATATATTGATAACGATATTTGGTTGTCTCATTGTTGTTTGATTTTGGTTAGACTTGAAGGCCTCAGAAATCATAGACCGATTTAAATAAAACTTGACTCAGAAAGTGTTGAGGATTTCTTAAACTGACATAAATATATTTATAATTTTAAACTTCTTATCAGCACTAACAGCACAGAAAAAAATTATTGTTGCATTTTTTTCAATTACGTGGTTGCTTAGATAAAATAATATTTTTGAGTAATATTTTAATTAAATATATGTTTATAAAGGGTGTTTTTTTAGAGGTATAGAACTTCGAATTGAAATAAAACACAAGAAAATCGTTTTAATGTCCATCAATTTGGCTTTATTGGAAGGATAATTTTATGCCATTAATGTTTAAATATGATTTCGGGCATGTGGCCGCCGCGGCTGGCTCGAATAAAGCCAATTCGGCTTTATTAAAGCCAATTCGGCTGGCTCGAATAAAGCAAATTTGCACGATTTTTTTAGAGGTATAGAACTTCGAATTGAAATAAAACACAAGAAAATCGTTATAATGTCCATCAATTTGGATTTATTGGAAGGATAATTTTATGCCATTAATGTTTAAATATGATTTCGGGCATGTGGCCGCCACGGCTGGCTCGAATAAAGCCAATTCGGCTTTTTTAAAGCCAATTCGGCTGGCTCGAATAAAGCAAATTTGCACGATTTGCAAGCGTTGTTCTTTTGTCAACCTGCTCATGATGAAATGGCAAACCAAACTAAATATTAATCACTTGACAGCTGACAAAATGGCCGCCAGTTAAAAAAGTGATGCCAACTTAAAGTTCTATACCTCAATAAAAAACACCCTATATTAATTGGATTTACTGCTCCATCAACAGAGCTTAACTCAGAATACTATGAAATGTTAAATAATCATTACATATTAATTGTAGGTAAACAATATAACTTTTGTTTTTATGTGTGAAAATCGAGCAATTTTTTTAAGTGTGCCACATTGTTTTGAAAAAATATTTTCAATTAAAATACTCAATTAATCTTTTAATTAGTTTTTAGGATTTATATGCATACATCCCAAAAATATACTTAATAGGGCATTGACATCAGCACAAAATCTAGCATATTTTGATAAAAATCTTTATGAAAATCTATACAGTTTAAACCAACTTTTTTTTTGACATTTATTAAGATTATTTTATCCAAAACAAAACCCACCAACTGATTTGTTTCCAAAACTACAACCAAACTACTTCATTGTAGCCAATTCACACACTTTTTTTAGCAGATCTTAGCTAATTCACTCACCTTTTGTTTTACAGGGTAGAAAGGAATAAATAAAAATATTAGATTTTTATAAGAATTCCTACAAGTCAAGGTGTATCTAACTAGGTGGCAGCTTGACTTCAGCTGAGAATGTCAAAAACTTCGATTTAGTTTTGGTTTTAGTATAATTATTTTTATGCTTTTGAATAAAAAATGCTTTTGTATAAAATGCTTTTGTATGCTTTTGTATAAAAAATACTTACGCAGTCACCTGTATAATTACACCATGCCTACAAGTCTACTGAAAAATTATATTTCGTTTTGTATGGGAAATCTGGGAAAAAGCAGCTTGAATTAGGTAGAAATCTCGGAAATCTCGAAAGTACTAGATGTCGGATTCGATGCAAATGGTATTTCGTAAGTACATATAAATGTACAATTATGTATATTATTCTTTAAAATCTAAGCACAAAATACGCACAAAATCCAAAGAAAAGGTACGCTATTCTGTATTTACACTTGCGCAAGACTATCAAACACCGAATACAACCAGTGTACTTTTGTGGACCATTCGAACTTCAAAAGCAATACGATGCATCAATTAGTTTTTAGGTACTGCAGACAAATCTTTAAATTTTTGGATTTTTTTTTTGTATTTTGTATGTACATACATAACATACTCTTTTTATATTTTTATAACATCAGTTTTTTATATATTTCAATTAATATTTTCATTGAATCTTTAAAAATTTTTAATTAAGTTTTTAATTGATTCCTTAAGAATATTTCAATTCACTTTTTAATTGAATCTTTAAAAATATTTCAATTAAATTTTTAGTTTATGTAATATTTTTTTTATTGAAAAAAATAAAAAAAAAATTTCAATTAATATGCTTGAGTGAATACTACAATTTCCGTGATTGGTTAACTGAATATTCATTTTTATACCCTT
This sequence comes from Tachina lurida, assembly GCA_944452675.1. Taxonomy (NCBI): domain Eukaryota; kingdom Metazoa; phylum Arthropoda; class Insecta; order Diptera; family Tachinidae; genus Tachina; species Tachina lurida. The sequence continues at coordinate 46,294,451 of OX101756.1, forward strand.
CACCAAAAAAATGGCAAAAGGGTATATATAGGTTTGTCATTCCGTTTGTAATTTCTATAATATCAATAAGCGACTCATAAAATATATATATTCTGGATCCTTATGCATAGGGAAGACGAATAAGCGATGTCCGTCTATCCGTCTGTCCATCTGTCCGTCTGTCCGTCTGTCTGTAGGTGAAATCGGTTTTTCGAAGCTCCCAGAAAAGCTACAGACTTCGTTCTTAGACTGCTGTGTCAGAAATTTTCCAAAATATATTTTTATTGAAATTCAGCAAAATTGAGCGGACAATTGCAGAGCTGGAAAACTTAAACTTTATTTTGCCATATAAAAGTAACTACCGAAAAAAATTTTTTATTTTTTTTTAATAAATAAACTTATTTTACACTTTAGTACGACTAAAACTAGTATTTTAAATTAAAAAAAATTCAGTAAAGTGCGACTTTGACTCGCGCACGAAGGGTTCCGTACGTTGGGTTTTGAGCATTTTTTTAATAAAGTGTTTTTTTACGTTTTTTCAGCTGAAATAATTTTTTTTTATTATATTTCGCTTTTTTCTCGTTTTGGCGATTTTTTTAATTTTGGCGATTTTTTTTTAATTTTGGCGATTTTTTAATTCTACCGATTTTTTTATTTTCGCGATTTTTTTTTCATTTTGGCGATTTTTTTCATTTTGGCGATTTTTTCATTTTGGCGATTTATTTTCATTTTGGCGATTTTTTCATTTTGGCAATTTTTCCAGTTTTTCGCGATTTATTTTCGATTTAGAATTTTTTTTTAATTTGGTGCTTTTTTTTTGTTTTGGCGATTTTTTTTTATTTTGGCGATTTGATTTTTTCAAATTTGAAAATTTCAAGAAGTTTGCTCTTACGGTTTCCAAGATACAGCAATTTATCAAAATTACATAGTCGAAATTAAATTAACTGATGGTACACCCTTTAATTAAAATTTTTTAAATTTTAGTGTTAATTGCTGTAGTCTGTATAAAAATACACTAACCTTACAAATTTCAAGTGTATGTACATACATACATACAATTGTATGTATATTACATGGAATTTTAACATTTTTCGTTGCTCGTTTTGGCACACCCTTTAATTTCCAACTCTCATGTATTTGTTGTTGTAGCGGCCAAGGGTCTTCACACTGTGTCCAAATTGCTGTAGCTATTAGGGTTCTCGAGAAAATACCCTGTGACGGACAGACGGACAGACGGACAGCGTAGCGAAAACAATAGGGTTTCTTTTCACCTTTGGTGTACGAAACTCTAAAAATATAAAAAAAAATTAAGAAGTCGTTTCCAGGGTTGGAAAACCTTAAAATTTTGTGTTATGTAAAATTAACTATGTCTAAAACTATGTCTGTCACAGGGTATTTTTTCGAGAAACGTAAGAGCTACAGACCTGAAATTTGGACACAGTGTGTAGACCTTTGGCCGCTACAACAGGAAGTACAGGAGAATTGGAAATTAAAGGGTGTTCCAAAACGAGCAACGAAAAATATTAAAATCCCATTAAGTATACATACAATTGTATGTATATACACTTGAAATTTGTAAGGTCAGTGTATTTTTATACAGACTACAAAAATTAACAGTAAAATTTCCAAAAATTTTAATTTAAGGGTGCTCCATTAGTTAATGCAATTTTGACTATGCAAATTTTGACAACTTGCTGTATCTTGGAAACCGTACGAGCAAAAATTTTGAAATTTTCAAAAACGGTAAAACTGAAAAATCAAAAAATTATAAAATCGCCAAACCGGACAAAATCGCCAAAAACAAAAAAAAAAAATCACCAAAACAAAAAAAGCACCAAATTAAAAAAAATTTCTAAGACTAAAATAAATCGCGAAAAACCGGAAAAAATGCTAAAATGAAAAAAAAAAATCGCCAAAAAGAAAGAAAATCGCCAAAATGAAAAAAATCGCCAAAATGAAATAAAGCACCAAATTAAAAAAAAATGTCTAAGACTAAAATAAATCGCAAAAAACCGGAAAAATCGCGAAAATAAAGTAAATCGCCGAAATGAAAAAACTCAAAAACAGAAAAAAATCGCCAAAATGACAAAAAACCCAAAAAACAGAAAAAAAATCGTCAAATAAACAAAAATCGCCAAAATTAAAAAATTCCCCAAAAAAATCCCTTAAACGGAAAAATTCGCCAAAATAAAAAAAATCGCCAAAATAAAAAAATCGCCATAAATAAAAAAACCCCAAAAACAGACAAAAATCGTCAATATGAAAAAAATATCCAAAATAAAAAATAAATCCATAAAAACGTAAAAAATCCCCAAAAGGAGAAAGATGCGACAAAACTAAAAAAAATCGTTTAAACTGAAAAAAAAAATTCAAAAAAGCAAAAATGCCACATTGAAAAAATTCGTGCGCGAGTCAAAGTCGCACGTTACTGAATTAATTTTGATGTTAAAGTTACTAAATAAAACTAGTATTTTCCTTATTTCTTTTTTTCTTTGTTCACTTAACATATTTTATATATTTTTTAAAGAACAAGATTGATATAAGGAAGCAAAAAAATATAAAATGATGATTCCAGGATTGGGAAAAGTACACTTTTTTTGTATAAAACTAACTAAATTAAGGTAGTTATTTTTTTGATAATTAAATATATTCTATATTTCAGAGAGAAATAAATTAGTACTCGTATTAAAACCAGAAAAATTTAAATTATGGTTCCAGGGTTGGAAATTAAAAAAAATAATTGGGTAAAATAATAACCAAAAACATTTATTTTTTCAGTTAAACATATTTCATATTTTAGGAAGATCTTTACTCAAGCAAATTCTTTAGTCGAAAAAACCAAGAGGTCACTTACTAAAAATTGCACTATAACAAAAAATTATAAATTTTATCACAAAACAAATATTTATGTATGTACTTATGTATTTATCTGTATACTACATATACATATGTTGGTAAAGGGTATATAAGATTCGGCACAGCCGAATATAGCACTCTTACTTGTTGTATTTCAAATGTACCGTTGACCTCGAATATTGAATACAGTAAATTGCGATTGAAATTAAACATTTTATTGTTTATTTCCAAGTAACATGTTTATTTCTTTAAAACTTCATAAGCCAGCTCTTTAAATAATCGATGACCATAGTTTTAAGTCTTTTCGAATTCCTACAAAATAAGAGTACACAAAAGCAAATCTTTGAATATTCAATAGATTTGAAAAATGTTTGTGTAGCAATTTTTACGCTTTTTAAACCATTTTCCATACAAGAAAATGTAACATACTCGTAAACTGTTTGTACAAATTTCTACAAACCATTTACTTATTTTCAACAAAATCTTCATACGTTTATACTAAACAAACACAGGTACACATCCGAGCACATACGTACATTTGTTCATATCGTCGCTGTTTTAACTAACTGACCTAACTGACATTTTCTAAATTTTACAGGAGAGGAGCTTTTATGATTGTTTTCTACATGTATTCTTATGGCAACGTCTGAAATATTTTTTTTTATGGGCTCGACAGTAATGTTTACAGTTATAAAAATTGTGGACAAGGTCTATTATGACTCATAAAGTCTAATAGTGGACTTAACTCATTTTTCTAAATGATGTCAGTTAGGTCAGTTAGTGAAAACAGCGACAATATGTAGGACTATTTTAGGCATTTTATAAATTTTCATGGAACATTTTATATTATTCAAACAGATGAAGCATAAAAAATGCAAGGCATACATTAAACAGGCCTTCCATGAAAGTTTAAGTTAGCCTGTTCTCTGAGTACGACCATAATCTCAAAATAAGAGTGTCCTTCCTCATTACAATCAGCCAACTGGTTTTGAATTTTTTTATATTAGAAACTATTAAGTTTTATAGACAAGATGTCTTTTTGAAAGTGGAAGCTGCTGTCGCATTTGTGGAAGCGAATTTAGAATAAAACAACATTTAATAAATATTGCTACTAATATTCTTTTTAATGCACGCAAACATATCGAGCCTTATTTTCGATATCATCGTAAGTGACAAAAATTAAAGTTTTCAGAACAAGGTTGTTCCTTAACATTCAAATATGTTTTTGTACGTAAATTGTTACTTACGATTAATTTGTACATCCTATATCTTAAAAGTTATCAAGAATTTTAGCATATTGATAATTCTAAACTATGGGTAGGCCCACAAAATTTTAATTTCAATAAAAAAGTATATTTTCAATAACATATCGCTTACGTTAACACCCCCCATAATATTTAAGCCTCCTATTTTAATTACTTCGGATCAGCATATTTAAATGTAATATTTATGTGTTTACTGTTATTCCTTTCTAACGAAACTTAACAAGAAAGATAAACACTGGGCAAAGAAAGTTTTAAGTTTAAAAAAGTGGGCGGGATCACGCCCATAAAAGCCAAAAAATTTAAATTTGCGCTAATGAGCTGAAATTTGATAAACAAGTAGGTCTAGGATAGAAACTAAATTGAAAAATCTGGAAACCCAGAAGTTTTAGCCAGGATGCGGGGCTACGCCCATTAAACTCGCAATTAAAAGAACAAATCTAAGGCGTTCAACTCAAGTGATTTGATTGAAATTCGGCAGACATGCTGCAATAATGCAAAGCTATATATATTCGTTGAAAGAAGTGGGCGTTAATACGCCCATAAGGTTTAAGCCTCCTATTTCATATACTTCGGCTCAGCACATTTAAATATATTATTTGTATATTTAGTAATATCCGTTTCCAACGAAACTTGACATGAATGATAAGCAACGCCCAAAAAATTTTGTTTTTTTTAAGTGGGCGGGAATACGCCTATAAATATATAAAAAATAAATTTGGGATAGAGAGCTGAAATTTGATACGCAAGTAAGTCAAGGTGAGAAACCAACTAGAAAAACCTAAAACCCAAACATTTTAACCAGGAGTGGTGGGGCCACGCTAATATTGCACTGAATTGAAAACTAAATACACAGATTTTAACTGAAGCCATTTTATTGAAACTTGTATGCACGTATGTAAGTCTTGAAACTTTGATCTTAAAAAGTGGACGATGATAAGTAAGCGCCGCTCACAACAAAATCTTGAGCTTAAAAAAGTGATGTTCGAAATCCTTGAAGTTTCAATCGGGGCGCATGGACACGCACTGTAAACTTGAAATTAAGCATTTAAGTTAAGGGGTGAGTTACGAACTAGAAAAATCCGAAAGCACTGATTTTTATATTAAGGAGGTAGGGCCACATTCATAAAAAATTAACGTAATATTGCATGATAGAGAACTGAAATTTTGCAAACAAATAGGCAGGTAAGTTACTAACTAGAAAAAATTAAAACACAAGCTACTCTATTAAAACTTTTGATGCACATTGCACATATTCTAGCCTATAATTTCTCGTTTTAAAAAGTACTTCAGACTTTAGAAAAATAGGCGGGGTTACTCACACTAAAATGTACGCTATATTTTACATAGTTCAACTCAGATGAATCTCAAAAAAATTTCGTACATTATTAGGTCCTTATAATGACACAATAGTGCACCCATCCAGCGTTACCATATATATTTTTTATAAAACTTCCTAAATCTGAAAAAAAAACTTTTTTTCCAAAACAAAAACTTATTTTCTACAAAAGTACCAAAATTTTAAAAGAAAACATCTGATCGATATTGTTATGTGCAAAGTAATGAAAATGGTTAGGCTAACTGACCCTTTAGACACTGTTGCAGTAATAAGGGAGTGACAAAATATAAGATCGTTTTATTGCATACAAACATTACTTAATATTTTCATTCAATATACTGCAAAAGTTCAATTATGGACATATTTATAAAAAAACTTTAAAAAACTTTATATTTTCAAAAAACTTTTTGGCATCTCAAAAAACGTCCAAAAAAAGGGAAAACTTGACAAATGGTAACGCTGCACCCATCACACTCTAATCCATTATTTTATGTAACTCTGCCCTTTTCAACTTTCGCAATTATTTTTAATAGAAATTTTGTGTTTAAAAAGCTTCATTAAAGAAAACCTTTCAAAAAGTAGTCAGATCCTTACAAAAACATAAACGTGAAAAAGGCCAAGTTCCTTTCCAAAATTTCTGGCATTAATAGTAGTGAGACAAAAATTGTGACCAAGTTCTTGTTGGGTACAATACGTATCAGTGAAAAATGCTATATCTTATTATATATAATACAAAAACACGTTTATTTGTTATGGGTGAACTCTTCAATGCCCCAACAGATTTTCGCCTTCCACCCCACAAAATATTTGTAAAAGACCGGTGCGTGTTTTTATATATATTCTAAATAAATGCTACGCTCCTTTCAGAAATAGTGATTCGTCCGCAGATGGCGCAATTTTTAGTTTTTTTGTGTTTTTGCACCGTAATTCAAGAACTACTAGTCCGATTTAGACCAAACTTTATATACATGCTCTATGGGGCTGAGGAGTGTTTCTATGTAGTTTGAAGTTCGTCCGACAGATTGCACAATATTTAGTTTATTCGTGGGCAAAATCCAATTTTCATATTGTACCACCAATGCCATATACAACACTAATGTTTGCTTAGGGCCAGCAACGCGGACCGGGGTCAGCTAGTATTATATAAATTTGTAATCGTAAGGTTATCATATAATGTCTAGACAATCTGCCAATTTGGCAATATTTTAACCTTTCTAAAAACGGAGAGAATAATGTATATTTGATAGTTTCTTTATATCGGAAAAATGTTCTCAAGTTAGCAGATTATCTAAAAATTATATGACAACCAACAAAATGAACAAGTGTAGAAAGAGAGCAATTTCAATCAGCAACTGAAAATTATCATTCTATTAATGCATCATTTCATTCATATGATGAAGAAATATCAATGAAGCCGTTTCATTAGAAACATTATTACATTATTGACATTATTGACATTATTTTCCACTTTCTATTAAAGCGTTTGGAACCAATTATGCTAATTCTGATCCCTTCATAAGAAGTTGTATATATTTTAATAAACTTTATATTTATGTTAATTTCTCTTTGAAAGATCATTTAATCAAAAGTTATGTTTTATTTGCATTAAATAATTAAAAACTTTTGTAAAAATTTTATATACGAAAATAAATAAAGAAATAAATTAGCTAAATAAATAATTGTTCTTATAGTATGTATGCGAAATTTAAAAAATAAATATATGGACATAAATATTATGTAATTTCAGTTAAAAACGATATTTTTATTAAAAACTTGTTTAACGATCGCGAAGAGCTAATAATAATATTTGATCATGCCCTACACGATTGTGCCTTGTAAGGTACGAGTTAATGTTTGCAAATAAATGTAAAAATTTATAACTATTATATACATATGGAAATATCCCAGCAAAAAATTACACATTACCATCAGAAATACTTGCCATATAATGACTTACTTTTCTGATTACCAAATTTCATTACTCTCTTACAAATCACATTTCCTAAAATTTAAATAAAATTATGTACAAGTTGCTAAATGAGGAGAATAATTTTGTTAGATTAAATAGATTACGTGAGCAAGTTGCGAAATAAGAATCGATTATTTTAGTCTCACGCCTTGTTAAAATCATTAAGTTGGTAATCCAGTAAGGAGCAGCTTCCACCAAAAATTCTTAATTCCAAACACGATTACCTTTTTTGAACTTTTTTGCTGGGATGTTTTATATTATTCTTTTATCCATTTATAACTGCACACTTTTTGGCATTATCGTTTTATATTAGGATTTTCTAACCTTTTTCAACAAAATTATTTATTCCATAATGGGTTAAAATATATCTTTTTTTTTGTGATACAAATAGGTATGTATATCTATTATGTTAATCCATGTGTCTCATTTTATTTAAAGCCATTCAGTTGTTTTTGTGTTGTAGTTAATGTAGAAAAAAAAAAAACAGAAAATTTTTATCATTTATAATAATAGGAGGATATGTTTGCCTTTATGTAACAATGATTCATTTGCGGTATTCGATAAAAATTCAGCCAAAATCGAAGAGTCGACCGGACATCAACATAACAATAATATTAAAAAGTATATGAATAAAACATGACTCCATTCCGACTTCTAAAAGGCCTGCTTATTAACTTCCTTTACTGCTGAATACTTAAACAAATTTCTTTGAAAAACGTGCACACACTCATATGAAGTTCATTTTGTTTAGTTTTTGGTGGTGGTGCGAACAAATAGAGCAATAAAATAAATATGTAGAAAAATAAGAAGAAGGGAAAATGTAACTTTTCATTGGCACAAGGCCAATTGAAACACAAATAACAAGAGCAATAAAGGTGAAAGAAATAACTTTACGTGCTCCGCTCCTGTCATTCCTGGAAATGAAAGGGAATCTTTCACATCGCATATTCCACAATGGCAACGATGAAATGTTCTTGCATGCATCTGGGTTGCAAATAATTTATTAAGGCAGTGCAGATTTATGACAAGTCTTAAAAAAATTTATACTCGTAACTTATAAAATAATTTAAATATCATGCTTTTGTAATAAATTGTAAGATATCCTTTGACCTCAACTGCCTTGAAGTCTAAAAGTGGGTCCTTTTTTTAGACATATTTTCCTCAGTACCCTATTATTTAATTAAAAGCCTACTTTTTTTCCAGGAACTCAGTTTTGTACTCGTATGACTTAAGGTACGGTCACACTTGACAAACATTTGCCCAAAAAAGCGTAACCAGTATATACTAATGAGAAATCTTTTCATTCAGACACGTGTTTATTAAGTTCAATAGTTTCCAATAATATTATATTCTATAACTTTGCCTATTTGTTGAATACGAAACTAATTAACTTAATAAACACGTGTCAGAAGCAAAAAATTTTGCATTAGTATTTATTGGTTACGCTTTTTTGGGCAAATGTTTGTCAAGTGTGACCGTGGCTTTAGTGTTTTTTGTATTTGCAGAACATTTGCTTTGGCATCTTTCAAGTTAAGTCATTTGTAACAAATAACGAAAAAAGAAAAAGTTATTTAAGAAAAAAAAAAAAGAAAACCTAAAGGCTTAGGCCAAAAAGTCTTTAGTACTTTTGTTGAAAACTGCAACACACATATGTATGTGAGAGCAAGCAAAAAAAAAAAGAAAGATGCAATTACCTGTGCTTTTAACATGTTGTAACTGAATGTTTAAATGTTTAAAGTTCGTGCGCATAGAAAATATTTTTCATTTTTGGGTCATGACTTCTTTTGATTTGACTTTTATAGGAATTTTTAAGGTCTAAACTTAGTTTTCCAACAACCAATAAAGCCAAGAAATATGAAAAATAACCCTTGTACGTATAACTAGTTTTGAGTGTAAAACTGCAAGAAGCTGTGGCTAACGACTTGATTACAAATGTGGAAATTGTGTTATAATTGCTGCTACAAATTTGGCAACTGAAACATTTTTATTTCAGGAAATGTTAATAAATAATTATTAAATTGTATTTTTTATGCAAGAGCTTCATAAATGCCTCAGTTGGTAATAATTTTTCGGCGGGAATCTAGTTTACCGACAATTAGTGCACGAAATACAACTTTTTGTTTCCCTTTCAAAAATTCATTAAAGTTTTTCATAGTTATATCTGAGTATATCAACCCTTTCACGTCAATGGGAAATATTTTTCCCAAGATTTGAATTGGCAATTACGGTAACGAATTTAATCTTAATAATAATTTTGACAACTAAATGTCATAAAAGAGTGATGATTAGCCATAAATAGTTAAAGGTTGACAATACTTTAAAGTATATTGTTGAATCATTGTTGAATCATTGAAGAATCCCATACTTTTATCACTGTAATGTCTTCTTGATTTAGTTTGTTTTGTCGCGGTTGAAGTTTCATTTCTAAGTCTTGCTACCAATAAATATTAAGTGGTGAGTATAGAAAAATAAAAATTGGATAGATGACAAATAGTGCCTTAATTTTATTTGTGTCTTTCACGGAAAACATTTTTCCTTAGGGACCGGAAGTGGAAACTTACTGTTACTTTTCTATTGAATTTAAGTTCGCTGAAAATGTATACAGTAATAATTTTTAATGACAACTTTGTCTAGAAAAGGGTGCAGAGATTTCCATTTACTCGATAATGAAATATTATAAGTGCTAATATATGATAAAAGTGATGAGGAAGAAGAAGAAGTGAATTGAAGATGGATGGAAAATTCAGTTCAAGAAACTGATCAAAATATACATGCTGATAAGGAATTGAAAACTGGTTTTAGTTGTAAAACAATGCAACGAGGTGACATTTATTCCGTAAATTATCAAAATATATCTATCGTCCAATGGATGGATGCAAAATCGGTTCATAGGATAACCAATTTTATATCTCCAATACAAACGAATTTTGTTTAGGAGGCAATCAGGATCAGCTCACAAAATAAACATAATTTGTCCTAAAGTGATCGCAAACTATAATAAATATATAGCGTAAAGTATATTATGAGATCGGACGCAAAACTAAAATACTATTTGTGTTTGTTCTTTGATATTATGGACAACGCGTATGCAGGGCTGTCAGTTCTGGCGATTTCTCGCCGAACGTGGCATTTGTCAACTTTTTTGGCATCTAAATTTTTGCTTTGGTGACATGGCGATTTTTCTGGCGATAAATAAATTTGTTGCCGAATTTTGTGGCTATTTTTAAATAAAATTGAAACTCGAAATTTTTGCAATTCAGCAAAATTAGTTTGTTGAAGGAGTAGTTTAAAAAAATAAATCCTACCACAACTCATTTGCAAGAAATAAAATCGGATGGATTTTGAAGAATTTTCTTACATTAATTATATTAATTAATTCATTTTGAATTTGGATGAGAAAAACTTGTAAAAAATAATTTTTGGCGACTTTATTTCTACTTTTGGTGATTTTCTGCTAAGTTTCTATACGATTATTTTGTTAAAATTTATATTAATAAAAGTATTATATAAAGTCAAATTTATTATCAAATATTTATTAAGAAAAACTACATAAAATTGATTTTGGCAACTTTTAAAATGAATTTGGCGAAATAGGCCAGCAAAGATCTGGCAACCCTGCGCGTATGTGGTATATACGGAATTACATAAACAACACGTTAGAGCATCACTTTTAAACACACTAAAAAAATTAACTAAGATTTTGGAAAATTTTCTAAATTTCAGTTCATCTTGGCCAGTGATGCCCCTTTCGGGCTAGATTTATGCCGTTTTCAGTTACTTAAAACACGAAAAAAAATTTTTGTCACGAAGCTATTAAACGCGTTTATCTAGCACATTTTACAATTATCTTTTAGCCCTTTTAGCCCCTTTTAACTTTTTGCTCGATATGTCTACATTTAAATTTTTATGAACTTTTTTTCTTCCTTCAATCTAGCAATATCGACTTATGAAATAAGTGACAGCATTGTTTTACTAAGTTTCTTCTCTTATTTTGCTTTACCAATTTAAAAAAAAAAGATACAATATGGAAAAATGTTCTATTTCTTCAAAATTTTTTTTTGCTTTCAAAGATTTTCAGTATAGCCTAAAAATAGATTTTTATTTAATAAATTTAAAATTTACTTATGTACGTAGACATACATATGTATGTATACTACTACTGTATGTATGTATAGTACTAGTGTACATATACATATACACTATTTAATATACGTATATCCCTTATTGAAATGTAGTATGAAATTTAAATGAAATATGTATGTGCCTTATTGAAATGTTATATATCAAGCTATGTGTTCATCTCATGGTAGTTATTTACTTTCTAACAAATTACTTTATTTTGGCTTTGATTTTCAACAGAAACATTTAAAACTAGCCCCTTTTCACGCTTTTTCAAAAAATTTTACTTTATGTTGCATTAAACGTGTATTTTTCAGTTTAGCCCTTTTAAGTCCTTTTTTAAAAAAATTTTACGCGTTTTGAGTCTAAAAACTTGGCATCACTGATCTTGGCTGTAGGTCGTATGGCGTCAAAGCTGTCCTTTTTTTACAGGAATTCAGTAAAAATGTACTACATTTTGAAAAATTAAAGCTTCTTTTCCAATTGGAAATTTTACTTAACCTGAATAATATAAATATTTACAACAATGTCATGACAGCGTTAGCTTAAATACTTTCTTAAAATAAGTTAAAATAACCTAAACGTATATTTGAGATAAATTTGGGTATATCTTAACAATGGAGAAATATTTTTCTACTTTTAAGTTCCAAAGATAATCATCATCTTTTAACTTAATTTTGAAAAATATGTCCAATTTTCAGGTTCAGATATATATAACATAAGCTCAAACTCAAAGAAAAGAGTTCCTAAGTTCTAGTAAAGGTATTTTAATTTTTAGTTTAACATTTAATACAATTTAGGATAAAAAGTTGCTAATTTCCAATAAGAATGCTTTTAATTTTTTGTTAATCAAATTTCCATAGAAAATTTGTTTCATAAACCTCTTATTACACAGAAATATTTTTTATGAATAAGAGTCTGAACACAATGCAACGATAATTTAATGCGGTGCGGTTTTTCATACGATTTTGAAGGAAAAAACCGCAGTGCGGAACGGAATAAAATTAAAATCTATTTTATTTTCTCTGCGGACTTTCTTATTCTCTCAATTTTTGACACTCTTTCTCTTTCTCTTTCTGATGTTGCCAAAGTTTTTGAATAATTGGCGGTGTTCACAACATTGTTTTAACAAAAAACATGATTTTTTTTGTCATAATATATAAAAGTTTAAAAAATATATCAAATATATCTGCGAATGTATAAAATGTTAATCATTTTTTGTTTTTAGTTACTGCCATTACAAAATATTTAACACAAATAGTATTTTTTTTTTTTTATAAAAATGTATACACAAAAAAAATTAATAAAAATTTAAACAAACAATGACAAGTATTGCCGTAGCCGTCTTCCGTTGTATTATGTTTATTTTTCTTTCCCGCAACGAGAAATCGCACCGCACCGCAAACATTGTGTTTAGACTCTAATAGCTAATAAATCAGTGAATGTTTAAATATAGTTTGAGTTAATTTTCATTAAAAATTTTTTTTTTTTTTTTTTATATGCATGAATTTTTATTTATTGTATCTTCATATATGAACTAACAATAAGTATTCAAATCTTAAATCTAAAAAATATAATTAGGCCCGACCAATGTCGGACATAAGCTTAGTAGTAGTTATATATAATACATATGTAAGTAGTGATAATCAAAAGGAAAAAAAAAATAAAAGTATTTTCAAGAAGTCCCATCTGGAGTGCTGTGAATAAGAGCCATTGTGTCCCTCTTTTTTAGGCGGATGTGTCCAGTAAAGTTCAAAATATTACGGGCAAGCGGATTAGGATGTGACTCGAATTTTGTTAGATATTTGCCAGCGTATTTTGCAATTTCTTCAGTCACTAGTGGCATATTCAAATCACGATGTATATTTGAATTTTTGATGTACCATGGAGCCGATGTTATCATACGTAAAATTTTATTTTGCCTGCGTTGAATTTTCTCTACATTTGAAGCTGAAGCAGTGCCCCATAGTTGAATTCCGTAGCACCATATTGGCTTTAAAATCGACTTGTATATTAAAAGTTTACAGTCTAGGCTAAGTGTTGAATTTCGACCAATCAGCCAATGTACCTGAGTTAGTTTAAGTTTCATTTGAGTTAACTTAGAATCAATGTGGTGTTTCCATGTAAGTCGTCGATCAAGGTGTATACCAAGATATTTCACATGTGAATGTTGAGAAACAACTTGATTGTTAATCCGAATGGGGGAACAAGTATCTCTTCGTAAAGTAAATGTTACTTGAACACACTTTTGTTCATTTACCTTGATTCTCCATAAGTTTAACCATAGTTCCAGCTGGGTAATGTGTTCCTGGAGTTTGCGGGATGCCTCATCAGGGTTTTCATGCATACTAAGGCAGGCTGTATCGTCGGCAAATGTGGAAGTATGGATACTACTGCTCACAGGCATATCACAAGTATAAATTAAATATAAAACTGGTCCCAGTATACTCCCCTGTGGCACACCAGATGAAATTGTTTCAGGCCTACTTGTAAAGTCTCCTTCCGCAACAGTGAACTTACGGAAAATAATGTAACTTTCCAAAAGATTTAAAATGTTTATTGGTAAGTAAGTCTTCAATTTTAAAATAAGGCCTTCATGCCACACTTTATCAAATGCCTGGGAAACGTCAATAAACAGCGCAGAACAATACTTTTTTCCCTCAAAAGTTCTTCTTATAAATTGAACTAATCTGTGAGTTTGTTCAATGGTGCTATGCTGACTTCTAAAACCAAATTGATGGTCTGGTATGCACCCACTACTAATTAGAAGTGGGGACAATTTTGTTTTGAGCAGTTTTTCGAAAAGCTTTGACATTGTAGATAGTAGACTTATTGGCCTATATGACTCAGCCTTTGTTATATCTTTGCCCGGCTTTGGAATCATTTTAACCTTGGCAAGTTTCCAGTTGTGTGGATAATACTCCAGTCGTAAAATAGCATTAAATATGAATAACAGGATTCTCATTGCAATACGAGGCAAGTTCATCAGCATCTGATTACTAATTCCATCAATACCCGGAGCTTTCTTCGGGTTGAGTTCGGCAATTAATTTTTGTAAATCACGCGTCTTAAACTTTATGTGTTGAGGGGGTAGAGCGACTATATTCGGCAAATCAGCAACACCAGTACATATATTTGGCGTAAAAACGGATTTTAAGTGCTCAGCAAATATTTTACCTTTTTCAGAATCGCTTCTTGCCCAACCTCCGGTAGATGTGCGTAGAGGTGGCTTATACTCAACGGGTGTTTTAAGCTTTCTGGCAGCGCGCCACAAGGAGTAATTAGACGCCGGTGTAACATCAAGACCCTCCAGATAATTTTTAAGAGATGCAATTTTTTCAGATGCAAGCAACTCTTGGAGTCGTTTAGTGCACTCTTTAAATCTGATTTTATTTTGTGGTGATCTGTGCTGTTGCCATTCCCTTCTAGCCCTTCTTTTTTCACGTACGAGACGTTCAATGTCTGTAGAATAAATTTTATTAAACCCAATCTGCGGATGGGAGATAGTGGCATATTCAGCAGCCTGTTTAATATTCTCGCTGAGATTGGCAATGTTCGATTCAATATCATCGGGTGTTCTAAGCGTAATGTTTTCCGTACAATGACTGCTGAGATATTTTTTGAACCCCAGCCAATTTACACGATTGATCATCTTCACATATGGGTCAGGTAAGTTACTTCTTAATGGGCTACAAATTGTGATGATCGTCGGGGAGTGATCGGACGAGAGATCAAGAGAAGCTTGAACTTGAATTAAATCCCTAGAGATATTTTTTATGACGCCAAAATTTATAACGTCCGGAATTTTTTGTATGTCAGTAGGCCAATAAGTGGGCTCCCCACTCGAAATGACATCCAAGCCCATTTTTGAAATAGTGTTGAACAATGCTCGACCTCTGGGTGTAACAAGGCGCGAACCCCAGAACGTATGTTTCGCATTGTAGTCTCCAGCTGCTACAAAACAAGGTCCAAGAGATTTGTAGAAATCCTCATATTGATTCTCAGTGATTGAAAATCTGGGAGGGGAGTAAATTGATGATATAACGAAATTTGAACAAAAATTTTCAATACAAATATTCGTTGCTTGTAAATGTTCTTCACAAATGTTATCAATAATATAATGCTTGAGTCTTGACTTTATTAAAATTGCTGATCCACCGCAAGCTCTTCCTCTCGGGTCCTTTGAATCATATAAGGTGTAGCCATAAATTTTAAAAAGGCTTCTCGAAGTCAAATGAGTCTCAGAGACCAACATTATATCAATATTTTTTTCCGTGAGGAAGTGCTCAAGTTCATTTTTATGTTGGCGAATGCCGTTTGCGTTCCAGAAACATATTGTTAACGTGTTCATGGCTTATTAAGTATTGCTTGAAGCAGAGTATTCTGCATTCGCAACATTTCTTGCATCATGCTAGTCATATTTGTTGTAAAATTGTTTATAGTTTGCACAAGATTTTCAATAGTGGCTTCAAGGCGATTATAATTAAAGTTTGAGTGTGTATTTGTAGAATTATTTTGCGGTGAAACATTTTGTGTCGGAATAGAACTAGCCTTAGCAGCATCTGCATACGATACACGGGAAGTAACTGGTTGGCTCATTTGCTGAAAAGTGGCAGAGTAAACGTTTGCTGATTGAGCTGGAGCTAATTTAGGTTTTTGCACCATAGTCTTCTTTACCAAAGAGTACACACGACAACCTCTGTAGTTAGCAGTGTGATTTTCTCCACAATTACTGCATTTTTTGTTACTTTGATCTTTCGGTTTATTGCAACTAGCAGTGCCGTGCAACTCGCCGCACACGACACAAACAGTAGGTAATTTGCAGTAAGTTTTAGTATGGCCATATTCTTGACAATTATGGCACTGTACGGGTCCTGAACGCTTGTGTGGTTCTTCAACGGTTATTTTTCGATATAAGAGATATCTTAAATTATATATTGGATGGGTCTCACTCTTTTTCAATTTTATATCATTTGGCTCAAGTTCAACGCGAAATAGAGGTTGAGGGATCTTTTCCCTATTTATTATATTGGACACATTTTTTACCTTGAACCCCTGGAGGACGAGTGCATCTTTTATTTCTTCGGGGACAACATAAGAATCTATGCCCTTCAATACGATCTGCATGCCTTTAGCGCTCTTAAGCTGGTATGTGTAGAAGCTTCTTTTACTTTTTTCAAATTCAGCAACCATTTTGGGGAAATCAGTTTCGTCATAGATTTGAATTTTCGTTTCATCGATATTGCCACGTTTTATTGGAACAATGTGAAATTTTTTTCTCACCAATGTCCGAAATTAATTTTTTAATAAGGTCATTTGAATTTTTTTGTCTCAAATAGATTGGTGGCGGCTTGGATGTTTTGTTCGAGGATACCTCGGGTTTGTCGTTGTCATCTTGAAAAATTTTAAAGCGGTTTTGGCGATTAGTTGAGGCTGCGCTGTTATCCCTAGACACTTTTGGAGCAGATGAGATTTTTGAAGAAT
Source organism: Tachina lurida (assembly GCA_944452675.1). Classification (NCBI taxonomy): domain Eukaryota; kingdom Metazoa; phylum Arthropoda; class Insecta; order Diptera; family Tachinidae; genus Tachina; species Tachina lurida. Next base: position 46,311,459 of record OX101756.1, read on the forward strand.
TCGGGCTTCGCCCACGCTTTACTATGGTTATATATCTGTCCATTCCAACTTGTACCTTGAGTTTCGAGCCGCTGTTATCTGTAGTGATAACTTTGTTAAGTGATGAACACGAGCCTGAAGGGGATGATATTACTGACTTATATGAAGAAGTACTGGGCAACTGTAATGTTAATGCATCATTACTATTTGGCATTGGACAAAGCGAAGTTGATCGCTGACGAAAAATTGGCGTTGCCGTTAACAAAAGATTTTCATCAGATTTATTTTTTATATTTTTTTCATTCAGAGTTTCAGAACTCACAGAAAAATAAGCATTTCTGCCGTTAGAACTCACTTCAAGTTTTTCTGTATTTGAGGAATTCATACAAAGAATTCCTCAAGGGTTATTCGTTTATGTTTTTTTTTTATTTTCGGTATTTTTTGTTTTTGTTATTTATGATTGTTTGTTTGACTTTGAGGTATTCCTCAATATCACTTGTTTAAGTTTTTTTTTTGCGGTTTTTTTGTTTTTGTTATTTTTACTATGTAAAAAATATTAGCAAAGCAGAAAACTTATTTATTAAAGACAGTATGTATGTACCTATTACGAATAATATGTACTACTGACGGTGTGTATGAACGTAAATGCAGGCTCAAAAGAAAATTGAACAAAAACTGATCAGCTAAACCTGATGTGTGTGAATCAGGACTTAATATCGTCAAAGTAATTTTAGTTTTTCCTTGAAAAAAAAAAAAAAAATTTAAAAATTAAAATGTGTTTAAATACACTTTCATTTTTTCAGTGGTTAATTAAAGTTATTATCAAATTAAGTTGAAAGTACGGTAGCACTACAATATTATGGAAAGCTTTCCAAAAAACAGCTGTTCAATATAAACAAGAAAGTTGATTTATCAATTTGCAGAAAAGTGAAATAGCAGAAAACACATTTTATGCTACAAAAAGAGCATCAGAATGCATTTTTCTATTTATATATTTCATGATATGAAAATATATGTTACATTTGTTGTACAATTGCGAAAATTAAACGAAATTCATTTTAATACGACCACATGATGTTCATGTACGTACCTTCAAAAAACACACACATGCACAAAACATATGGTGTGTTTAAAAAATTTAAACAACACTTAAGTCTACAGTGTTGGCTGTTTAAGTTTGATTTAATTGTGCAGTGAGAAACAAATTTTTATGTTTAAATAAGATTTAAAAATAAAATACAAATAATCATTGACTGATTTATTAGCCCTAAGGCAGTCATTATTTAAAAATTATTATTTTTTATTAAAATTTATATATGTATGTACGTCAGAGTTACAAATTATTTTAAATAATCATTTTATGAAGGATTTAATCTTTTATTAATAAAAATTTTGTTTAGATCAAAAATTACTAAAACTCTATTTACACTGTGATAGATAGTGGATTCGTATATACATAGCAGACATGGGCATACTGCAGTAAAAAAGCAGTAAGCAGTCAAATTTTACTGGTAACTGAAAAGATTTGCAGTATTCAGTAAAATTTTACTGCTTACTGAAAAATTTGCAGCATTCAGTAAAATTTTACTGAATACTGAAAAAAGCAGTAACCAGTAAATTTTTACTAAAATTTACAGTATTTTCAGTATTTTACTGATAATGAAATTTTATTGCATTATTTTACTGGTTACTGAAAAAAAATAGAAGTAACCAGTAAATGTTTAAATACTGTAGCGTGACTCTTATAGAGTTATTATAAGTCGAAGCAACCAACACCAAAAATACACGCTTTGCTTAAATTGTAACAAATACAAAAAAAAAAAAAAAACAATATCAAACAAATTAGAATAACACAAAACATACATAATCGAAATACTTCGCTTAAACAAATGCACTTCATCGTCTTCAATATACTGCTCTTTCAACATTTCTTTGAATTGTGCCGAATTTTTCACATTGTATATATATCCTTCCGTGATCTTCGATAAAATATTAGTTATATATTTACACAGATTCATTTAAGGTGCATCGGTCGAGGAGCATATATGCCTTAGAGGAAACCCCTCTTAATGAATTTTAGGCAGTCCATACATAAAATTTTACTGAATACTGCAATTTTTTCAGTAACCAGTAAAATACTGCAACAAAATTTCATTATCAGTAAAATACAGTAAAAAAAATTGCACTATCAGTAAAATACTGTAAACAAATTTAATTTTCTTGTTACTGCTTTTTTTCAGTATTCGGTAACATTTTAGTGAATGCTGCAAATTTTTCAGTAAGCAGTAATATTTTACTGAATACTTCAAATTTTTTTTTAGTAAAAACGGATTTTTTTACTGCAGTAATTATTTACTGCAGTATGTCCATATCTGATACATAGTTGTTTAAATCATGAATATGAATAGGAGGCGATTATATAGATAAAGCTAGCTGGTAATATATTATATTCTAGGAATTCATTACTTACTAAGTAGGATACTAGAGTGCTTACATATGATACAATATTAATTTTTTGGCATAAAATAAGTATTGTATTAAAATAAATATATGCGTTAAAGTTCGGATCGTAAAAATATATAACGAAACCATGCTTGTACAAAGTTCCATAACGTACAAAACTTTTATAACATGTGCAATGCTCAATGTCATCTTGTGTAATAAAATGTTTGAGAACACTACCGAACTCAGAACTATGAAGTTTGTATTTTTTGTTGCCCATTATAAATGTTTTGATATCAAAATTCAAAATCATCTTGGCAAAACAGATACAAAATTTGATTCCCAAAGAAAGAACGACATTTCTTCTTGAATTTATATTTCAACTGCCGGTGCTACGCTTCAAAGTTAAAAGTCCATAAATAAGAAAATGGATCGGAATGTTCCAAAATGCTACAATAATGCGTTAAAAAGTGATGTTTGGTTTTTAAATTGTCCGCAAAAAGCTTTATATACTCCTTGTTGTGATAATTTACATATATGTGACCTGCTCCACGAAAAGGGACCTCTGCGCCGAAAAAAATTTTTTTTACTTTTCGAGCGATTCTTATAGGAAAAAACGCTCTTTCAAATGCCGCAAACCGCAAGTTTCTATGTCTTTTAGTTTTTTTTACAAATCACCTGTAAAGATGAACATAATTAATGAAAAAATTAAAAAATGTGATATAAACAGATAATATACATAATATTTGAAATTTAAAAAAAGTTCAATATCAAAGGTACAAAATTACAAAAATATTTTTCATAGAGGCAATACTGCATAGTGAACATCGTACAAAGTACCAGAGAGTCGAAATACCTCGCCAGATGATCAGGTTGAAGGAAGAGTTGCATAACCATGCGTAAAACTCGGAAAAACGAAGCGTTTTTTTTAACGCGTTTTTCTCAATAACTTCTTTTCGGCGCAGAGGTCCCTTTTCGTCACATATGAGATTTTAAATTAACAATATCTAAATTTGTAAATTCAGTCAATCGAAGCAAATCAAGAAGTTCAATTAAACTAAAACCAAATTTCCAAATATCAGAGTTAACATCTACCAAATCACCAATAAATAATGGAAGAAAGTAAGCAAAAGTGACCATTTCACTTCCAGACATTTTTAAATTAAAATATTGTAGATGCCTACCTTCTATATTTGGAGACTTATTCCCAACATCTTGTTCCCCATAATTAAAGTTTTGTTTCCGTATATTGAAGAGTTCTAAATCAAAAGTTTTATTATTTATGTAATAAGATAATATGTGACAAAAATCGTATTTAAGTACTCCCTCCAACACAGCGTGCAATAAATCCGCGTAGTAATTTTCTACAACGTGGAACTTGGTAATTTTTTGGAAAATGCTATTTTCTCTTATACTAGTTTTATCCTGGCTATTTAAATTCAAGTCATCGTTATAAGTTTGAAAATTTCTCAAAATGTTGCAATCTTCCTCACATTGAACTTTGGCTTCTGATTTCTCAATTTTGCAGAGCTGACAAAAATATGCAGAAGAAAATTATTTAGAAAATCCTAAGACATAATTGAAAGCTAAATTGTCCCCAACCACTAAACCCAAGCAGAGATAAACAATTGTTTTCTCTGTTTTAGTTGTAATTTACTTATATGCCATTTGATTCTAAGTTACTACAAATTTCAATAAACTTATAAAAGCTTTTATCATTGCCAACAATTTTTTACATCTTTTTATTTAAGTAAGCCTGCAATAAAAATATTTTTTAACGTGAATTTAAGAAAATCTGGAGCTGATGGAAAATAATAATATGCACCCAAAAGGCTTGAGCTATGTGACCCAAGAGGATTATTTATTTCGAAATCATCGAAATATAAAAAGTATGGAATTACAAATTCGTTACTATGTTGTTTAGTTCTCTTTTGCCAAATTTTGCCATTACAAAATTTTTTTATGGAAGTATTCTGATTTAATGTTTGCATATTTTATAAAAACTTTTTCTATATTCCTGGAATTTCAAAAAATTTGTTTGTTTGGTATCAAAATTTTTAAAAGGTTTATCGCAAAAAGAAGCAATATTTTCTAGTCTTTTTGTAATGTGTAATAAATCGGTGCTTTTAAGTTCACTAATAAAATCATTTATTTCATTTCTAGACTTTTTGTAATGTGTAATAAATCGGTGCTTTTAAGTTCACTAATAAAATCATTTATTTCATTTTTAATCGGATGTGTGATTTTTTCAGAAATTTGATTTTCCTATTTTATTTCGTCTTTTCGAGAAAATTTGTTGACTGAATAATTAGTTAAGGCGAATTTAAAAGAATTTGAAAGTAAACAGTTTAACGGTTGCGCTAAAATATTGGAACAATTGCTACGCTCTGAAGTTGAATTAAAAGGCACTGAAGGTTCGTTTTGTCTCTGGGAAAGGAAAATGTCAATTTTCAAAATTTCTCTTTCTTCTATAATATTACCTAGTTCTAAGTTATCCCGTTTTATAAAGAGATTAGAATTTATTTCGCAATATTTTTTATAGCTATTGCTATTTATGGCGAGATACAGGGGTTAGAAAATAATTTTCGTAACAAAATTAATCGACACTATTACAGTTATAAATTTATTTTTGTTTTGATTTCTTTGTACTTAAAAGCAGCGTACGAAAATAAACGAAGCAAATTGTTTGAATTTGTTTTTTTTGGTTCTTTGAAATGATTGAAAAAAAACAAAACAACAACAATGAGAAACATCGCTCAGTTTGTTTTTGTATTATTTTTTTGCAAATAAGCACAAGCCAGAGAACATTGCCGATCGACTGTAAGACGAATAACAGCCGCCGCCGGCAACAAACAATATATTCATTTAATCGTGCTCCGCTAGAAAAGATAATAATGGGTTATAAATGGAAACGTTTTGAAATATTTTCGGCGAATTTGACATCATCATATAATATAATTTTATTGCATTGTATTGCATTAAGTTTGTTTTATACTATGTTCACACTTATGTTTTTAAACATGTTAAATACATCGTCAGCTGGTTTCTGGCTTGCGGCACAGTATATTCAAAATACATTATGTCTGCAGCAAACCAGAAACCAAACGACGACATTTTCACAATTATGTTTAAGACGAGTTTTCTAAGAACCAAAGTTTTTTAAGAACTAAACACAACCGTTCATATTATATTTGAGATGTTTAAGGTTGACGTTTTGTCAATAAAAAATTGTAAATTATTGTATTGTAAAAAATTACGAATAATTATGCTTTTCAAACAACAAATGTTTTTGTAAATAATTGAGTATTTTTTTAATTAATTACTTGCTTACCAAATAATTTATCAGGTGCCGCCATTTAATAACAAAACAAAGGTGCCAGAGTTATCAAAAAACGGACTGAACATACTCTATTTAAGTGTTTAAGGAAGTGTTTAAATCTTAAATACTTCATTTGAGATGTTTAACAAAACACTTCATTTGAGATGTTTAACAAAACAAGTCAATGTATGGTAAAAAATCTCAAAACCATCGTGTTTAAGCTCTTAAACACGAATGAGGCGTTAAAAACGTTTAAAATAATAAGTGTGAACATAGTATTATATAGCTTAGTAGCAATTGCTATAACCGGGTGTCCTAAGACACCTCTCTCCTTTTTTTTCGCTATTTTATTTCGCACATGTTTAGAAAAAGCTTTGAAGTTACAAAATTTTTGCTGGCAATCAAAAAACGAACATTTATAAAAGTTATTTGGTGATAAATTATGAAAATATTTTAAGTGACATGTGATTTGTTTTAAATCATGAAATGTTTTTTTTACATATAAAGCATTGTAAGTTCATGATTAAGTGATAAGTATAAAAAGTAATAGTTATTAATACTAATAGTAATCATTTATATATTCTGGATATCTGTGAAAGTTGTAGCAAGGATATTATATCTTTCATTATTTTCAACTTTTAATTAAAAAAAAAACAACTCTTGAATAAAAAGCCAAATTAAAATACAATTTTGCGGGTATTTGAAATTTATAGTTGTAAAATTTTGAATGCCAAATCAACGCATGATTTTATGTTTTCTATTTTAATATTTATTGCATTTCCATCATTACGACTTTTATATTTATTAGATGAAATTAATGAACCAGCTATTACATTAAAAACTCTTGGTCATCAATGATATTGAACCAATATCAACAAATGAATTATCAACAAATATATTTCGTTTACTAGATGTTGATAATCGAGTAGTATTATGAATAAATTCTCAAATAATGCTCCTTGTAATCGAAAATTGATGGTCCAACTGCACAAATAAATGGTTGCATTTATTTTCATTTTTGGAAAAACAATCGTCCACTCGGAATTGCTGTTGGCAAATAACAAAAATGACGTTTTCGAATCTATATGTCACTAGTACAACGGCATGTCGCAAATATAGCTTCATGATGACGTAAAAATTACGTCAGAACAAAAATCTACTAAGGATGCTAGATTTGTTATTTTTTTTTTTTGTTTGAAGCTTTTTAAACTTGTTGGTCCTTATGGTGTTTGGTGTAATGCAACTTCGACTAAAACAATTTGGTCATAGTGAGAGTCAAAATACACCAACCACGACATGTTTATATACAAATCGCACCTTATCAACAAGAGGGTATTAACTCAAAATTTTAAAATGTTCAGTAGAGACGAAAAACTGTTTGTGGTTAGATTACAAGAGAATTTGAAAATCCGAATCCATAGTAGTAATTAAATTTTCTTTGAAAATATATTTGCATTGTTTTTATTTCAAAATGTTGGAATTCTTGGGAAAAAAACTCTATGTTTTGAGTTAATACCATTTTTCTGAATTTTCTCGATATTTTTTTGTATTATTTTGAAATACGACGCTTTAGTTGAAATTTAAATAAAGTTTCAAAATATATTTTTCAACAAAACAGTATCAACTCAAAATACAACAGAATTTAAATAAAACAATTGGATTATTTTTAACTTGAATAAAGGCTCAAATCAAAATAATACCTTTTTTATGAAAATATAAGATACATTTCTGTGTCCACTTTTGTACTAACTCAAAATAATACCTTTTTAATTATATAAAGGTAGTCACAAAAATGGTCTCAAATGTGGTTTTCGAGGTGAAAGAGTAATCGGAATACGTTGAAATTTTTACAGTAGATAGATATTGATGTTGCTAGTTGATTTCTTGCAAAAAGTGAAATTTCAAAAATTTTGAGTTAATACCCTCTTGTTGATAAGGTGCGATATGTGAATCTCAATAACACATTAAGTTCCAAATTCACAGTCTATAGTTAATTAAATGTCCGTGCTTTAACTAACAGTTTTTCTTTCATTAGTTAACTAAAGACTGTGAATTTGAGCCTAAGTCTTTTATAAAAAAACGATGTTTTTTTAGCTTATTTCAAAAATCTTTAAATTTAGCAAAACAACACATAAAAAATCACAATTTGCGTAATGAATTGAATTCAAAACTCACATTTAAAAACTTCAAAAAATTGTTCTCTGTTTAGTTCTTTTAGTAAATTCTTTAATTCTTCTTCCAAATCCATTTTGATAATCAACGAAATCTCATAAATGTTCTAAAAATCCTGAAATCGAATACACAAATCTTTTAAAATTTTTTTCTTCAAAAATATTTACAAATATAAAACAAAATTTTCCATCTTATATAAAATTTTCTTATTACTTACCTTTTCTGTTTTAAAATTTTTAGATGTAACAATATCTAATAAAATCACAATTTTTATGTGTTTAAATGATCATTTATTTCTGTACACTTTCAATACAATAATAAGCTCAAACACGATTTACAATATTTCATAAAAAAAATTAAATTTTTTTTGATGACATTTCCTATAACCTAGTAACTTTTTTTTTGGAAAACACTCTAAAGGAATTTTTATTACATATAAGTAAATTTTATGTAATTTTTGGAAATATTTACTTAAACTAAGGAACATTTTTCTAATATTTGATTTTTTCTACTACTTACAGTTGTCTGATTCGGCCTAAATTTTGGCACACCCTCACTAAAATATTGTTTTATGTAAATTGAGCTTAATTTTGGTAGATTTTTTAAAATTTTAACCCTAAGGGGGTTCAAGCTTCGCAGTTGTCCGATTTGGCTCAAATTGTGGGATCAGCTTACCGATCGCTTTATGTAAATTGAGTCTTATTTTGGTAAATTTTATAAAATTGCAATTTTCACCTAAGTGTGGCACGCCAGGGAGCTACCCGATTTGGCTAAAATTTTCACTACGTGAGTTTAAGACTTAGTACTTGTTTTTTTTTTTGAGTTATGACGTTCTTTGAGTAAATTAGCGATATATATAAAATTAAGTTAGTAACATAAAAGAGGCTGGTTTGCAAAATTGTTTGCCTTTTGCTGTTGAATTTAACTTTTGATGCTATTTTATAAAATTACCAATTATTAATATGGAGACCATTTCTAAAAAAAATTTAAAACATTGAAAAACTGATTCCTTGAGCTAAAATTTTTTTCACTTTCAAATTATTTTTTTTTATATAATCTGCTATTGATTATTGTATTTAAATATTCCTCAGTCGTTGTGAAATATTTTCACCACATCGCAAAATTTGTTTTTAACTCTCTTCGTGCTTGAGCCAATAATTTCAAATATGTATCTTTATGTTAATATCTTTCTGATTTTTTCTAGTTTCAGAGCATCATCATTTAGTAAAAGAATAAACAAGTTTAGCTTTTTGGTACTAGTCCACGTACAGACCAAACGGCTAAACCGATGTTAATTTAATTCTGTTTTAAAAACGACTTGATCGAGAGTGTTCTTAGTTATGTTTGAAGAAAATCGGTTCAGTTGTTTAGAAGATATCATACATTTTATAGTTTACTAATCGATAATATCATTTCTGAGGTATGTTTGAACAAAAATCGGTTAAGCCATTGGAAGTTAAGAGCAGCTCTCTTATGTCTGTACATGTGGCACCAGGAAAATACAGCGTCAATGCGTAAGGGTTTTTTGAAATTTTTGTTATTAATTCATTTTTAAATAAAAACTTTTTATTTATTTGTATTTAGTTTTGATTAATTTTTAGTTTAATAAATCGTCACTTTAAATGCAAACGGACGTAACTACACTTTTATATTTTTTACAGGAGAAACAAAACACGTTACAAAACCAATAATCATAAAGTATTCTTGAAAATTGTCTTCGAAATTTACTTGTAGTATGGATACTTATATTTCTTAACCATTTATTTCTTTTTTGGATATATTTAAGCTTTTATGTTAGTTACGTTCCTTTGCAATAAAATATAGATGCATTCGTAATTACGTCTGTGTAAATTTCTTTAATAAAGTCGTCATTTTTGATCACAGAGGTCTAAATGTTTGCGTGAACATGTAGTTTGATAAAATTAACCATAGTCAATCAAAAAGTCGATTTGCATTTAAGGTGACGATATGTATAAAAAAGAAAACAGCTGATTATTTAATTCTTGTCCGAACGTATTCAAAGAAAAATTTCGTACAAGTTTGTACAGGAAATGAAAAAATTACTCTTTCATTCGCTCTCAAAATTAGACAAAAATTGTTGTTCACTTGTAACGCTTTTAGTTATTGAAAAGCACAAGCACAAGTTCGAATTGTCTCATTATTAGTGTTTTTCATACGGGATTTCCCGGGATCCCGCACATTTTCCGGAAGAAAATTCCGGGAAATTTGTGCGGGAATTCCCGGGATTTTTTGATTTTGTTATGGCAACTTAATTTGTATTTACACATTCCTTGATAAGTGTCGTTATTCACTTTATGTATACGATGGTGCAATAACAAGGTGATGGCAATATCACAATAGCTAAAGCTTTACAACAACTAAGGCCGAGTTTACATCTGGTACACATGCATTCTGAGACTTAGATGCCTTTATTTGGAAAAAGTAGAGCGCGACAAAATTTAATTCTACAACAATTCATAAAAGTAAAAAACAGAAATGAGCAAGGAAATAAAAGAAAATAAGAAATATTACAGATTCTCTTTGCTAAATAGTACAGTTAACAGCATTAACAGCTTATTCTGTACTAAAGTCATATTTCTAAAGAAATATGCCCTTATGCAAAAACGATTGTTGAAGTTAAAGCATGCGTTAAGGCCGGTTTTGTCATACAAAATTCGTTTGTTAAACCAACTTTAAGTCTAACAATGATTTTTTCATTTTCTATGTATTACTATTATATAAAGAACGGAAACGGTATTATTTTTTGACTAATGTGTGTGTGTGTTTTTGTTGAAATAAATTCAATTTAAAAATACTTTGTATTCCCGGGAATTCCCGGGAAAGCGGGAAAGATTTTTCGAAAAAGTCCGGGAATAGAAAAACTCTACTCATTATCCATCTGCAACAAATTCAAAAGCAGTAGATATTCTTATTAAAAATAGTCAAAGCATATTTTAAGGATTATTTATAAATGCATTATACGATTTTAAATAATTAACTCGCATTCTTATGTATAACTAAAGGAAACTAATTTATTATTAATTTTTATTTTACTGACCTATAAAATATATTCTCAAAACTAATTAATTTCAAACTCGTAACTTAGAAACCAACCACCATTTCATTTATTATAAGAGTAGATCGCAATATCACGTATTTCATTTAGTCTTTTGCTTTAAACTGGTTCAAAGATTTTCCTCTTTTTCATTATTTTTTATTTCGACACAAAAAACTTTGATTTGTTGTTTTATAAACTGCAACAGCAACAAATGAAACAAAAAAAAAAAGCTGTTGGCAATGATTTGAAAATAAATGGAAGATGCTGATATATCAAAAAAAAAAAAAGCAAAAAGAGATTGCGATTGCATTGCAAACATATACGAAAATAAGGAGGCAATATGAACCGGGTATACTGTGTGCTTTAAAAATGTTTTTCTTAACAAAAATCACCTTAATTTAAATTTAATTTAAATGATTTAAATATTTTCCTCCTCGACATAAAATCTATTTAATGTTGTATAAAATAATTTAACTAGACACAACTGTTGTCGTAAATTTTAAGATATTTTTATTTTTACAATATAGGCTGGAATAAATTCTCATACTTTATTCAACGTTATCAAAAACAGCTGCGGCTTTGTCATAAGCCTGCTCATGAGGTGAATGTTTTGTTAAGGAAAGCTAAGTTTTTTTGGTATTTGTTGGCAGTGTCCAACTTGGGACAATTTTTTGTTAAACATATATTCCTGCCCATTATGTTCATCTTTTTCCAATACATAAATGATGATGTATGTATGTATGTATTAGAGTTCGACCGATTAATCGGCTTCGGCTTCGGCCTTCGGCCAAAAATTAGTAATCGGCCAACATTCGGCCTATGGCAAAAATCGGCCGATTAGCGAAGCCGAATATTTTTCATTCCAAGCTTGAAAAATAACATTATTTTTGGTCGTTGCTCGCCGACAGTTTCTATTGTGTTTAACGTTTTGAAAGGGTTGCTTTGAAATACAACCCTGTTGCTTTCTATTTTCTTTTACTTTGACGTTCTTGTGAGTGATCATATGAAAAAGCAATCTAGAAATTGCAAAATAGTTTTATTTTTCTTGTTGTAGCCAATAGATATTACAGCTATTTCAGTGTTCTCAAAAAAGCAAACTTTTTTCTTAATTCATATAAAACAAGTAGCTTCGACTTCGGTTTTGGCCGAAGTTTAATATTTTAGCCGAAGTTCAGCTTCGGCTTCGGCCAATAAAAACGCCTTCGGTCGATCTCTAGTATGTATAATCTAAAACATATTGATTCTTCTACGAATCTCTTCTAACCTGCAAAGTTATAATACAGCTAGCTTCACAAAATTACTTACACTGGTTTAGTTATACACTGGTTAGTTATAATCGGTATTATGTTCTACGGTCTAATGTTACGCCCTACACTGGCTTTTAAGTACTTCCTCCAATTGCAAAACCGTGAGCAGACAAAAATTTTTGCTCGACATCCTCTACAAGGTTTCCACTACAAGTCAAATAAAACGGAATATTGTCGTGTCTGAAGCGGTATAAATACGACCCAAAAAAACAAACAACCATGGCCAGTCAAGAGCTGTGTGAGATAGTAATCTAAGTCACAATGTTTTCTAGTCAACCATGTTCTGATATCAGGTTTAAGTGTGTAAGTCCGTCGCCTCTTTTCAGTCGTTTACCAGTGTTCCTGCCATTTCCGTAAACATAAATTATTATCACCTTCCCTATCAATGACTTCGTAAATCATTGGGCATTATACCGGCAATGATAAAAGCGAACACACTTCAAAATGCGCTGCATACTCTCAAAGTAGCCAGTCTATATACAGGCGATATCAACCGCACATGTGCAAGGTATTTCAATGAATCTGACCATATAGGGTGTTGAGAATAAAACAATATTCCTTATAATCCGAGATAGTTCCAAGCACATTTTTAATGCCTTGGAAGCTATATATCGCAAGTGTTCACGAAAAGATAGTCGTGTATCAATAATCATGCCTAGTTATTTCAGAAATGGCTTGGATTCTATGCAACAAGTGCCAACATTAAGAATAATACTTTCCAAAGTTTTCCAATGGTTTCTAGTAATTCTTTGGCTTCAAATACTAACGCTATGTCATCTGCGAATTCAACTATTTTCAGTTTTTCAGATAATCTTAGTCTTTCGGGCACTTCTCCTAACAATCTTGCGCCTCCTTATAGCTACATCAGTCTCATAAACTAGCTCCCTATTTCGAAAATCAACAATATGTTTTTTTGCATCTAAGGTCACAACTAAACAGAACTCTTTTATTCCATTCTTCCATATTTTCCCTTGGATAGCCCGAGCAGCAATTTCTACTACAACTTTTACAGCGTCCACTGTTGATCTTGCTTTGCTGAGACTAAATTGGTTTTCTGATAGACCATGGCTGGCTACAATTTTTAAATAATTTTCAAGTTTTCTACATACATATTATACTCTCTAGCAATTTCCCACATCGCCGGTTGGTTTCTGGTTTGCGGCACAGTATATTCAAAATACATTAAGCCTACAGCAAACCAGAAACCAACTGACGACATGTATCTATCATACACAGTGGGTGATAGGAGGAAGGATCGTCTAGGACTTTATTGTCCTTAGGTATTAACACTAGCTTTTACTCTTAAACATTTCTTAGGTCACAGTTTCGGAGCCTCTTTTAATATTACATTTGAAATATAGTTCAAGCCCGGTGTTTTTCTGTCTCTAAAGTTAGAGACAATGTCTTCAATCTCTACTATCGTAACGAAATTAAATCTTACAATTTTACTAGGAGAACTGTTCTCCCACCACGATGTTTCTTGCTGAAGCAAGAGGTGGTCTACAATTTCCTTCAAAATTTGCTCTTCTCTTGCTGGCAATGGGCCAAGACATTAAAGCTTCTTAGTTGCCAGCTTATATGCGCAACACCACGGATTATTCTCTGCCTCATCAAATACATTAAAGAAAGAAAAAACTTGCTGTTGCGGATTACTATTTTTAGGGTCTTCCTCTTATACTTATATGATACTAGCCAACTGCATACATACATGTGTATAAGACTAAAAGTAAGTAATGAAAATTCTACATGCTTCGTTTAATTAATTCGTCAACGTGATAGTGGCATTCACGAAAAGAAGGTTCCATACAACTGTTAAATTTTCTAACATCAATCGTTTTTCAAAATCGCTTCAAAGCAGCTATAATACATAGAAATTATAATTTATGGCAAAAACCATGTAATTGAAAGACTGGTCAAAATGACCGAAAGTTGTGAACAATCAAAATGCTGTGTTACCTCAATATCTTCGTTTTCGAACAAAGCGACGAGGCAAAATCAACAACGACTGTATTCAATATAACACCCAACGTTTAACGTAGATTTAAAAGAATTGACGTTGTCAACTTTTGGTTTTTGACAATGCTAGTTTTCAATTTGTACACGGATGCGTATGAACTGACAATGTTGCGTGTATAATTTTAACAGAAACATTTTTGATACACTTTTGACAATGCATTTGTTCGTTTGAGCATGCACGATGATATTTTTTCTATAGGTGTAAGTCTCCCCAAAATGTTTAAAATAGTTTCGGAGAGGCAAACATTTTCCCCTTGCTGCCTTCATGATCCTATATTCTTAAAATAAATATAGCCGATATATTATCTTTGACGCAGATATGTCACTGTTTTGAACTTTATAAAAATCGCAGATGTATTTATATTTTAAATTTCTTAGAAATCAGTTGGATAGCTCCAGAAAGGTTGAAGTTGCCAATCGGTACCCTCTTGTGCCTAGTTTTTTTTACAAACATATGGCATATATACTTACGTTAGTAGGGTTCTTTTTTCTTACTGTAAGAGATCTTCACTAAAACAATAATAAATGAGTAGGGGTGTATACCAGCCCTCGAATCTATCCCAGGTTTTCTATTGACTCATTAAATATTCTTTGTTCATTGGGAGGCTCAATTCTATATTTTGCTGAAATAATTTTAGAAATCGGACCGGTTGATCAGTTGGTTACCTTTTACAAACATACAAACTCTAGTACAAATATTTCTACCTGGATCATGATGTATTTTGTGATGAGGAGGGTTGCTTTTAATATATTTTATTTTTCAATACTTAAATTATTATTCCTTAATATTTATTATTATTCGCATTTTTAACTTTGCTGGCTATCGAACATCGAATATGAAATTGCAGCACCGTCGAAAATTTCGTTCAGCAACGAATTTTCTATCGAAAAGAATTTTGCTGTCTATGCAATATTACCAAGTGAAAAATTAATAAAAATCATTATCTTAAGCGATTAATTTTTATTTTTAAGCATCCAAAGTTAAATTGTAAACTATTTTTTAACCCACTTAAAAAAGGACACATTAACAATTCGTCCGAACTTTTTGTTACGAAACGTAGCACACACCTTGGTTTTTTGTTATTATATAATTTTCAACTTGGAAATAAGCAAGGTCATGACCAATTAAAATTTAATATTTTTACGCAAAAAAAATATTCGAACAGAGCTAATGTAAATATTTTTATAACGAAAACATTTTTTAAATAAAAAAACTATCTAGAAGTATTTAGCGAAAGAACTAAACGCACACACGTGCGCATGAAAGTGCAAGCACATGGTAGAAAAAAATCTGTACTACCAACAACACACGGTATTACCGACATAAAAGTATGTACACAGTAACTCTGAAATTCAAAATAACGACCATCCCAATTATCTGCAAAAGCCTAGAAACAGTAACATGAATTTTCCAGATTGTATTAGAATTACAGATCGACCGAAGGCGTTTTTTTTGGCCGAAGCCGAAGCCGAACTTCGGCTAAAATCCTAAACTTCGGCCAAAACCGAAGCCGAAGCCGAATGTTTTAAATTTTAAAAATGATACTTACGTTTCATATGAATTAAGAAAAAAGTTTGCTTTTTTGAGATCACTGAAATAGCTGTAATATCTATTGGCTACATAACAAGAAAAATAAAACTATTTTGCAATTTCTAGATTGCATTTTCATATGATCACTCACAAGAACGTCCACGTAAAAGAAAATAGAAAGCAACAGGGTTGTATTTCAAAGCAACCCTTTCAAAACGTTAAACACAATAGAAACTGTCGGCGAGCAACGACCAAACATAATTGTATTTTTCAAGCTTGGAATGAAAAATATTCGGCTTCAGCTAATCGGCCGATTTTTGCCATAGGCCGAATGTTGGCCGATTACTAATTTTTGGCCGAAGGCCGAAGCCGATTAATCGGTCGAACTCTAATTAGAATATTGTTTGATCACTTGCATACCAATAGCGAACGACAACACAAATGGTAACGTGCGATTGTCAGCAAAATCTTTAAGCAGCAATACAGTTTCTTCCAGTGAGTCCCTAGTCTTGTATAAACAGTGAGCGTCCGCTGACAAGTTTTATATGTGTCAATAACAGCCGAGAGGGAGTTTTGCTACAAGACCAGTGCAGGCAGTTATGTGAGACGCGTATATGCATCAGCGGGGTAGACGTTTTGTTAACCAGTTGAGGTATATTTAAGTAATTTAAGCGTGTGTAGTTAAGCTCTTGATTTTATTAGAATAAGTGTTATTAGTAAATAAAGTGTCGCACAGTGAGACAGCCCTATAGTAACCGCGGAAAAAAATGGTTTTTGGCGTGTCGTCCAATTTGGATGAAATTTTCACAGTATATTAACAGATATATAAGTAACAATTCTCTGAATTGTTATTCATAACTTCATTACTTTGTGGTCTAGAGCAAGTCAAAGTTGAGGTATGCTAACGCGCTTGAAATATGTTAGTTCAATATGTAATATTCAAAAGTTTATTATTAAAAAAATACATAATAAATATAACTTTAAAGTGTTTTTTTAATTAATTTAGTTGTTGTAGAATGAGTAGATGAAAAAAGAAATTTAAAAAAAACACAAACAAAAATTTCTTAACAACAGAATTGTGGTGTAAAAATTTAACATTTTGCATTTTCAATGGACTAGGAAATATAGAGCAGCCCCTCGCCTTAGGTGCAGACTTATATCAAATGAAAGATTGAAGTCTCAGCTTTCATTTGAAGTAAAGGACATATAGCAAAAGTTTGCAAAAGTAATTTGAACATAAAAAATACTACAAAAATACGCAACGCGCACATTCTGTCGCTATACGTATGTTAGCATGCAGTAGCATGTTTACAACTTTTTACTTTTATTTTTATACCCTTTACCAAAAAAAATGGTAAAAGGGTATATATAGGTTTGTCATTCCGTTTGTAATTTCTATAATATCAATAAGCGATCAGCGTTACCGTTGTGCGACTAAAGTCGCATTTTGCCCCTTTTTCGAATGCCTTGCCACTTTTTATGCCCCTTAGTTTTAAATCCCCTTTTAGTATCATTTGCATTATTTTGTGCCCCTTTTTGCCCCTTTTTGTTCAAAGTCAACTTTAATTTTTATTTTTACAATAAATGTGCGCAAATTTGTAAAGATTCTACCACATTCGTCAACAAGAATTTATTTCCTATGTGTATATATGAAAAAATAATTTTTTTTTGGGAAATTGACAGTATGGCGCAATATTATTTTCTGTGCGAGTATATAGTGTTAAAAAGCCTTGGTATGAATCTTTTCATTTGTTTAAGATTTTTAAATATGAAATTACATACAGTCATTCATAGATAATTCTAACTGTATTTTCCGCAGCCAAATTTGATAAAAGTACATAGTTTTAAAAGGTGAAAAACTTTATGCTAAGGGAAATAATATTGTATGAAAGTACCACACTGAATTGCTATCATCAAGTAATGCTTTTGATTTAAGTTCCCATGAAATTAGTTCATCATGTGAGGTTATTATCTTGGAAAAACCAGTTAAAAAGAAAAAAGCAACATGAAAGTATTCCAATGATTAGGAGAGACTGCATAAGTGGGTTCAGATGGATGCAGATACCAAAATACCCATCAGTTGCTCATCTGCCGAATGAATCATAGAATGTCGTGTTAAAACAGCCACACACGTGGCCAATTCCAAAAAACAAATGAAGTAAAAAAATGCCGATTTTCGGAGGAAACTTGATATTGCTGAAATGAAGCTTGTTTTAAGGATGATGAAATGAACCCGTTTAAACAAATGGACAAATTGGCCAAATTAAATGGAAAAATATATCAGATTCGCCAGTTGCAAAGTCTGCGAGTTACACCTTATTTCTTTATCTATACAAAGTAAAATTAAAAAAAACACATAAAGCATAAAAATGAATTAGTACTCGTAATACGAAAAAATTATCATAAAGACTAAAAGTAGACACTAGTCAGTCCATGCTGTCTGCTTAAAATTTATTTCAAAACGATTTGGAAGAATGAATTCCAAGTAAAAAACTTATTAATAAGTACAAAGGGTATTTAATGTATTTAATAACTATGTATAATGCCGAAAAAGAATAATAATCCTCTTCAGAATCGAATTTTCAAATTTTTATCAAAACTTTGTATGGTTAAATAAATTTCTTGAATTGTGCTGGTTTTTAAGTAAATAAGTAATATGAAACATGTCCCAAAAATGATTAAAAATGTATTTATGTATTCTTTAATTTTTTGTATATCTTAAGAACTGGGGCCAATTACTGCATTCGATATTGAACGAAATTTCCATTTATTTTCTGTTGGAATTTCAATTGATATCAAATGCAGCAATTTGACTACGGTTTTATTGTTAACATAGATTTTATGATTTTTTTATATAATAGCTATCTGTACTACGTTTATAATGGTCTTATTTGCAAATAGAAGTATATATGAAAACTGTGAGTCAAATTATAAAACTAAAAATTTATTTTTCTGTATACATGCATACATCTCATCCCCAGCAATAAGTAATTGTTCTCGTGAATTAGTAAGTTACAATTGTTACTTGCAAATAACACGTGCGCATAAACGTAGTATATGAGTTCTCATAAAATTAATGTTTTTGTACTTCTTATACATGAGAAATTGTTGTTGCTTGTTGTTTGTTTGAAATAAAAATAACTTAATACATAGGCTTGTTTCTTTTATTTTTCTTGATTTTGAAGTTGCCTCTTTTTTTCTTTGAAATCCCCTTTTTGTGCCACTTTTATTTTGAAAATCCCCTTTTTGTGCCCCTTTTTGAAATTTTTCAACGGTAACGCTGTAAGCGATCCATAAAATATATATATTCTGGATCCTTATGCATAGGGAAGACGAATAAGCGATGTCCGTCTGTCCGTCTGTCTGTACGTGAAATCGGTTTTCCGAACCTCCCAGAAAAGCTAGAGACTTCGTTCTTGGACCGGTGTGTCAGAAATCTTCCAAAATATATTGGTATTGAAATTCAGCAAAATCAAGCAGATGATTGCAGAGCTGGAAAACTTAAACTTTATTTTCCCATATAAAAGTAACTACCGAAAACAAATTTTTATTTTTTTTAATAAATAAACTTATTTTACACTTCAGTACGACTAAAATTGGTATTTTAAATTAAAAAAATATGAAAAAAATTAAAAAGACGTTTCCAGGGTTGGAAAACTTTAACTTTTTGTGTTATGTAAAATTAACTATGTCTAAAACTATATTAGTATTTTCTCGAGAACCGTAAGAGCTACAGACCTGAAACTTGGACACAGTGTGTAGACCTTTGGCCGCTACAACAACAAACATATGAGAATTGGAAATTAAAGGGTGTTCCAAAACGAGCAACGAAAAATCTTAAAACCCCATGTAATATACATTCAATTGTATGTATGTATGTATATACACTTGAAATTTGTAAGTTTAGTGAATTTTTATATAGACTACAAAAATTAACACTAAAATTTCCAAAAATTTAAATTAAAGGGTGTTCCATCAGTTAATGCAATTTTGACTATGCAATTTTGACAACTTGCTGTATCTTGGAAACCGTAAGAGCAAAACTCTTGAAATTTTCAAAAACGGTAAAACTAAAAAAACAAAAAAAAAAAATCGCCAAAACGAAAAAAGCACCAAATTAAAAAAAATTTCTATGACTAAAATATATCCAAAAAAACGGAAAAATTGCTAAAATGAAAAAAAAGTCGCCAAAATGAAGGAAAATCGCCAAAATGAAAAAAAAAATCGCCAAAATGAAAAAAAATCGCCAAAACGAAATAAAACCTAAAAAATAGAAAAAAATCGCCAAAATGAAAAAAAAAATCGTCCAAATGAAAAAAATCTCCAAAATGAAGAAAAGCCCATCAAAAGAAAAAATCGCCAAAATGAAAAAAACCTCCAAAAACAGAAAAAAAAATCGCCAAAACGAGAAAAAAGCAACAAAAGTGAAAAAAAACTTCAAAAAAGCAAAAAACCTACCTTTCGTGCGCGATTTAAAGTCGCACTTGACTGAATTTTTTAATATTAAAGGAATTAAATGAAACTAAGTTTTTCCTTATTTCGTTTTTGCTTTGTTCAATTAACATATCCAGAAAAATTTAAAATTATGACCAGGGTTGGAAAACTTACACTTTTATTGTTATGTAAAATTAAATAGGTCTAAAAATTTTTTTCTTTTTCTTTATAAATTGAATATATTTTATGCTTCTGAAAGAAAAGTTTGGCGTATGAAATTTGAAAAATGAAAATTACAGCTCCAAAGATGGAAACTTAAAAAAAAATTATAAATTTTTTCACAAAACAAATATTTATGTATGTGTCTGTATACTATATATATTTACGTACGTTGGTAAAGGGTATATAAGATTCGGCACAGCCGAATATAGCACTCTTACTTGTTTTTAATTATTAATTATTTTTTTATTGTTTATTATTATTTTATTTACATTATACATTTGATTGAAAATTTTTTTGAAGGTCATTGACTTTGGGTTAGATAGTTGCATAATTTTTAATTTAAGTGCAAGCTGTTGTTCCTATCTAAGTTGTGTTATGCTCACTTTCTAATGTGGTTAGTTTAATTGTTATATAATATATAATATAATATGTAATATAATATATAATATAATATATAATATAATATACATATATATAATATATATTGAATTTAGTTGTTGCATTATTTATTGGGTTAAGTAATAATGAGTGTTCTTGTAATGATCTCTTTTGATAAGAGATTGGCATTTTTCTAACATATTTGATATTTTATTTTGTGCAACAGTCAGTAAGAATTGCTCGATAGCTGTTTGTTTCATATGTGGAGCAAAACCTACTGAAATGAATAATTTGGATGCAGTTATCTTGAGAACAAATTCAGCTGAAGCATTGAAATTTCGAATTTCGTCGCTACATGCTCGAATAAAATTCATGGAATGTATATTACATATCAGTTATAATAAAAGTTGTAAAGCGTGGAGGACAAATAAAGACACAAAAGAACAAAAGGAAGCTGTTAAAACAGAAATAAAAAAAAATTCAAATTAGTTCTGGGTTTAAAAGTCGATGTGGTGAAACAAGGCATGGGAACAACCAATGATGGTAATGTCTCTAGAAGATTTTTTGAAAATCCAGAAATAACCGCTGACATAACTGGTTTAAATGTAGACTTAATTCACCGCTTTAAAATTATATTAAATACTATAAATACTAGTAAAAATATAGATGTTGGTAAATTCCATACGTATTGCATGGACACTGCAAAATTGTGTGTAGAGCTCTATGGCTGGTATTTGCCTATCACTGTCCATAAAGTTCTCATTCACGGCAGCAAAATGGTACCTGAGGCATATAGGCTTAATGCCAATAGGTTTGCTTGCAAATTTTTTTTTTGAAAGTATTTTTTTAAATTTTATTTTATATTAACTCTTTTTTTTGCTACAGGAATGTTATCCGAAGAAGCGCAATAAGCAATGAATAAGGAGTATAGAAACTGTAGGCTATTCCATTCTCGTAAAAATTCACGTATTTCTACGAATGAAGATGTAATGGACTATTTGCAAGTATCATCAGATCCTTATATTAATTAATTTAGAATGAGAATTAAATTGAATAAATTAGAATACCATGATGATGTTAAAAAATTATTGATAGAATGAAAAATAATTTTTCTTTTTTATTTCATTTCAATGGGAGGTGGGCGTAATAGTGGGAGTGTTATTGTAATTTTTGCATGCAACATTACAGTAAATATTAAATTTAAAGGTTGAATTGAATTTTCTTTATTTTTTTTAACTGGAATTGTCTCAAAATTAAACTGTGCAAAATTTCAAAGCTCTACAATGACTCTTTGTATTTAATGCCGGTGTTGTCTCACTGTGTGTCGTTCTTAACCCTAATTAGTACAATGGGGTCTTTTACTCATTTGCAAATCCATGAGTCCGCGGAAAAGAGTTTTTAAATGGTAAAAACGTAACAATATTATATTTCACATGCTTCTACATAGTGCTACCGTTTCTTGCGAAACTTTGCATACACCCTGATCTCTTAAAAGCACAAGATATTGTTATTTCATAAGTAGGCGGGGCCACGTGAATTAAGTTTTATTATTAAATAATATGTACTTCTACTTATCCGATTCCTTGGCATAATCTTATGTTGATAAAAGTAACCGGGGTATACCCTCTTAAACTTAGTATTATATCTCACGTTCCTCAAGTGGGTGGAACCATTAATATTTGCAAAATTGTCACTTAAAAGTTAAACATAAAGGTTTTTCAAATTAAATAGAATTAACTTCAGTAATAAGCTGTAGCAAGCATAGTGAGTGAAACTCAATATAGCGAAATTTTTCGTCGAAAGCGTGTCATAATACTAAATGAAATGCTTATAATAAAGGAACTTGCTATTCATATGCTATTATTATCCCTGATAAGGAAATTGATTCTTCATATAATTAAAATAATTTTTTTTAGCAATA
This sequence comes from Tachina lurida, assembly GCA_944452675.1. NCBI lineage: Eukaryota > Metazoa > Arthropoda > Insecta > Diptera > Tachinidae > Tachina > Tachina lurida. The sequence continues at coordinate 46,334,238 of OX101756.1, forward strand.
ACGGTGTTAACAGCTTTTTCAGGCATAAAAAGCATTGTTTGTGCAATTTATATTTTATGCAAAGGACTACAAAGAATTTAATATGTGTCAAATTTTAGCAGCAAAGAAAGCTAAATATATGTTTTCCTAAAATTGATGTGCAAAGTCTAACATTGTAACAGTGGAGAAATACACATCGAGGAATTTGTAATGGTTTAAGGCTTTCAGAGTTAAAAGTTCTTTGTGCTTCTAATTGTATACTAACTACATACGAGTACATGCCCAATCTTCTGAACTTTCATTGGTCTTGTAGATTGATTTACTCTAATTAAGTAAAGTCTTCTTTGACATATTGCAAAGTTTTATGGGACCCAACCTCAAATGTTTTTTCATGTTGTCGTAATAATTCTGTATCTTTATGACAACGGATCTGAATACAAAATTATGTTCCAAAATAAATTAGAAAAGCAAATAGGCTTTTAAGATAGTAACTTCGTGGGTACCTATTAATTCACGACGAAGTACAGAGTGTCAATTATTGACAAGACAATTGTTAAAATGATGGATTTTCAATCTCTTAACATAACCAAGATACAGTTAAACCTCTCATAACCAGACACTCACGGTCGTGGTATTTTTGTCCGGTTATTGGAGGTTTCCGCTTATGAGAGAGGTACATGTACTTTTATTTTAATTTTGGATCTACAAAAATTTTCCGGTTATTAGAGTTGTCCTGTTATGGGAGTTGTCCGTTATGAGAGGTTTCACTGTATTTATATTTCAACATTAAACTTATTATTTTCTTTGCCAATTTCTTCCTTCATGGGAATCTTTTTATAATAAGTTTAAATATTTTTATCGCACTTTTTCCAAAACTTAAAATTTAACTTGTTCAGTAATATATTAATTTTTTCTTAAAATACATTAAAATTAATTATTTTCGTTGATCAAAGATTTTACTTAAAAAAATGAAAAAAAATTTTGAAATAATTTTGCAATTCAAATTCAAGGTTCCAAAATTTTTTGGAAAAGTGCAATTTGTTGACAAAAATAGAGTGCAACTTATTTTAGTATTCATGCAAGTTTTATAATGCAAAATACGAGTATTTTTTAACCGCACATTATTGGAAAATGTAGGACTCTGAAAAGAATTATGTGTGGCCTTGTAGCGATTTTTATGAGCAAACAAAAGAACACACATACTTTTAAGACTGGGATCAAAAAGGAGCAGGAGGGTAATATTTGCCACTCCATAAATATTTAACCGATTTTTATAAATTTCAAACTATAGTTATGTACATCTGCATCTAAAAGGACACACATGCTTTATGTGTTTTAAGGACTAGGACATAAAAGGACGTAGGGGGCGATTTCTACCTCACCGAACAAATATACATTTAATTGGTTTTTGGGACCTAATAGAACCAAAGTTACTCAGTTCCAGTGGAAGTATATAGAACACGCATCTTGTTGCAAAAAAGTGGTTAGTCAATCACGTCAAAATAATAAATAAATTCAACAGACAATTAAGTCTTAGCAAAATTAAGATAAAAGGACCTTTTGAGATATTTGAATAAATCAAATTTTTTTTATATTATCGGTCATCTTAATTTGGAGTTGTATTAATCCCGAATAATGAAAATCTATTTAATATTTATTGCGACTTTTGGCAAGATGTATTTTATATTTCGAATAAAGTATTGATTATGGCTCAGACCACTTTCATAATTATCTATTCTATATGACTTATGACTGCTGACTAGAGTTGAGTCGTTCCGGAACGACCTAGTTCCATTGAACGATTCACTAAAAGGAACGGTTCGGACTTTTACACCAGTTTCATTTCTTATCGTTCATCGTTCCGACAAAAGTCTTTTTAACAAGGTGGTGTTATTATTACAACCACATATGCACAGAATAGTTGAAGGGTTTTTTATCATTAAGTTTGAGAGATTGCTTACATGAAGTTTGACAGCAGTGCAGTATTTGCGACAAAGTTAATTGTTCATCAACACAGCATTTTACACAACAATAGCTCACTTATTTTTGATAAATGGTTGATATTTTTGTGTCAAGATTGACAATTAACTAATAAATTATGTTTTTTAATAAATGTATACGGGCTATAATTTATTTTTTTATTTATAATTAAAACAATGATTTGCTCAACACGAAAATATACATGTAGGCAAACAGCAATTCCTACACGTCAAAATACATTCCAGTTGGTATTTTTTAGGAGCGACAGAGAAGTTCTCTCGTTCATCGTTCATTCACTGTTCAAAATAAAATAGGAACGATGAACGAAATGAACGACCTAGTTCCTTTAATATTTCGGATCGTTCCAAACGATTCCCAAAAAGGAACTATTTTGCCCAACTCTACTGCTGACATCATGTGTTGCAAGCAAAACACAAAACTTAGCATACTGCCCAATATCTACTTTTTTACTTAAAACAAAAAAGAATTCAACACAAAAAAATCAAACCAAATTATTGTTTTACAAAACAGCATCATTCTAAAATACTCATACTAGAGTGACAGAAATAAAAGAGAAAAAAAAAATCTATTATAAAAACAAAGGACATGAAATGAATTTTAGTTGTATGTAATCCGTTTGCTTTTCTCCCTTTATGCTACTGAAATAGAGAAGAGAACTAAACACTTGTGGTTATTGCCACAACTAACAGAACTGTCTCAGCCACTTCCATTACCAACATATCTACCACAAACATAATACAACGAGAAGAGACATTAGAGAATTGTAAATTTCAGGTTCGAATAAAAAACAGGACAGGCTTACATTTCCACAGAAAAACATTCTTACACATGAACAATCACTCTTGTGTGCACTAACAAGTACGAGCATGGCTGTGCATGTGTATATATGTTTGTGTTTGTGTGTGTGTGTGTGTGTTCAGTACCATTTTCATTTCCATTCTCAATCAAGTATGTCATTTTTTGGTTAACTATGCTGCTCTGTACCAGCAGCAGCTTCACTAAAATGGCCACTACCTATTAAAGTAGTAAGTTTTTAAGAATACCACTCTTTGCTGCCTGCAGCTAACAATGTTGGAATTTAAAATGGAAAAAAGTCTGAAGGATTTTAAAGAGTATTGTTCACTTTTTTCCCATTGTTGTTAAATAAAAGGTTGCATGCATGTGTGTATTTTTTATGTATGAGCTGTAAAAGATCAACAGCCAAAAAGCATTAGTTTGACGCCTCAGCCAACCAAACGAATATTCTTTAACACCACATGCCAACAAAGTTATTCAGGCGGACAGTAAATGAACCCATTTCTTAATATTGTCCTCTTTTAGGTTCTGTATGTAAAGATTTGTTGGCCGCTCGGACAGCTGCGTTAAAGTCATTTCACATTCAATGCACTTCAGCCATTTTGCAAGCAACGTTTATTCAGCAGAACACTTTACAAAAAAAAAGTATTAAAAAAATTTTTAAATGAATTCTGCCAGAAAAAGCTACTTTGTAGGGTTACCGAATTGAAAATTCGAAAGGTAAATCCCTAAAAACTGCGGATGGCCTTAATTGACTGATGTTCCGACCAAAAAAGTAGCAGTTCTTCAATAATTCAATAATAATTTTTACCGAGGTGAATTTTTTCGTTTATTCTATAACATAAATAAATGTGTTGCTAATGTTTGTGTCTTGTTGCTGAACCGATTTCGCTAATTCTTTTTTTATACCCTTTACCAAAAATGGTAAATGGTATATATAGGTTTGTCACTCCGTGTGCAATTTCCATAATATTTATATTCGAGCCATAAAATGTATATGTATGTCCTGGGTCCTTATGAATAGGGAAGACGAATAAGAGATGTCCGTCTGTCGGTTCGTCCATCCGTCTGTCTGGTGTACGTGAAATCGCGTTTCCGAGGCTCACAGAAAATCTAGAGACTTCGGTCTTAGACTGGTGTATCAAAAATGGTCCAAAATATATTAGTGCTGAAAATCAGCCAAATCGAGCAAACGGTTTCAGAGCTGGAAAACTTAAACTTGATTTTGCCATATAAAAGTAACTAAATAACAGAAATTTTTGGATTTTTTGTTAAATAAACTTATTTTACATTTCAGTACGAATACAATTTGTATTAAAAATATAAAAAATAATAAAAAAATGAAAAAAAACATTTCCAGGGTTGGGTATTTTAACTTGTATGCTATAGAAAAATAATCTACTAAAACAAATTTTTCTTTTTAACTATAAATTTAAAATGTCTTACATTCTCAAAACAAAAAGATTGGTGTAAGAAATCAGGGTTGGGCAACTTACACTTTTTGTGATATATAAAAACTAGGTCTAATTTTGTTATTTATATATATATATATATATGAATTTATATATACATTTTATGTTTTGGAAATAAAAGCTGGGTATAGAGAATTAGAAAAATATAAACAACAGAGCTGGAAAATTTTTAAATCTTTTGATATTAAAGTAACAAAATAAAACTAGTATTTTCATCATTTCCTTTTTTTTTCCTGTTCACTTAACATATTTTATATATTTTTTAAAGAGCGGGATTGGTATAGGGACCCAGAAAAATATTAAAAGAAGATTCAAGAGTTGGTAAACCTAAACTTTGTTTGATAAACAAAACTAATTAAATAAAGTTAATTATTTCTTTGGTAATTAAAAGCCGAATGACATTACGAATTTCAAATATTCTTTTATTTATTTATAACTTTATATATATACACGTAAGAGTGCTATATTCGGCTGTATCGAATCTTATATACCCTTTACCGACGTATGTATATGTAGTATACAGATACATACATACATACATATTTGTTTTGTGATAAAATTAGTCATTTTTTTTATAGTGCAATTTTTTGCAAGTGGCTTTCGGTTTTTTTTCGACTAAAGAATTTGTTTGAGTAAAGATCTTCCTAAAACGTGCAATATTTTTAACTGAAAAAATATTATTTTTGGTTATTTGTTTACCCAAACTTTTTTTAAACTTCTAACCCTGGAATAATTTAACTTTTTCTGGTTTTAATACGAGTTCAAATTTATTTCTTTCTAAAATATAGAATATTTTTAATTACCAAAGAAATAACTAGCTTTATTTAATTAGTTTTATATAACAAAAAAAACTGTACTTTTCCCAACCATGGAATCATCCTTTTAAATTTTGTTTTGGTCGTTATACCAATCTTGTTCTTTAAAAAATATATAATATATGTTAAGTAAACAAAGAAAAAATTAAATAAGGAAAATACTAGATTTATTTACTTACTTTAATATCAAATAAATTCAGTAAAGTGCGACTTTGACTCGCGCACGTCCATTTTTTAGCATTTTTTTTATTTGGCGTTTTTGGCTTTTTTTAGTTTAAAAGTTTTTTTTTACATTTGTCGCTTTTTTCTCGTTTTAATGATTTTTTTCGGTTTTTGGTGTTTTTTTCCCATTTTGGCGAATTTTTCTTATTCTAGCGATTTTTCCGGTTTTTCACGATTTATTTTAGTTTAAGAATTTATTTTTAATTTGGCGATTTTTTTTTGCGACTTTTTTTGGCCTGGCGATTTTATAATTTTGGAATTTTTTAGTTTTACGGTTTTTGAAAATTTCAATTTCTAACGATTTCCAAGACACAACAAGTTGTCCAAATTACATAGTCAAAATTACATTAGCTGAAAGAACACCCTTTAATTTAGATTTTTAAATTTTAGTGTTAATTATTGTAGTCTGTATAAAAAGACACTAGCTTTACAAATTTCAAGTGTATATACAATTATATGTATATAACATGGAATTTTAACATTTTTCGTTGCTCGTTTTGAAACACCCTTTAATTTTTAATTCTCGTGTATTTGTTGTTATAGCGACCAAAGGTCTACACAGTTTGTCCAAATTTCAGGTCCGCAGCTCCTACGGTTTAGCAAAAAGAAAAAAAAAGTTTGTCCTCGTTACTTTTATAAACAAAAAAATTAGTTTTCCAACCCTGGAATCATCCTTTTAGATGTGTTATGATTCCTTATACCAATCTAGTAGTTCTTAAAAAAATATATATATAAAGTATGTTAAGTGAACAAAGAAAAAAAGGAAAAAAATCGTTCCATTTAGTTACTTTAATATCCAGAAAAAAAGTTAAAAGTTTCCAGCTCTGGAGGTGTTGTTTTTATTTTTATAATTGTCTACACCAAATTTTTCTTTCCAAAACGTACAATATATATAATTTATAAGGAAAAAGAAAAAATTAATTAGACCTAGTTGCTAGTATCACAAAAAGTGTAAGTTTCCCAACCCTGGAATCGCCATTTATTATTTTTCTGATCTTTTGCACCAATCTCTTTCTTTTAAGAATATAAGATACGTTTATTTTATAGAAAACAAGTAAGAGTGCTATATTCGGCTGTGCCGAATCTTATATACCCTTTACCAACGTATACAGACACATACATACATATTTGTTTTGTAAAAAAATTTATAAATTTCTTCATTTTGGAGATTTTTCCCATTTTGACGATTTTTTTTCATTTTGGCGATTTTTTTGGTTTTTGGGTTTATTTTTATTTAGGAGATTTTTTTCCCTTTTGGCGATTTTTTTGGGGTTTTTCGTTTTGGGGTTTTTTCAATTTGGCGAATTTTTTCATTTTGGCGATTTTTTTTTTCATTTTGGCGATTTTCTTTCATTTTGGCGATTTTTATTTAGGCGATTTTTTTTATTTTTTTTTATTTTTTTTTATTTTGGCGATTTTTTTTTCATTTTGGCGATTTTTGTCTGTTTTAGGTTTTTTATCGTTTTGGCGACTTTTTTCATTTTGGCGATTTTCTTCGTTTTGGCAATTTTTTTTTTTTTGTTTTTGGCGATTTTTTCCTGTTTTGGGGTTTTTTTTCATTTTGGCGATTTTTTTCTGTTTTTTTGGGTTTATTTTCGTTTTGGCGATTTTTTTTCATTTTGGCGTTTTTCTTTCATTTTGGCGATTTTTTTTGTTTTTGGGTTCATTTTTATTTAGGCGATTTTTTTCTTTTTTTTTTGTTTTTTTTCATTTTGGCGATTTTTTTTTCATTTTGGCAATTTTTGTCTGTTGTTAAGGTTTTTTTTCGTTTTGGCAATTTTTTTCATTTTGGCGATTTTTTTTTCGTTTTGGCAATTTTTGTTTTGTTTTTGGCGATTTTTTCCTGTTTTGGGGTTTTTTTTTTCATTTTGGCAATTTTTTCTGTTTTTTTTTGGGTTTTTTTCGTTTTGGCGATTTTTTTATTTTAGCGATTTTTTTCATTTTAGCGATTTTCTTTCATTTTGGCGATTTTTTTTTCATTTTAGCAATTCTTCCGTTTTATGCGATTTATTTAAGCTTTAGAAATTTTTTTAATTTGGTGCTTATTTTCGTTTTGGCGATTTTATAATTTTTTGTTTTTTTAGTTTTACCGTTTTTGAAAATTTCAAGAGTTTTGCTCTTACGGTTTCCAAGATACAGCAAGTTGTCAAAATTGCATAGTCAAAATTGCATTAACTGATGGAACACCCTTTAATTTAAATTTTTTGAAATTTTAGTGTTAAATTTTGTAGTCTGTATAAAAATTCACTAAACTTACAAATTATACAATACAAATACAATTGTATGTATATTACATGGGATTTTAAAATTTTTCGTTGCTCGTTTTGGAACACCGTTTAATTTCCAATTCTCATGTATTTGTTGTTGTAGCGGCATAATTTTAGACATAGTTAATTTTACATAACACAAAAAGTTAAAGTTTTCCAACCCTGGAAACGTCTTTTTAATTTTTTTCGTATTTTTTTAATTTAAAATTCCAATTTTAGTCGTACTGAAGTGTAAAATAAGTTCATTTATTAAAAAAATAAAAATTTGTTTTCGGTAGTTACTTTTATATGGCAAAATAAAGTTTAAGTTTTCCAGCTCTGCAATGGTGTGCTCGATTTTGCTGAATTTCAATACCAATCTATTTTGGAAAATTTCTGACACACCAGTCCAAGAACGAAGTCTCTAGCTTTTCTGGGAGCTTCGGAAAACCGATTTCACGTACAGACAGACGGACAGACGGATAGACGGACAGACGGACAGACGGACATCGCTTATTCGTCTTCCCTATGCATAAGGATCCAGAATATATATATTTTATAGGTCGCTTATTGATATTATAGAAATTACAAACGGAATGACAAACCTATATATATACCCTTTTATCATTTTTGTTGGTAAAGGGTATAACAAAAATAAATTTGGAATGTTATCCAATAAGTCTATGTATATTTTTCGCAATAAAAAATATTTATGGTAATTATACCATATGTTTTTCCATGTAAGTGTAGTTAATGCTAATTACAGGTAAGCATTTAACGAATAACAACACACATTTTTAATAGAGTAAAAAAAGGTTTTCGCGCATTATCTTACAGCGGCATCGGGAGGTGCTACCTGATTATGCTACTTCTTGAAATGAACAACACTTCACAGTACCCGGTAATTAAACAAAATTATCAAAGGTGCTTATAAAGTATGCTGTATTGTATAAACAATTTGAAATCGGTTTTCCAACTTAGATTGGTATTTAAAATCAGCAAAATCGAGCAGACGGTTTCAGAGCTGGAAAACTTAAACTTAATTTTGCCATGTAAAAGTAACTATATAACACAAATTATTTGATTTTTTTGTTAAATAAACTTATTTTATATTTCAGTACGAATAAAAATGGTATTTCAAATTTAGAAAAATAAAAAAATTAAAAAGACGTTTCCAGGGTTGGAAAACTTTAAGTTTGTTTGTTATATAAAAGTAACTTACTAAGGCTAATTTTTATTTTCTTTTAATAAATAAACTTATTTTATACTTTAGTAAAAAAAATTGGTATTTCAAATTTAAAAAAAAATTGAAACGACGTTTCTAGGGTTGGAAAACTTTAAATTTTTTTTTGTTATATAAAAGTAACTTACTAAAATTAATTTTAATTTTTTTTAAATAAACTTATTTTACACTTCCGTACGAATAAAATTAGTATGTAAAATTAAAAAAAATAAAAAAATTAAAACACATTTCCAGGGTTGGTACACTTTAAATTTTTTGTTATATAAAAGTAACTTACTAAACAAATTTTTCCTTTTTATACCCTTTACCAACAAAAATGGTAAAAGGGTATATATAGGTTTGTCATTCCGTTTGTAATTTCTATAATATCAATAAGCGACCTATAAAATATATATATTCTGGATCCTTATGCATAGGGAAGACGAATAAGCGATGTCCGTCTGTCCGTCTGTCCGTCTGTCTGTACGTGACATCGGTTTTCCGAAGCTCCCAGAAAAGCTAGAGACTTCGTTCTTGAACTGGTGTGTCAGAAATTTTCCAAAATAGATTGGTATTGAAATTCAGCAAAATCGAGAGGACCATTGCAGAGCTGGAAAACTTAAACTTTATTTTGCCATATAAAAGTAACTACCAAAAACAAATTTTAATTTTTTTTAATAAATAAACATATTTTACACATCAGTACGACTAAAATTGGTATTTTAAATTAAAAAAATATAAAAAAAATTAAAAAGACGTTTCCAGGGTTGGAAAACTTTAACTTTTTGTGTTATGTAAAATTAACTATGTCTAAAATTATGCAGGGTATTTTCTCGAGAACCGTAAGAGCTACAGACCTGAAATTTGGACACAGTGTGTAGACCTTTGGTCGCTACAACAAGAAATACATGAGAATTGGAAATTAAAGGGTGTTCCAAAACGAGCAACGAAAAATGTTAAAATCCCATGTAATATACATACAATTGTATTTGTATTGTATAATTGTAAGTCCGTCTGTCTGTACGTGAAATCGGTTTTCCGAAGCTCCCAGAAAAGCTAGAGACTTCGTTCTTGAACTGGTGTGTCAGAAATTTTCCAAAATAGATTGGTATTGAAATTCAGCAAAATCGAGAGGACCATTGCAGAGCTGGAAAACTTAAACTTTATTTTGCCATATAAAAGTAACTACCAAACACAAATTTTAATTTTTTTTAATAAATAAACATATTTTACACTTCAGTACGACTAAAATTGGTATTTTAAATTAAAAAAATATAAAAAAAATTAAAAAGACGTTTCCAGGGTTGGAAAACTTTAACTTTTTGTGTTATGTAAAATTAACTATGTCTAAAATTATGCAGGGTATTTTCTCGAGAACCGTAAGAGCTACAGACCTGAAATTTGGACACAGTGTGTAGACCTTTGGCCGCTACAACAAGAAATGCATGAGAATTGGAAATTAAAGGGTGTTCCAAAACGAGCAACGAAAAATGTTAAAATCCCATGTAATATACATACAATTGTATTTATATTGTATAATGTGTAAGTTTATTGAATTTTTATACAGACTACAAAAATTAACACTAAAATTTCCAAAAATTTAAATTAAAAGGTGTTCCATCAGTTAATGCAATTTTGACAACTTGCTGTATCTTGGAAACCGTAAGAGCAAAACTCTTGAAATTTTCAAAAACGGTAAAACTAAAAAAACAAAAAATTATAAAATCGCCAAACCGAAAAAAATCGCTAAAAACAAAAAAAAATCGCCAAAACGAAAAAAATCACCAAATTAAAAAAAATTTCTAAAGCTAAAATAAATCGCATAAAACGGAAGAATTGCTAAAATGAAAAAAAATCGCCAAAATGAGAGAAAATCGCCAAAACGAAAAAAAAACCTAAACAACAGACAAAAATCGCCAAAATGAAAAAAAACAAAAAAAAAACAAAAAAATCGCCTAAATAAAAAAATCGCCAAAACGAAAAAAACCCAAAAAAAACAGAAAAAATCGCCAAAATGAAAAAAAAACCCCAAAACAGGAAAAAATCGCCAAAAACAAAACAAAAATTGCCAAAACGAAAAAAAAATCGCTAAAATGAAAAAAATTGCCAAAACGAAAAAAAAACCTAAACAACAGACAAAAATCGCCAAAATGAAAAAAAACAAAAAAAAAACAAAAAAATCGCCTAAATAAAAATAAACCCAAAAACAAAAAAAAATCGCCAAAATGAAAGAAAAACGCCAAAATGAAAAAAAATCGCCAAAATGAAAAAAATCGCCAAAACGAAAAAAAATCGTCAAAATGGGAAAAATCTCCAAAATAAAGAAAAGCCCAAAAACAGAAAAATATCGCCAAAATGAAAAAAACCCCAAATACAGAAAAAATCGCCAAAACGAGAAAAAAGCGTCAAAACTGAAAAAAAAACCTAAAAAACAGACAAAAATCGCCAAAAATGAAAAAAAAAATTGCCAAAATGAAAAAATCGCCAAAACGAAAATAAACCCAAAAAAAAACAGAAAAAAATCACCAAAATGAAAAAAAACCCCAAAACAGGAAAAAATCGCCACAAACAATAACAAAAATTTCCAAAACGAAAAAAATCGCCAAAATGAAAAAAATCGCCAAAACGAAAAAAAACAAAAAAAAAAAAAAAAATCGCCTAAATAAAAATCGCCAAAATGAAAGAAAATCGCCAAAATGAAAAAAAAAAACGCCAAAATTAAAAAATTCGCCAAAATGAAAAAACCCCAAAACGAAAAAAACCCCAAAAAAATCGCCAAAAGGGAAAAAATCTCCTAAATAAAAATAAACCCAAAAACAAAAAAAATCGCCAAAATGAAAAAAAAATCGTCAAAATGGGAAAAATCTCCAAAATGAAGAAATTTATAAATTTTTTTACAAAACAAATATGTATGTATGTGTCTGTATACTATATATATGTACTTACGTTGGTAAAGGGTATATAAGATTCGGCACAGCCGAATATAGCACTCTTACTTGTTTTTCAATTTAGATTGAATTTTAGAATTCATAAAAGTTTTAAACAGCTGATGTGTGAATAAAGGGAAAAAAGTTAAGCGCATTCTACACATTTTTATACCCTTTACCAGAAAAATGGTAAAAGGGTATATATAGGTTTGTCATTCCGTTTGTAATGTCTATAATATCAATAAGCGATACATAAAATATATATATTCTGGATCCTTATGCATAGGGAAGACGAATAAGCGATGTCCGTCTGTCCGTCTGTCCGTCTGTCCGTCTGTCCGTCTGTCTGTACGTGAAATCGGTTTTCCGAAGCTCCCAGAAAAGCTAGAGACTTCGTTCTTGGACCGGTGTGTCAGAAATTTTCCAAGATAGATTGGTATTGTAAGTCAGCAAAATCGAGCAGACGATTGCAGAGCTGGAAAACTTAAACTTTATTTTGCCATATAAAACTAACTACCGAAAACAAATTTTTATTTTTTTTTAATAAATAAACTTATTTTACACTTCAGTACGACTACAATTGGAATTTTAAATTACAAAAATATAAAAAAATTAAAAAAACGTTTCCAGGGTTGGAAAACTTTAACTTTTTGTGTTATGTAAAATTAACTATGTCTAAAACAATGTCAGGGCATTTGCTCGAGAACCGTCAGATCTAGAGGCCTGAAATTTGGACACAGTGTGTAGACCTTTCGCCGCTACAACAACAAATACTTGAGAATTGGAAAATAAAGGGTGTTCCAAAACGAGCAACGAAAAATTTTAAAATCCCATGTAATATACATACAATTGTATTTGTATTGTATAATTTGTAAGTTTAGTGAATTTTTATACAGACTACAAAATTTAACACTAAAATTTCAAAAAATTTAAATTAAAGGGTGTTCCATCAGTTAATGCAATTTTGACTATGCAATTTTGACAACTTGCTGTATCTTGGAAACCGTAAGAGCAAAACTCTTGAAATTTTCAAAATCGGTAAAACTAAAAAATCAAAAAATTATAAAATCGCCAAACCGAAAAAAATCGCCAAAAACAAAAAAAAAATCGCCAAAACGAAAAAGCACCAAATTACAAAAAAAGTCTTAGACTAAAATAAATCGCGAATAACTGGAAAAATTGCTAAAATGAAAAAAAAAATCGCCAAAATAAATAAAAATCGCCAAAACGAAAAAAATCCCAAAAAACAGAAAAAAATCGCCACAATGAAAAAAAAACACAAAAACAGAAAAAAATCGCCAAAATGAAAAAAAAAAATCGCCAAAATGAAAAAAAAAACCAAAAACAGAAAAAAATTGCCAAAATGAAAAAAAATCGCCAAAACGAAAAAAAATAAAAAAACAGAAAAAAATCGCCAAAATAAAAAAAACCCCCAAAACAGGAAAAAATCGCCAAAATGAAAAAAATCGCCAAAATGAAAAAATCTCCTAAATAAAAAAAGCCCCAAAAACAGAAAAAAATCGCCAAAATAGAAAAAAATCGCCAAAATGAAAAAAATGCCAAAATTAAAAAAACCCAAAATAGGAAAAAATCGCGAAAATGGAAAAAGAATCGCCAAAATGAAAAAAATCGACAAAATTAAAAAAACCAAAAAACAAACAGAAAAAAATCGCCAACATGATAAAAAAGCGACAAAACTGAAAAAATCGTTTAAACTGAAAAAAAAACTTCAAAAAAGCCACATTAAAAAATGCTCAGAACCAAATGTACGGAACCCTTCGTGCGCGAGTCGAAGTCGCACTTTACTGAATTTTTTAATATTAAAGGAATTAAATGAAACTAAGTTTTTTCTTATTTCGTTTTTGCTTCGTTCACTTAACATATTTTATGTATTTTTTAAAAAACTAGATTAGTATCAGTAATCAGAAAAATCCAAAATTATGACTCCAGGGTTGGAAAACTTAGAATTTTTGTGTAATGTAAAATTAGATAGGTCTAAATAATTCATTTTTCCTTTATAAATTAAATATATTTTATGCTTCTGAAAGAAAAAATTGGCCTATAAAATTATAAAAATGAAAACCAAGGCTCTAGAGATGGAAACTTTAAACTTTTTTTGATAATAGAGTAACTAAATAAAACTAAGTTTTTTCTTTTTGCTTTGTTCACTTATTTTATGTATTTTTTAATGAACTAGATTGGTATAAGGAATTAGAAAAACCCTAGATTATGATTCCAGGGTTGGAAAACTTACACTTTTTGTGTTATGTAAAATTAAATAGTTCTAAATATTTTTTCTTTTACTTTATAACTTGAATATATTTTATGCTTCTGAAAGAAAAGTTTGGCGTATAAAATTTGAAAAATGAAAATTACAGCTCCAAAGATGGAAACTTGGATTTTTTTTTTAAATATTAAAGTATAAAATTAATTTTTTTTATTTCTCTGTTCACTTAAGACACTTTATTAATTTTTTAAATCAGAAAAATCAAAAGGGTTGATTCCAGGGTTGCTAAATTTATTGTTTTTTTACAAAAGTAACTATGTCAAGTTAGTTTTTTCTTTTTGTTTATAAGTTTTATATACTTTATGACTTAGAAGGAAATAGTTTGACATAGAAATTAGAAAAATAAAAGACATAGCTCCAGAGCTGGACAACTTAAATTTTTTCTGGTATATAAAACTAATTATTTCTTTGGTAATTAAATATATTCTATATTTTATAAAGAAATAAATAAGTATTAAGAAACTCAGAAAAATGGTTCCAGGGTTGGAGCTTAAAAAAAGTTTCGGAAAAAAATAACCAAAAATTTTTTTTTCAGTTAAACAGATTTCATGTTTTAGGAAAATCATTACTCAAGATTTTTTATACATGGTTAATTTTTTATGGATATCTAAACTAATTGAAGTATAAACGAAGGTTTGTGCTTATTGTGCTCTCATCATAATAACTATTTATTTTTAGTAAATGGAGATAAAACTAAAATTTATCGCTAAAGACATAAAAAACATGTTCCGTTTCATTTTCCTGATACCTTTCCTTTCTGCTGAACAAATTTCAAATAAATCCTGTAGGAATAAAACCTTTACATAATACCACGATGTTTACCATTTGCAATGGGAAATTTAAATGAAGACACTAAGCACTTTTGCAACATCAATGATTATTAAATACGGGAAAATATAAAACAAGTTAGTTTACTTGGTGTCGAGGTGCAATACTAAGAATATTTTAGAGTTATTAAATAGCAGCACGGTTTTTGAACATCTCGAGAGCGAGTAAACAAGCCACAATATTTTGGTAATGTATTGACGTGACGCCGATGTTGACTGAAATAAGAGTGAATGTAAAATATATCTTAACCACAGAGTGTAGAGTAAAATAACTATTGCTAATATCGAAAATAAAATAATTGAATCAAATTTTTTAATCGAAAAATACTGAAAGGTCAGTTACTATTAATTGCTTTAGAGAAAAAAATTATAAATTTTTTCACAAAACAGATATGTTTTGTGTTTTCACCAAAATGAAAAAAAACCCCAAAACAGGAAAAAATCGCCAAAAACAATAACAAAAATTTCCAAAACGAAAAAAATCGCCAAAATGAAAAAAATCGCCAAAACGAAAAAAAACAAAAAAAATAAAAAAAATCGCCTAAATAAAAATCGCCAAAATGAAAGAAAATCGCCAAAATGAAAAAAAAAAAAACGCCAAAATTAAAAAATTCGCCAAAATGAAAAAAACCCCAAAACGAAAAAAACCCCAAAAAAATCGCCAAAAGGGAAAAAATCTCCTAAATAAAAATAAACCCAAAAACAAAAAAAATCGCCAAAATGAAAAAAAAATCGTCAAAATGGGAAAAATCTCCAAAATGAAGAAATTTATAAATTTTTTTACAAAACAAATATGTATGTATGTGTCTGTATACTATATATATGTACGTACGTTGGTAAAGGGTTTATAAGATTCGGCACAGCTGAATATAGCACTCTTACTTGTTTGAATTGCAGCCTACAACCGGAATATTTTGAGATCAGTTAATTGTATTGGAATAATTTTTTCAGGCAAAGTAAAAAGACTCATATGAAAGCTAAATATGCCAACATAAGAAAAGAAAATTTTTTTTTATATATTTTTTATGGTACAAAACAAAATTTTTTTATTTATTTACTTTATGAAAAGGATGTCAAAATCTTCAGTTAAACATCTTGCAATGAAATGCTATAGTTAAAACTTTAAAAATCAACCGTTACAACTTTTTATAGGCGCATAAGCACAAAAAATATTTTTAAAATTGGCAATTTTCGGACACTGCTGAGTGTAGGGTGCATGCCCAAAATATAAAATAATTAGCTCTTAACTTATTCTGAATAGATTTTTTTTAGCGCTATGTTGTTTAAATGTTTTTACTTATTTCTATTTAAAATTTTATCGGAAATTTAATGCTGTTTTTTGATTTAAAAGCCAACAATAGACTAAAAAGTTGTAGGTGAAATACTAACAAAATTCAAGCCAAAAAAAAATTTTTTTGTTAAAAGTCAAATATCTTCTAAGTTATGAGAGATACGAAAACACATCTAACGACATTATTTTTTGAAAATGTTAAGATTAGATCAAAATGCTTTATATCATAAAAATCGGATAATTTTTCTAAAAGTTACAAAACTCAGAATTTTTTTTTAATTCCCATGTTGTCAACTTAGGCCCACTCTAACTCCTGTCCAGCTTAAGCCAGATGGCTGGCAAGTCATTTGTTATAAAGCCTTAGTCCTCCTCTACGGATATTCATATAAATCCAATCAGTAGTTTAGAAGTTCCAGATTTATTACCATTTATTTTGCAAAAGTCCCCACTGTGCCTTGGAGCTTTCACTAAAATTACAAAATAAGTTTTTGAGGTTGGGAGCAAAATTAACGTTTCAATATTTAATGAAAAAAAGTATTGTGAGGAAGTTAAATATTTTCCTTAATTAGTTAATATCACCGACAAATCAAAAACAAATCAATATTTTTGAAAACTTTAAACAATTTGTTTTATGTCGATAAATGTCAGTGCATAAGAATAAGCCAATTCTGATGTGGGTTAATTCCTCGCTCATGATTGATCAACACACTAGGAACTAAAATTTGCAAGATTCATACAAAACAAAAAACCAGCATTACCGTAGTGCGACTAAAGTCGCATTTTGCCCCTTTTTCGAATGCCTTGCCAGTTTTTATGCCCCTTACTTTTAAATTCCCTTATTGTATCATTTTCATTATTTTGTGCCTCGTTTTGCCCCTTTTTTTCAAAGTCAACATTCTTTTTTATTTTGACAATAAGTGTAAGAATTGTACGATTTTGCTATAAGATTTTTGAAAAAAAAAATTGACGCGCCCTAATGTACATATTTTAAAATTACTATCAGTTTTATAAGAAATTAATTTAAATAGTTAAACAAATAAAATTAATTAAAATAAAGAACAAAAACGAAATCTTACCGCATATTTGTCATCTATTGACATTTATCATACGAACGATGTTATATATGTAAAATATACGTATCGTTGGTGTTAACGTATTATAAAATATCGTTATTTTTTCACATTTATTTATTTTATTTACAGTACTTAACAACTTATACTATAATAAACACTAGTTTACAATAATAAATACAACAAGTAAGAGTGCTATATTCGACTGTGCCGAATTTTATATACCCTTTACCAACGTACATATATATATGTAGATACATACATAAGTGCATACATACATATTTGTTTTGTGATAAAATTTATAATTTTTTGTTATAGTGCAATTTTTAGTAAGTGTGAACGCCGATGAAAGTGCAAAGAAGAAAAAGAGATAAGCTTAGCAATAAGACTTGGCTGGTGTGAACTGGGACTTAGACACAACATTTGGAAAAACTTTTTAGTAAAGGAAGAATTTCAGAGTCAATGTTTAAAATAACTGATGCTGTAATTAAATTAAAATTTTTAAAAATTGTGTTATCGAAAACAAAACTATTTTTTGCAAGGACTTGTTGGCATCTTTATGTTACTTAATACTTATTTCAACAAATCGTCAAAATATGAGGAATATTGGAAACAAAATCGTCAATCGTCATTTTGGGAAATTTGTTATAAAAAATGGTCAAAATGACGTTAAATCGTCAAATCTAACAACACTGCCCATACGCTACACAAACACACTGTACAGTGCCAAACTTGTGCAGTGAACTTGTGTTGTGTATGGCTGGCATTACGAAAGTTTTAAGACGCCGGGTCAGCTAGTTTAATATAAAATCGGTGTTTATTTAGAATCGACTTGAATTTTGTGAACAATTTAGTTTTTCTATAAAATATTTAAAGCAATTTAAACCAATAAAACTTGTATAGAAAAGAATAAACCATAACAAAGTTATGACTTTTGAGTGAAAATTTGCGTCAAATAAACAATCGAAATTGTTTCTGTTAATCCAAAGCTTTACTTTATTCAAAATACTTGGTCATATTTCGCAATTTTGTGTGCTTCTGCTCAACCAATATCTTTAATTAAAAAATCATATACGTTTTCAAAGATAAATGCTTAAATAAAACGCGCAGTTCAAAAGACTAATTATCAATCTTTTGGTAAAATATACTCAGAGTCAAACAGTAGTGCAGAATTCCTGCCAAGTGCAAATTCATTACATTGATTACACAAACTATGCTCTCCCTAAAAATAATATATCCATTATTTTACAGACTTTACACAGTTAAAAGGACATTAAACTCTTGAAATGTGCTCACATTGTATTAAAAAATTCATGAAAAAATTTGGCAGCCTTAAGCATCTTTTCAGTGGTCTTTTCAAAAGGACATCTGAATGTGTAGTCCTGGATAAGCAACCAAACATGTATAAAAAGCTTTCCTTATTTCAACACACTCATACTGCGATACAAATGCTTTTGAACGTATTTAGCTGCATTACAACATAATTCGAGTGTCTAGTTGTCTAATGTTTGTGTGAGTTTTCGTTTTATTTTATATTCAATATCAACATTTTTACAGACCAATAAACAAAAAACTGTCAAAGCAATGACGACAAAATAGAGAATCTCTTAAATATTTTCGTCCTTATCGACATGATTCGTAGTCGCCTCATCTTCATCATCCGCATCATTACGAACATCATGAATGTTATAAAAGAAAAAGTCTGGTTGTTGCTTGGTAAACATTTAATACCTCCTTGCATCTTTTTATACCCTTTACCAACAAAAATGGTAAAAGGGTATATATAGGTTTGTCATTCCGTTTGTAATTTCTATAATATCAATAAGCGACACATAAAATATATATATTCTGGATCCTTATGCATAGGGAAGACGAATAAGCGATGTCCGTCTGTCCGTCTGTCCGTCTGTCCGTCTGTCCGTCTGTCTGTACGTGAAATCGGTTTTCCGAAGCTCCCAGAAAAGCTAGAGACTTCGTTCTTGGACTGGTGTGTCAGAAATTTTCCAAAATAGATTGGTATTGAAATTCAGCAAAATCGGACAGACGATTGCAGAGCTGGAAAACGTAAACTTCATTTTGCCATATAAAAGTAACTACCGAAAACAAATTTTTATTTTTTTTTAATAAATAAACTTATTTTACACATCAGTACGATTACCAGTTGTATTTTAAATTAAAAAAATATAAAAAAATTAAAAAAACGTTTCCAGGGTTGGAAAACTGTAACTTTTTGTGTCATGTAAAATTAACTATGTCTAAAACTATATTAGTATTTTCTCGAGAACCGTACGAGCTACAGACCTGAAATTTGGACACAGTGTGTAGACCTTTGGCCGCTACAACAACAAATACATGAGAATTGGAAAGGGTGTTCCAAAACGAGCAACGAAAAATGTTAAAATCCCATGTAATATACATACAATTATATGTATATACACTTTTTATACAGACTACAAAAATTAACACTAAAATTTCCAAAAATTTAAATTAAAGGGTGTTCCATCAGTTAATGCACTTTTGACTATGCAATTTTGACAACTGCTGTATCTTGGAAACCATAAGAGCAAAACTCTTGAAATTTTCAAAAACGGTAAAACTAAAAAATCAAAAAATTACAAAATCGCCAAACTGAAAAAATTGCCAAAAACAAAAAAAAAAATCGCCAAAACGAAAAAAAGCACCAACTTAAAAAAAATTTCTAAGACTAAAATAAATCGCATAAAAAATCGCCAAAATGAAAAAAAATCGCCAAAATGAAAAAAAATGCCAAAACGAAAAAAAACCTAAAAAACAGAAAAAAATCGCCAAAACGAAAAAACCCAAAAAAAAAATCGCTTATATAAAAGAAACCAAAAAACTGAAAAAAATCGCCAAACTGAAAAAAAATCTCCAAACTGAAAAAAAATCTCCAAAATGAAGAAAAGTCCAAAAACAGAAAAAAATCGCCAAAAAGAAAAAATCCTCCAAAAACAGAAAAAAATCGCCGATACGAGAAAAAAGCGACAACACTGAAAAAATCGTTTAAACTGAAAAAATCTTCGAAAAAGCAAAATAGCCTGCCTTTCGTGCGCGATTCAAAGTCGCACTTTACTGAATTTTTTAATATTAAAGGAATTAAATGAAACTAAGTTTTTCCTTATTTCGTTTTTGCTTTGTTCACTTAACATATTTTATGTATTTTTTAAAGAACTAGATTGGTATCAATAATCAGAAAAATCCAAAATTATGACTCCAGGGTTGGAAAACTCACACTTTTTGTGTTATGTAAAATTAAATTTAATATATTTTATGCTTCTGAAAGAAAAGTTTAGCGTATGAAATTTGAAAAATGAAAATTAAAGCTCAAGATGGAAACAAATATGTATGTATGTGTCTGTATACTATAGATATGTATGTACGTACGTTGGTGAAGGGTATATAAGATTCGGCACAGCCGAATATAGCACTCTTACTTGTTTTATTAAAGTTAAATCTCCAGTTTTTTCCTTTCATTTTGTGTTAAAGAATCTGTCATTTAGTTATATGTACTTATGTAAGTATGTACAGACATACACATGTAAGTATGTATGCACATAACTTCATATGCACGTGCTTTTGTGCGATATTTGTCGTATTTCATTTCAATCTTGATATCCTTTCCTCTCTAACACTCTTGGATCCGGAGATAAAAACACTCTCACACTGTTGGCTAAAATATGATAGGGAAAAAGTGTCAATATATTGAAAACATCAATCGATATGGTCGAACTAATTTTTCTGCATTAATTATAAAAATAAGGATAATGTAAATTAGCTAATCATTTTAAAAGGAAACGAGAAAAAATATGAAAATATACATTACTAAATCGTTCATTAAGTCCAATGTGACTTTAACTCAGTGAAATACGAGTGAATTAAATATGTGTATGTACTTTTTGTAGTTTTCTCCTTCGTCTTAATTTCTTTTGTATCATTCTAGTTCACATCCATTTCGAATATGTGTGTAGAACTATTTTTGGTTGAAGTTTTGGGCTCTTTTAAAACAAGAAAAATTGGTTGGAAAACTCTTAGTCCTATACAATATTAGTGGAAAAAACAACTGTATTTCGACTAACTCATGAATCCAAAAACATTCCATGTTCATTAGCATAATAGCTGAGTTTATTAATGATATGATTATGAAAATTCTTAAATTGCTTAGTTCAACGGATCGTATGCTTTCGTCATGACTAAATATTGGATATGATAGCCAGAACCGAGTAAAATATTATGAATTGGATGTTAGTACTTGCAACTAAAAAATTGTGTTTAAAATAAAGACTATTAACCGGTTTTTGCAAATGAATAATAATTAAATGTACCAGCACGATTTGATAACAGCGAAATTAAAAAATTTACAACCGATTTCTGTGATGTTTCAGCAACGGCCAAAGTCCGACAAAAAATTAGGTTGTCTCAACGAATCTGTTTTCTCTGTGTATGAATCAATAAAATGACATATCAAGTATACCTTCATTTGTTGTTTACATTCACTAAAAATGTAACTGCAGACAATTATAATTACAAAGACAAAATATATGATATATTTATATTCAAATTCTGCAAATCTTATGAAAAAAAATCTTCATGTCCGATCTCCAGGATTATTAAGCAGCGGAGCTTTTAGAATAATTATGATGAGTTTCTTGAAGTAAGTCAAAAGACAAGAAGCACATCAAAAAAAAAATTCAAATTGTTTTTAATTACAAAATTGCTTTAAGAAATAAAAAAAAATTATAAACTTCGAATTCCTAAAATTGAAAATATGTGATATTCTTACACTTAATGCAATTTGTTTTTTTTTTTCACCAAAATAATAATTAAAAATATATACAATGTAAGAGAAAACAAAAAAGAGTGCTATATTCGGCTGTGCCGAATCTTATATACCCTTTACCAACGTGCGTACATATATAAAGTATACAGACACATACAAACATATTTGTTTTGTGAAAAAATTTATAATTTTTTTCTCTAAAACAATTAATAGTAAGTGACCTTACTGTATTTTTCGATTAAAGAATTTGATTCAATTATTTTATTTTCGATATTAGCAATAGTTAAATATTTTACTATACACTCTGTGGTTAAGCTATATTTTACATTCACTCTTATTTCAGTCAACATCGACGTCACGTCAATACATTACCAAAATATTGGGGCTTGTTTACTCGCTCTCGAGATGTTCAAAAACCGTGCTGCTATTTAATAACTCTAAAATATTCTTAGTATTGCACCTCCATACCAAGTAAACTAACTTGTTTTATATTTAATAATCATTGATGTTGCAAAACTGCTTAGTGTCTTGATTTAAACTTCCAATTGAAAATGGTATACATCGTGGTACTATGTAAACGTTTTATTCCTACAGGATTTTTTTTAAATTTGCTCAGCAGAAAGGAAAGGTATCAGGAAAATGAAACGGAACATGTCCTTTAATTTATCTTTAGCGATAAATTTTAGTTTTATCTCTATTTACTAAAAATTAATAGTTATTATGCTGAGAGCACAATAAGCACAAATCTTCGTTTATACTTCAATTAGATTAGATATCCATAAAAAAATTAAACATCTATAAAAAATCTTGAGTAATAATTTTCCTAAAACATGAAATCTGTTTAACGGAGAAAAAAATATTTTTGGTTATTTTTTTTTACCGAAACTTTTTTCAATCTCCAACTCTGGAACCATATTTCTGAGTTTCTTAATACTAATTTATTTCTTTATAAAATATAGAATATATTTAATTACAAAAGAAGTAATTAGTTCTATATACCAGAAAAAAATTAAGTTTTCCAGCTCTGGAGCTATGTATTTTATTTTTCTAATTTCTATGCCAAATTATTTCATTCTAAGTCACAAAGTATATAAAACTTCTAAACAAAAAGAAAAAACTAACTTGACCTAGTTACTTTTGTAAAAAAACAATAAATTTACCAACCCTGGAATCAACCTTTTAGATTTTTCTAATTTAAAAAATTAATAATGTGCGTTAAATGAACAAAGAAATAAAAAAAATTAATTTTATACTCTAATATTTAAAAAAAAAATCAAAGGTTCCATCTTTGGAGATGTAATTTTCAGTTTTCAAATTTTATACGCCAAAGTTTTCTTTCAGAAGCATAAAATATATTCAATTTATAAAGGAAAAGAAAAATATTTTTAGAACTATTTAATTTCACATAACACAAAAAGTGTAAGTTTTCCAACCCTGGAATCATTATTTAGGATTTTTCTTATTCCTTATACCAATCTAGTTCTTTAAAAAATACATAAAATATGTTAAGTGAACGAAGCAAAAACGAAATAAAAAAAAACTTAGTTTCGTTTAATTCCTTTAATATTAAAAAATTCAGTAAAGTGCGACTTTGACTCGCGCACGAAGGGTACCGTACATTCGGTTCTGAGCATTTTTTAATGTGGTTTTTTTGATTTTTTGAAGTTTTTTTTTCAGTTTAAACAATTTTTTCAGTTTTGTCGCTTTTTTCTCATTTTGGCGATTTTTTTCTGTTTTTGGGTTTTTTTTTCATTTTTGGCAATTTTTTTCATGTTGGCGATTTTTTTCAATTTGGCGATTTTTTTCTGTTTTTAGGGTTTTTTTTATTTTGGAGAGTTTTTTCATTTTGGCGACTTTTTTTCATTTTGGCGATTTTTTTATCATTTTAGTGATTTTTTCGGTTTTTGGGGGCTTATTTTTATATTGGAAACTTTTTTCATTTTGGCGTTTTTTTTTCATTTTGGCGATTTTTTTTCGGTTTTTTTTTGGTTTTTTTTCATTTTGGAGAGTTTTTTTAATTTTGGCGTTTTTTTTCATTTTGGCGATTTTTTCCTATTTTTGGGTTTTTTTCATTTTGGCGACTTTTTTCTGTTTTTTGGGGTTTTTTTCGTTATGGCGATTTTTTTAATTTTGGCGATTTTTTTTCATTTTGGGGTTATTTTTCATTTTGGTGATTTTCTTTCATTTTGGAAATTTTTTTCATTTTGGCGATTTTTCCGGTTATTCGCGATTTATTTTAGTCTTAGACATTTTTTTTGGTAATTTGGTGCTTTTTTTCGTTTAGGCGATTTTTTTTTGTTTTTGGCGATTTTTTTTGGTTTGGCGATTTTATAATTTTTTGATTTTTTAGTTTCACCGTTTTTGAAAATTTCAAGAGTTTTGCTCTTACGGTTTCCAAGATACAGCAAGTTGTCAAAATTGCATAGTCAAAAGTGCATAGTCAAAAGTGCATTAACTGATGGAACACACTTTAATTAAAATTTTTTTAAATTTTAGTGTTAATTTTTGTAGTCTGTATAAAAATACACTAACCTTACAAATTTCAAGTGTATATATGTACATACAATTATATGTATATTACATGGGATTTTAAAATTTTTCGTTGCTCGTTTTGGAACACCCTTTAATTTCCAATTCTCATGTATTTGTTGTTGTAGCGGCCAAAGGTCTACACACTGTGTCCAAATTTCAGGTCTGTAGCTCTTACGGTTCTCGAGAAAATACTAATATAGTTTTAGACATAGTTAATTTTACATAACATAAAAAGTTAAAGTTTTCCAACCCTGGAAACGTCTTTTTAATTTTTTTATATTTTTTTAATTTAAAATTCCAATTTCGGTCGTACTGAAGTATTAAAAAAAATAAAAATTTGTTTTCGGTAGTTACTTTTATATGGCAAAATAAAGTTTAAGTTTTCCAGCTCTGCAATCGTCTGCTCGATTTTGCTGAATTTCAATACCAATCTATTTTGGAAGATTTGTGACACACCAGTCCAAGAACGAAGTCTCTAGCTTTTCTGGGAGCTTCGGAAAACCGATTTCACGTACAGACAGACGGACAGATGGACAGATGGACAGACGGACATCGCTTATTCGTCTTCCCTATGCATAAGGATCCAGAATATATATGTTTTATGGATCGCTTATTTATATTATAGAAATTACAAACGGAATGACAAACCTATATATACCCTTTTACCATTTTTGTTTGTAAAGGGTATAATAAAAGGAATAAAATTTGAATAAAAAAATTCTATGAAGTATCATAATATGCCAAAAAAGAGTGAAATATGCTCCGAAGTTTTGAAAAAATGCTAAAAACATGCTAAAATGCTAAAAACAAGGGTGAAATATGCAAAAAATACCTTAAAGAGTAAAATATGCAAATCGATGCGAGAATTCATAAAGAGTTGTGAAACGAATAAATCTACGCATTAATACGTCACACAAAATGAATATGCAATTGCCGAGTTGCGGTTTCCCCGATAATAACAAATTACATTGTTGCTAGCAGATCGTATGATATGTCATAAGTGCAAAGTGCGCCTTAAAGTCCTAAAGTAACTTTTTGATTTTGCTCTATTCATGTAAAACACATTAAGAGGATAGAATCTTACTATATGAGACAACTATAATCTAAGAGTAACATTTGGTTAAGTTAGGCTGCATTGTCATTACAACTAACAAAAATTTTAATGCTGAATGGGGCTTAAAGTAATGCTAAAAATGCTAAAAATATTTTTTAATGCTAAGATTTTGGAATGATTTCTTTTGATAACACTGCGATATAAAATTTCAACAAAGTCGTGACCAAAGAAAGATTTTTTTGAAAGAAAATATGGTGGAACAAAGTTAAAATTTCCAAAAAATTTTAATGATTTTTTGCAATTTTGCAAAATCTTATATACCCTTTACCAACGTACGTACATATATATATATAGTATACAGACACATACATATATATTTGTTTTGTGAAAAAATTTATAATTTTTTAAAAGTTTCCATCTTTGGAGCTGTAATATTAATTTTTCAAATTTCATACGCCAAACTTTTCTTTCAGAAGCATAAAAAAAATTCAATTTATAAAGAAAAAGAAAAAAAATTTTAGACCTATTTATTTTACATAACACAAAAGTGTGAGTTTTCCAACCCTGGAGTCATAATTTTGGATTTTTCTGATTATTGATACCTATCTAGTTTTTTAAAATATACATAAAATATGGTAAGTGAACAAAGCAAAAACGAAATAAGGAAAAGTTAGTTTCATTTAATTCCTTTAATATTACAAAATTCAGTAAAGTGCGACTTTGACTCGCGCACGAAAGGTAGGCTCTTTTGCTTTTTTGAAGTTTTTTTCAGTTTAAACGATTTTTTCAGTGTTGTCGCTTTTTTCTCGTTTTGGCGTTTTTTTTCTGTTTTTGGAGGTTTTTTCATTTTTGGCGATTTTTTTCTGTTGTTGAGCTTTTCTTCATTTTGGCGATTTTTCTCATTTTGACGAATTTTTTTTTTTTGGCGATTTTTTTCTGTTCTTGGGTTTTTTTTTTATTTAGGCGATTTTTCTCATTTTGGGGATTTTTTCATTTTGGCGATTTTTTTTTTCATTTGGCGATTTTTTTCATTTTGGTGATTTTTTTTTCATTTTGACGATTTTTTCTGTTCTTAGGTTTTTTTCGTTTTGGCGATTTTCTTTCATTTTGGCGATTTTTTTTTTCATTTTAGCAATTTTTCCGTTTTATGCGATTTATTTTAGTCTTAGAAATTTTTTTTGTAATTTGCTTTTTTTCGTTTTAGCGATTTTTTTTGTTTTTGGCGATTTTTTTCGGTTTGGCGATTTTATAATTTTTAGTTTTTTTAATTTTACCGTTTTTGAAAATTTCAAGAGTTTTGCTCTTACGGTTTCCAAGATACAGCAAGTTGTCAAAATTGCATTAACTGATGGAACACCCTTTAATTTAAATTTTTGGAAATTTTAGTGTTAATTTTTGTAGTTTGTCTAAAAATACACTAACCTTACAAATTTCAAGTGTATATACATACATATAATTGTATGTATATTACATGGGATTTTAAAATTTTTCGTTGCTCGTTTTGAAACACCCTTTAATTTCCAATTCTCATGTGTTTGCTGTTGTAGCGGCCAAAGGTCTACACACTGTGTCCAAATTTCATGTCTGTAGCTCTTACGGTTCTCGAGAAAATACTAATATAGTTTTAGACATCGTTAATTTTACATAACACAAAAAGTTAAAGTTTTCCAACCCTGGAAACGTCTTTTTAATTTTTTTTATATTTTTGTAATTTAAAATACTAATTTTAGACGTATTGAAGTGTAAAATAAGTTCATTTATTAAAAAAAAAATAACAATTTGTTTTCGGTAGTTACTTTTATATGGCAAAATAAAGTTTAAGTTTTCCAGCTCTGCAATCGTCTGCTCGATTTTGCTGAATTTCAATACCAATCTATTTTGGAAAATTTCTGACAAACCAGTCCAAGAACGAAGTCTCTAGCTTCTCTGGGAGCTTCGGAAAACTGATTTCACGTACAGACAGACGGACAGACGGACAGACGGACATCGCTTATTCGTCTTCCCTATGCATAAGGATCCAGAATATATATATTTTATGGGTCGCTTATTGATATTATAGAAATTAAAAACAGAATGACAAACCTATATATACCCTTTTACCATTTTTTTGGTAAAGGGTATAAAAAGAAGAAACTAACTTGACCTAGTTACTTTGTACAAAAAAACAATAAATTTACCAACCCTGGAATCAACCTTTTAGATTTTTCTGATTTAAAAAATTAATAAAGTGTGTTAAGTGAACAAAGAAAAAAAATTAATTTTATGCTTTAATATAAAAAAAATTCAAAGTTTCCATCTTTGGAGCTATAATTTTAATTTTTCTAATTTTATACGCCAAACATTTCTTTCAGAAGCATAAAATATATTCAATTTATAAAGGGAAAGAAAAAAAATTTTAGACCTATTTAATTTTACAAAAAGTGTAAGTTTTCCGACTGTGGAATCATAATTTAGGATTTTTCTAATTCCTTATACCAATCTAGTTCTTTAAAAAATACATAAAATATGTTAAGTGAACGAAGCAAAAACGAAATAAGAAAAAACTTAGTTTCATTTAATTCCTTTAAT
Organism: Tachina lurida; assembly: GCA_944452675.1. Classification (NCBI taxonomy): domain Eukaryota; kingdom Metazoa; phylum Arthropoda; class Insecta; order Diptera; family Tachinidae; genus Tachina; species Tachina lurida. Next base: position 46,362,341 of record OX101756.1, read on the forward strand.
ATTAAAAAATTCAGTAAAGTGCGACTTTGACTCGCGCACGAAGGGTACCGTAAATTCGGTTCTGACCATTTTTTAATGTGGTTTTTTTGATTTTTTGATGTTTTTTTTTTCAGTTTAAACAATTTTTTCAGTTTTGTCGCTTTTTTCTCATTTTGGCGATTTTTTTCAGTTTTTGGGTTTTTTTTTCATTTTTGGCGATTTTTTTCATGTTGGCGATTTTTTTCAATTTGGCGATTTTTTTCTGTTTTTAGGGTTTTTTTTATTTTGGAGTTTTTTCATTTTGGCGAATTTTTTTCACTTTGGCGATTTTTTCCTGTTTTTGGGGTTTTTTTTCATTTTGGCGATTTTTTTCTGTTTTTTGGGGTTTTTTTCGTTTTGGCGATTTTTTTTCATTTTGGCGATTTTTTATCATTTTGGTGATTTTTTTCTGTTTTTGGGGGCTTATTTTCATTTTGGAGATTTTTTTATTTTGGCGTTTTTTTTTAATTTTGGCGACTTTTTTCTGTTTTTTGGGTTTTTTTTCGTTTTGGCGATTTTTTTGTTTTTGGGGATTTTTTTCGGTTTGGCGATTTTATAATTTTTTGATTTTTTAGTTATACCGTTTATGAAAATTTCAAGAGTTTTGCTCTTACGGTTTCCAAGATACAGCAAGTTGTCAACATTGCATAGTCAAAAGTGCATTAACTGATGGAACACCCTTTAATTAAAATTTTTTGAAATTTTAGTGTTAATTTTTGTAGTCTGTATAAAAATACAATAACCTTACAAATTTCAAGTGTATATACATATATACATACATACATACAATTATATGTATATTTTGAAAATTTTCGTTGCTCGTTTTGGAACACCCATTAATTTCCAATTCTCATGTATTTGTTGTAGTAGCGGCCAAAGGTCTACACACTGTGTCCAAATTTCAGGTCTGTAGCTCTTACGGTTCTTGAGAAAATACTAATATAGTTTTAGACATAGTTAATTTTACATAACACAAAAAGTTAAAGTTTTCCAACCCTGGAAACGTGTTTTTAATTTTTTTATATTTTTTTAATTTAAAATTCTAATTTTAGTCGTACTGAAGTGTAAAATAAGTTCATTTATTAAAAAAAATAAAAATTTGTTTTCGCTAGTTTCTTTTATATGGCAAAATAAAGTTTAAGTTTTCCAGCTCTGCAATCGTCTGCTCGATTTTGCTGAATTTCAATACCAATCTATTTTGGAAAATTTCTGACACACCAGTCCAAGAACGAAGTCTCTAGCTTTTCTGGGAGCTTCGGAAAACCGATTTCACGTACAGACAGACGGACATCGCTTATTCGTCTTCCCTATGCATAAGGATCCAGAATATATATATTATATGGATCGCTTATTGATATTATAAAAATTACAAACGGAATGACAAACCTATATATACCCTTTTACCATTTTTGTTGGTAAAGGGTATAATAATCTCAAAAATAAACAAGTAATAGTGCTGTATTCGGCTGTGCCGAATCTTATATACACTCAAAATATTATGTAGATAAATTCAAATGAAAAATCATTTAAAACAATAGTTTAAAACCGGATTACTAACATTTCATTTAAATCAAATGATTTTTCAGTTATTTTTGAATGTTAATTTTTTTACATAAAATTTCAGTGAAAACGAATGTTTTTTCTTTTATTTTAAACTACAAAAAACAACCTACATATCATTTAAAACTACTGTTTTTTTCATTTTTTTCAACAACCAGAAAACAACTCACCAAAACAGTAAAAACGACTGTATTTTTCAATTGTTTTAGCTTACATAAAATTACTACCCAAAACTGTAAAAACAACAGCTTTTTCAATTATTTTGACTGATAAAAAATAACCTACCGAATTAATTGAAACTACTGTTTTCTTCATTTATTTTTACTACAATATATCTAACCCCCACCCCACCCCCAAAAATCAAGAGTTGTTAAAAACTGATTTATATAAATAATTTTTATTGTTTATATATATAATTATATATGAAAATTACTAATTTTAACAATGAAACCTGCGTGAAATTATTGTTCGAACTCCGTTACATAATAGCTTTAGCAATGAACTGAACTCCTCTTCCAAGCTCATACCAACGTATGTATATGTAGTATACAGATACGTACATTAGTACATACATACATATTTGTTTTGTGATAAAGCTTATAATTTTTTGTTAAAGTGCAATTTTTAGTTAGTGACCTCTTGGTTTTTTTTTTGACTAAAGAGATTGTTTGAGTAAAGCTCTTCCTAAAATATGAAATAAACATATTGAAAAAATATTTATTTTTGGGTATGTTTTTCCGATTTTTTTTTAATTCCAATCCTGGAACCATAATTTAAATTTTTCTGGTCTTAATACGAGTACTAATTTATTTAATTCTAAAATATAGAATATATTTAATTATGAAAGAAATAACTAGCTTTATTTAATTAGTTTTATATATATAAAAAAAGTGTACTTTTCCCAACCCTGGAATCATCATTTGAAATTTTTTTTTTGGTTCCTTATATCAAGCTTGTTCTTTAAAAAGTATATATTAAATTTGTTAAGTGAACAAAGAAAAAAACGAAATAAGGAAAATACTAGTTTTTTAGTTAGTTACTTTAATATCAAAATAATTTCGCATATGAAGGGTTCCATACATTCGGTTTTGAAATATTTTTTAATGTGGCGTTTTAGCTTTTTTAAGTTTTATTTAGATTAATGAATTTTATTTTAGTATTGTCGCTATTTCTCGTTTTGGCGATTTTTTTCATTTTGGGGTTTTTTTATTTTGGCGATTTTTTAAATTTTAGCGAATTTTTCTGTTTTTGGGGCTTATTTTATTTTGGCGATTTTTTTTCATTTGGCAATTTTTGTTTCCGTTTTTGGGTTTTTTTTTCATTTTGGCGATTTTTTTTCTGTTTTGAGGTTTTTTTCATTTTGGCGTTTTTTTTTTAATTTGGCGATTTTTTATTCATTTTGGCGAATTTTCCGGTTTTTTTGCGATTTATTTTAGTCTTAGAAAATTTTTTAATTTGGTAATTTTTTTTGTTTTGGCGATTTTTTTTTGTTTTAGCGATTTTATAATTTTTTGATTTTTTGGGTTTACCGTTGTTGAAAATTTCAAGAGTTTTTCTCTTACAGCAAGTTGTAAAAATTACATAATCAAAATTGTATAAACTGATGGAACACCCTTTAATTGAATTTTTTTTAATTTTTTTAAATACACTAACTTTACAAATTCAAGTGTATGTATATACACACAATTGCATATATACATATATTACATGGGATTTTAAAATTTTTCGTTGCTCGTTTTGGAACACTCTTTAATTTTAAATTCTTATGTACTTGTTGTTGTAGCGGCTAAAGGTGTACACACTGTGTCCAAGTTTCAGGTCTGTAGCTCTTACGGTTCTCGAGAAAATACCCTGTGATAGAGAGACGGACAGACGTACAGTGTAGCGAAAATAATAGGGTTCCTTTTCACATTTGTTGAACGGAACCCTAAAAAGGTTAAATTTTCCAGCTGTGGAGCTGTGGTTTTTATTTTTCAAATTTTTTATACCCAACTTTTCTTTCCAAAACATAAAATATATTTATAAATGAAAATATAAAAAAAAATATTAGACCCAGTTAATTTTATATATCACAAAAAGTGTACGTTTTCCAACCCTGGATTCATAATTTAAAATGTTTCTGATTTCTTACACCAATCTTTTTCTTTTAAGAATTTAAGATATTTTAAATTTATAGATAAAAAGGAAAAGTTAGTTTTAGTAGGTTATTTTGATATAACAAAAAAGTTAATGTTCCCAACCCTGGAAACGCCATTTTAAATTTTTTTATTTTTTTTTATTTTTGTTTCATATTTTGATTACAAATTTTATTCGTACTGAAATATAAAATAAGTTTATTTAACAAAAAAATTAAAAAAATTGTGTTATCTAGTTACTTTTATACAGCAAAATCAAGTTTTAGCCTTCCAGCTCTGAAACCGTCTAATTGATTTCAATACCTATTTATTTTGGACCATTTCGGATACACCAGTCCAAGACCGAAGTCTCTAGCTTTTCTGGCAGCTTCGAAAAACCGATTTCGCGTACACCAGACGGACGGAGGGACATCGCTTATTCGTGTTCCCTATGCATAAGGATCAAGAATATATATATATATATATATATATATATATATATATATATATATGTTATGAATTGTTTATCTAATTTTTCGACCTTTTATATATGTTCAATAAAACTATTTCTTTAAGCCTTAGGTCCGTAAATTTTATATATTTTTCTTATATATTTTTATTTTTGATCGATATTTCGTAAACCTTTGGTTTACTTCTTCAGGATATAGTAAATTATATTTTGATTTTTCTGTTATGGGTCGCATATGAATATTATGGAAATTACACACGGAAATACAAGCCTATATATACCTTTTTCAATTTTTGGTAAAGGGTATAAAAAGAAAAAAATTATTTAGACATAGCTAATTTTACATAACACAAAAAGTGTAAGCTTCCCAACCCTGGAATCATTCTTTTTTATTTTCTGATCTCTTACACTAATTTATTTCTTTTAAAAATATAACATATGTTTAATTTATAGGAAAAAAAGGAAAGATTAGTGTTAGTAAGTTACTGTTTAATTACACGATCTTGGTGGTCAATTAATTCGGCCATTACGTGAAATCATTTTTTCATCAGTTTCTTTGATTAAATCAATTGTAGCGCCTGCTGTGTGGCATGTGGCTCCGTCCATCCTGTTGGAGCCACATATCAGCAAGATTAATGCCACGTAATTGAGGTACGAACAAATTTGGACCATCATCGTTTTTGAAGGTACATACATGGGCCAGTACCATAAAGGGCACCAAACAGTAATTTTCTGTGGATCTAATGGTGTTTCGACAAAATCTTGTGGATTCTCCTCACTTCAAATGCAACAATTCTGCTTAGTTGCGAACCGATTCAACCAGAGAGGGGTTTCATCTGAAAATGGAAGCAGTGCACAATGAGTTTGGCGAATAGAACAGTTATTTTGATGAACATTTTTAACAATTTGGACGCGTTGCTCTGGTGTAAGAGGCTGTTCATATATTACGTAACGCTGTTTGTTTACAGATCGTAACAAAAAATTTATAAGGAAATTCATAAATCCAAAACGAAATTTAAATGAAGTTTGTAATAATTAAAAAAAATTAATTTATTTATATTTTTTTGCTATCCGTTTTTCCGCCAATTAATCTGCTATAGTTTTCCGTATTGATGAGTGAGCAGTATTTGAAACACCAAGGTGAGAATCGGCATTAGCCTCACGTTCGCTTTCACTAGTTTCTATAAATGAAATCATCGTGAAGATGACTCCATTTGGTCATATCCAAATAAATCTAAAATGTGCGTGAAACTAAAAAAAATTTATATCTTGGATCAATAAATGTTGTCGTGGTGAAAAGTATTTCATATTCTAAAAGAGAACATTTTTTAACCAGTGCACTTAGCGGGAGGGATTTAAACATACTTAAACCTTGTTGGGGTGTTTTGGGATATCAAATGACTCACAATGGTGTCCATTACGAAAGATCTTTTCTAAATTTGTCTCCCTTCTTCAACATTATATTTTCAATACATAATATTTGCCCATTTAAAAAAAATTTCCTTCCTTAAAAATAACTTCAAATTAGAGGGGCACACCATCTAGTTCCTAGACGCATTTCACTGTTGCTCTCTAGATATTTTTTCTTAAGTTTGGTTGTATCAAAAATTTAAACAATATCCTTATAAAAATACGTCTATGTATGCAAGTTTCCATTAACACATCTCTCAAAACTTAAACATTGTAGCCTCAAGTTGACCAACAAAAATTTTAAAACTTTATAATTTGATATTGTCATGTACATATCTGGAAGAATATATTTTTGAAAGGACACTTTTTTTTTGTCCATGAGAATGACAAGAAGTGGTTTCCTAAACTTCTGCATTTCCTTCTACGTATTTGGTGAATTTAATGTTAATATATGTTGCAGTTTGATATGGAGAGAAGTTTTTATGTACATACATACATACATATACATATTAAGAATATTTAAAAAATATAAATTGATAAAAAATGAGTAATTGAGAACCATGTAATAAGATTGACTACAATTTATTTAATTTATTATACAAATTTTGTATAATTTTCAAATTTTATTTAAAAACAACCATTAAATGTTTGGATAGTTTTCATAAACTTTAATGTACGTGGACAGGAGTATGAAGTTCTTTTCCATAAAAATTTTTTAAATTTAATTTTGCAGAATTAAATAGTCTCCCAATTAACTAAATGTCCATAATTTATGTATACATATATAATATACATATCGTCACCTTAAATGCAAAGGGACGTAACTACACTTCTATTTTTTACAGGAGAAAAAAAAACGTTTCAAAATCAATTATAATAAAGTGTTCTTGAAAATGTTCTTCGAAATTTACTAGTAGTATGGATACTTATATGTTTTTAACCATTTATTTCTTTTTTATATATATTTAAACTTTTATATTAGTTACGTTCTTTGCAATAAAAAAATAGATGCATTCGTAATTACGTCCGTTTGAATTTCTTTAATAAAGTCGTCAGTTTTGATCGCAGAGGTCTAAATATTTGCGTGAACATGTAGTATGATAAAATGAACCATTATCAATCAAAACCTCGATTTCGAATTTTTGTATATTTACGTATGTTTGCATTTAAGGTGACGATATGCAGGTTAGACGCATGATCAATTAAATAAATGAGAGAATCATACGTATTTTAGTTACGTAACATTTTCAAAACCCCTTTTTATGTTATATCTGAACAAATGGAACATATTTGAGCAAATTATGTTAATTTATTTAAACAGAATTCAGTTTGGCTAGAATACAATGGTCCTCTTTCATTAATCTAGTACAAAATTGTCGTAGCCAAAGTCAGGTATCGCCAACGAAGCAAGATTTCCTACTGAAAAATTATTGTAAGCAATTTTTATGTAGATTTGAGGAGATGGAGTTTGATTTAAGCCTTAAGTTTTCTTGTCAAAAATTTCTCAGAACTTTGCATGAATTTAATATTTGCAAATTAAATTAGCTGTTAGTTATTCAGGGGAGATATTCGATATTGATGAATAGACAGTTGTAAGCCTAGTAAATTTATTTATTTCGTCTTAAATAATATTATCTTTAAAAAATTTTCAAACTACTAAGTAAATTTTAAATTATCTCTCTTCAGCCTTATGCATGTCTGACACCACATGAAGCAACTTTCCATTTACTCGTATGTATGTATGTATGTATGTACATATGTAAGTTTTTCATGTATGTATGTATAAATTTAATTTTCTTATTTTTTGCTCTCATCTCCATGATGACATATAACAGAGATTTTGTTATTTCCTTTTTCCGCCTTTAAGGAAACAACGTCTTTTATAATCCTTGTATTTTTCCATGTGTTTGTATGTCTGTATTCCTTGATAGAAGACAGTCGGATTTTCCCCCCAAACATATTTCAAATATTTTTATTTATAAATGCACTTTGTCTGCTAAAGCTCTCATTTGTATGCCTGCCGGTTGTATATAACTTTTCGAAAAAATAATGCAATAAAACTATTTGGCGACATGGCGACAACAAACAATGGAATTAACAACAAAATGTTCTTTTGTTGAAGAAAATTTTTAAGATGGGACAAAAAAGAGTGGGACTTCTCATATCGCTTTCTTTCTTTAGAACAAAATATTAATAGTTTTTGTTGAGCTAAAATTCTTCTACTGCATTATTTCATTTGCTAAAAGAATTTGATATAAAATTTATGACTACATTTAGTTCATTTAACTGCGAAAAGAATTATACATATTTATTTGAAGTAGAAAAACGTTTTGCCATTAAATTTTCTTAAGCAAAGTTATTAAGATTATTATTAGGAATTAATTTATTTTACAAACAAATCAAAATATACATATTAATTCAGCCCTGTTTACACGAGTCAATTGATTGGGTTGTGTACACAGGGTGTAAGTCAATAACAAATTATTTAAATATATATTAGTTTTTCTTTTTATACCCTTTAACAAAAAAATGGTAAAAGGGTATATATAGGTTTGTCATTCCGTTTGTAATTTCTATAATATCAATAAGCGACCCATAAAATATATATATTCTGGATCCTTATGCATAGGGAAGACGAATAAGTAATGCCCATTTGTTCGTCTGTCTGTACGTGAAATCGGTTTTCCGAAGCTCCCAGAAAAGCTAGAGACTTCGTTCTTGGACTTGTGTGTCAGAAATTTTCCAAAATATATTGGTATTAAAATTCAGTAAAATCGAACAGACGATTGCAAAGCTGGAAAACTTAAACTTTATTTTGCCGTATAAAAGTAACTACCGAAACAAATTTTTATTTTTTATTTTTTAATAAACTTATTTTACACTTCAGTTCGACTAAAATTGGTATTTTAAATTAAAAAAATATAAAAAAAATTAAAAAGACATTTCCAGGTTTGGAAAACTTTAACTTTTTATGAGAACCGTAAGAGCTACAGACCTGAAATTTGGACACAGTGTGTAGACCTTTGGCCACTACAACAACAAATACGTGATAATTGGAAATTAAAGGGTGTTCCAAAACGAGCAACGAAAAATGTTAAAACCCCATGTAATATACATACAATTGTATGTATGTATGTATATACACTTGAAATTTGCTAAGTTAGTATATTTTTATACAGACGACAACAATTATACTAAAATTTAAAACAATTTAAATTAAAGGTTGCTCCATCAGTTAATGCAATTTTGACTATGCAGTTTCGACAACTTGCTGTGTCTTGGAAACTGTAAGAGCAAAAATCTTGAAATTTTCAGAAACGGTAAAACTAAAAAATCAAAAAATTATAAAATCGCCAAACCGAAAAAAATCGCCAAAACAAAAAAAATCGCCAAAGAGAAAAAAGAACACCAAATTAAAAAATGTCTAAGACTAAAATAAAACGCGAAAAACCGGAAAAATTGCTTAAATGAAAAAAAATTGCCAAAATGAAAGAAAATCGCTAAAATGAAAAAATCGCCAAAAAGAAAAAAATCGCCAAAACGAAAAAAAAACGCAAAAAAAACAGAAAAAAAATCGCCAAAATTAAAAAAAAAATCAAAATTAAAAAAAGCCCCAATAATACAGAAAAAAATCGCCAAAATGAAAAAAAACTTCAAAAACAAAAAATAAAATCGCCAAAATGAGAAAATAGTAACAAAACTGAAAAAATCGTTTAAACTGAAAAAAACTTCAAAAAAGCCACATTAAACAAGTGAGAGTGCTATATTCGGCTGTGCCGAATCTTATATACCCCTTACCAACGTATGTATACATAGTATACAGATACATACATAGGTACATACATACGTATTTGTTTTGTGATAAAATTTATAATTTTTTGTTATATTGCAGTTTTTAGTAAGTGACCTCTCGTTTTTTTCGCCTAAAGAATTTGCTTGAGTAAAGATCTTCCTAAAATATGAAATATGCTTAACTGAAAAAATAATTATTTTTGGTCATTTTTTTACCCAATTTTTTTTCAATTTTTAATCATGGAACCATAATTTAAATTTTTCTGGTTTTAATACGAGTACTGATTTATTTCTTTCTAAAATATAGAATATATTTAATTATCAAAGAAATAACTAGCTTTATTTAATTAGTTTTATAAATAAAAAAGTGTACTTTTCCCAACCCTGGAATCATCATTTTAGATATTTTTGGTTCCTTATATCAATCTTGTTCCTTAAAAAAGATATAAAATATGTTAAGTGAACAAAGAGAAAAAGAAATAAGGAAAATACTAGTTTGATTTAGTTACTTTAATATCAAAATAAGTTCAGTAAAGTGCGACTTTGACCCGCGCTCCAAGAGTTCCGTACATTTTGAGAAATTTTTTAATGTGGCGTTTTTTGCTTTTTTAAGTTTTTTTTCAATTTAAACGATTTTTTTTGTTATGTCGTTTTTTGCCCGTTTTGGCGACTTTTTTCTGTTTTTGGGGATTTTTATTTCATTTTGGCGTTTTTTTCATTTTGGCGTTTTTTTTCATTTTGACGTTTTTTTCTGATTTTCGGGTTTTTTTCATTTTGGCGATTTTTTTTCATTTTGGAGATTTTTTTCATTTTGGCGATTTTTTTCATTTTGGCGATTTTTCTCGATTAATTTTTAGTCTTTGAATTTTTTTTAATGTGGTGCTTTATTCGTTTTGTCGATTTTTTTTGTTTTTGGTGATTTTTTTTTGTTTTTGGCGATTTTTTTCGGTTTGGCGATTTAAAATTTTTTGATTTTTTAGTTTTAACGTTTTTTAAAATTTAAAGATTTTTGCTCTTACGGTTTCCAAGATACAGCAAGTTGTCAAAATTGCATAGTCAAAGTTGCATTAACTGATGGAACACCCTTTAATTAAAATTTTTGAAATTTTAGTGTTAATTTTTGTCGTCTGTATAAAAATACACTAACCTTACAAATTTCAAGTGTAGATACATACAATTGTATGTATGTATATTACATGGGATTTTAAAATTTTTCGTTGCTCGTTTTGGAACGCCCTTTAATTTCCATTTCTCATGTATTTGCTGTTGTAGCGCCCAAAGGTCTACACACTGTGTGCAAATTTCAGGTCTGTAGCTCATACGGTTCTCGAGAAAATATCCTGTGACAGACATAGTTTTAGACACATGTAGTTAATTTTACATAATACAAAAAGTTAAAGTTTTCCAACCCTGGAAACATCTTTTAAATTTTTTTATATTTTTTTAATTTAAAATTCCAATTTTAGTCGTACTAAAGTGTAAAATAAGTTTATTTATTAAAAAAATAAAAATTTGTTTTCGGTAGTTACTTTTATATGGCAAAATAAAGTTTAAGTTTTCCAGCTCTGCAATCGTCTGCTCGATTTTGCTGAATTTCAATACCAATCTATTTTGGAAAATTTCTGACACACCAGTTCAAGAACGAAGTCTATAGCTCATCTAGGAGCTTCGGAAAACCGATTTCATGTACAGACAGACGAACAGACGGACAGATGGACAGACGGACAGACGGACATCGCTTATTCGTCTTCCCTATGCATAAGGATCCAGAATATATATATTTTATGGGTCGCTTATTGATATTATAGAAATTACAAACGGAATGACAAACCTATATAGACCCTTTTACCATTTTTTGGTAAAGGGTATAATAATCTTATCTTGAATGTCCTTTAATTGTAGATTCTAAAATATCAGTGGCGTTTTTTTTCCTTCCTTATTTGTTTCCCTCTACGGTATTAAAAGCAAAAAATCAAAAGACTACAAGGTTATTCATAATTTAGGTTCAAGAAAAATTTATTTCGCATTTTGATGTATGTTTTTAAAGTTTTAATTGAAACATATACATACATATTTAAATAAATATATTAGTGGTTAGCACAATCTTTTACTATTTCATTACCCTTTAGACACTTGAACAAACAGAAAGAAATACGGTTGAGTTACAGCCATATATAGTACATGTTGGACCATTCAACAGCCTAAAAGCCTATGTCACTCTTCTTGACAAGACCTACAATTTTGATTTCCATCACTTGACTGTATGTATTGTTTTAAAATGTTACTAAAAAGATCGAAAATATTACTTACTTTACAATGTATATGTACAAATTTTTAGCAGAATTACTAAATAAATATGAATAACTGAATTGAATTGATAAATAACAAAAATTAAAAATTTTAAAAACCGCCGATATATCTAGAAAAGATGTGAAAGGTGATTAAGTCACCTTTCAAATAGAGAAAACTAAATCAAAATCGGTTTAGCCGCTTAAAAAAGCGTTACGAACTTTAGCCTATTCAATTCACAAGAATATAGAAACAAATACAGTTCGAAAAATAATAATTAAATTAACTAATTAATAGTCATTGGCTTGTGGCAAAAATTAAAAATAAAAAAAAAATATACTTAATAGTAACAAACCAAAAAAGTTTGTCTTAAGTAGAACAAAAAATAAGCAAATTAACAAACATGTGTATAGTTAGTAAGGAACAAAACGACAATGGTAAGACTGTTGTAATATATATAGAAGATGGTAATATATATAGAAGATGGTATATATATATAGATGGTAACTTGCGTATACATTACGAAACACATTAGCAAATTGAAATGCAATGAATCAAACCAATTCACATATTCCATTTGCAATAAAGTTACGTATATAAGGCAGACATCTACATCAACTGACACCACACACAGTGGACCAAAACACAGAAGAACGCTGATGAGGAAGGTTTAGTGGCCTTCGAAAACGGCTGGCTGTTCCGTTCAACTATGTGTTGTTGTCAGAATATTTACAACTAACTTTGATGTTATTTGTTCATTAATAATTATCACATGTAATTTGGCTTAAAAAAGCGTTACGAACTTTAGCCTATTCAATTCATAAGAATATAGAAACTTGAAATTTTCAAAAACGGTAAAACTAAAAAATTCAAAAATTATAAAATCGTCAAACCGAAAAAAATCGCCAAAAACAAAAATAAACGCCAAAATGAAAAAGCACCAAATTACAAAAAAAATGTCTAAGACTAAAATAAATCGCGAATAACCGGAAAAATTGCTTAAATGAAAAAAAATCGCTAAAATGAAAGAAAATCACCAAAATAAAATTAAAATCGCCAAAATGAAAAAAAATCGCCAAAATGAAAAAAAAAATCGCCAAATAGAAAACTCCAAAAAAAAAAAACAGAAAAAATCGCCAAAATGAAAAAAAAAACCCAAAAACAGGGAAAAATCGGCAAAATGAAATAAACCCAAAACAGGAAAAAATCGCCAAAATGAAAAAAAATCGCCAAAATGAAAATAAAACTCCAAAATGAAAAAAAGCCCGAAAAACAGAAAAAAATCGCCAAAATGAAAAAAAAACGCCAAAATGAAAAAAATCGCCAAAAACAGTAAAAAATCGCCAAAATGAAAAAAAATCGCCGAAATGAAAAAAAATCGCCAAAAACAAAAAAAAAAACCCAAAAACAGGGAAAAATCGCCGAAATGAAAAAAACCCAAAACAGGAAAAAATCGCAAAAATGAAAAAAAATCGCCAAAATGAAAAAAATCTCTAAAATGAAAAAAAGCCCGAAAAACAGAAAAAAATCGCCAAAATGAAAAAAACGCCAAAATGAAAAAAAATCGCAAAAATGAAAAAAATCTCCAAAATGAAAATAAGCCCCCAAAAACAGAAAAAAATCGCCAAAATGAAAAAAATCGCTAAAATGAAAAAAAATCGCCAAAACGAAAAATGCCCCAAAAAACAGAAAAAAATCGCCAAAGTGAAAAAACCCCAAAAACAGGAAAAAATCACCAAAATGAAAAAAAACGCCAAAATGAAAAAAAGCTCCAAAATAAAAAAAAGCCTCAAAAACAGAAAAAAATTGCCAAAATGAAAAAAATCGCCAAAATGAAAAAAACTCCCAAAATAGGAAATAAATCGCCAAAATGGAAAAAGAATCGCCAAAATGAGAAAAAAGCGACAAAACTGAAAAAATCGATTTAACTGAAAAAAAAACTTCAAAAAAGCCACATTAAAAAATGCTGAGAACCGAATGTACGGAACCCTTCGTGCGCGAGTCAAAGTCGCACTTTACTGAATTTTTTAATATTAAAGGAATTAAATTAAACTAAAGGTACGGTCACACTTGACAAACATTTGCCCAAAAAAGCGTAACCAGCAAATACTAATGAGAAATCTTTTGCTTCAAACACGTGTTTATTAAGTTAATTAGTTTCGTATTTAACAAATAGGCAAAGTTAAATAAGACAATATTTTTGGAAATTATTGAACTTAATAAACACGCGTCTGAATCAAAAGATTTATCATTAGTATTTGCTGGTTACGCTTTTTTGGGCAAATGTTTGTCAAGTGTGACCGTACCTTAAGTTTTTTCTTATTATACCCTTTACCAAAAAAGGGTATATATAGGTTTATCATTCCGTTTGTAATTTCTATAATATCGATGTTGACAAGAGTGAATGTAAAATATATCTTAACCACAGAGTGTAGAGTAAAATATTCAACTATTGCTAATATCGAAAATAAAATAATTGAATCAAATTCTTTAATCGAAAAATACTGAAAGGTCACTTACTATTAATTGCTTTAGAGAAAAAAATATCAGAAAACAAATATGTATGTATGTATCTGTATACTATATATATATATATGTACGTACGTTGGTAAAGGGTATATAAGATTCGGCACAGCCGAATATAGCACTCTTACTTGTTTTTTTTAGAAATTGTTTTTATAGATTCTTAACGATAAAGATGTACCTTTATCGAGTTGCAGAACAAGGAAAATGACTATAAATATAAAAAAATTCCCTTATTTAAGTCCGCAGAAAGTTGTAACAATTTTTGAGTTGCCTTATCAGTTGTTAAATGTACATTTTGAAAAACTTTTTCATAAAAAGAATCTTATGTTTGAATTCCTGAAAAGCTTGGGTAGATTGATATTACGTCAGACTTTAATAAATTAAAAATAAATTTATCATTCGTGTTGAATATTTGAAACAGCTTAATAAAATCTTACGTGGTGCTAGATGGTGTCCTTAGAAAATTTTGCCTTTCTTGCAAACAAATAGACCACCTTTGTGCAAATTCGGCAGATGGAGAAAAGTTTGAATTTAAGTAAAGTATATCATCAGATTTTTCTAAAAAAAACTTGTTTTAAATACAATATGCTAGCAAGTATATCTCTTTTGTCATCTAACCAAAACTCGCAGAACTTTTTGATTATTTTAGAGATTATGTTCTTCTTTGCAAAAATCCAAACTCAGAACACACTTTGCTCGTTTACTTTAATTCTCCATAAATTTAAACATAGATTCGAGCACATTCATGAATTCTGCTTCCACAACCGTGAACTTCCGGGTAGTAATGTAACTTTCTAATAGATTCAAAAACTTAATTGGTAGATATGCTTTCAATTTAAACAAGTAAGAGTGCTATATTCGGCTGTGTCGAATCTTATATACCCCTTACCAACGTATGTATATGTAGTATACAGATACATACATACATAAGTATCTACATATTTGTTTTTGTGATAACAGTTATAATTTTTTGTTATAGTGCAATTTTTAGTAAGTGACCTCTCGGTTGTCTTCGACTAAAGAATTTGCTTAAGTAAAGATCTTACAAAAACATAAAATAATAATTTAAATTTTTCTGGTCTTAATAAGAGTACTAACTTATTTCCTTTCAAAATATTGAATATATTTAATTACCAAGGAAATAACTAGATTTATTTAATTAGTTTTAAATATAAAAAAAGTGTACTTTTCCCAACCCTGGAATCATCCTTTTCGATTTTTTTGGTTCCTCATACCAATCTTGTTCTTTAAAAAATATATAAAATATATTAAGTGAACAAAGAAAAAAATAAATAAGGAAAATACTTGTTTTATTTAGTTAGTTAGTTTTAGAATATCAAAATTAATCCAGTAAGTGCGACTTTGACTCGCGCACGAATTTTTTTAATGTGGCGTTTTTGTTTTGGTTAAGTTTATTATTTCAGTTTAAGCGATTTTTTTTAGTTTTGTCGCTTTTTTCTCGTTTTGGCGATTTTTTCTCTTTTTAGGGATTTATTTTTTATTTTGGCTATTTTTTTCATTTTGACGATTTTTGTTCTGTTTTTGGGGTTTTTTTTATTATGGCGATTTTTTTATTTTGGCGATTTTTTCCGTTTTAGGAATTTTTTTTGGAAAATTTTTTCTTTTGGCGATTTTTTTTCATTTGGCGATTTTTTCTGTTTTTGGGGTTTTTTCATGTTGGCGATTTTTTTTCCGTTTTGGGGATTTTTTTATTTTGATGATTTTTCCGGTTTTTCGCGATTTATTTTAGTCTTAGACATTTTATTTTAATTTTGTGCTTTTTTTTTGTTTTGGCGACTTTTTTTGTTTCTTGCGATTTTTTTTCGGTTCGGCGATTTTATAATTTTTTCATATTTTAGTTTTCAAGAGTTTTGCTCTTACGGTTTCCAAGATACAGCAAGTATCAAAATTGCATAAGCTGATTAGAATTTTTTGAAATTTTAGTGTTAATTGTTGTAGTCTGTATAAAAATTCACTAAACTTACAAATTTCAATACATATGTACATACAATTGTATATATATTACATGGGTTTTTAATATTTTTCGTTGCTCGTTTTCGAACGCCCTTTAATTTTTAACTCTCATGTATTTGTTGTTGCAGCGGCCAAAGGTGTACATACTGTGTCCAAATTTCAGGTCCGTAGCTCTAACGGTTCCCGAGAAAATACCCTGTGATAGACAAACTGACCTTCCTTTTCACCTTTGGTGTACGGAACCCTAAAAAGGTTAAATTTTCCAGCTGTGGAGCGTGGTTATTATTTTTCACATTTTTTTTACTCAACTTTTCTTTCCAAAACATAAAATATATTTATAAATGAAAATATAAAAAAAATATTAGACCTAGTTAATTTTATATATCACAAAAACTGTACGTTTCCGAACCCTTGAATCATAATTTAACATTTTTCTGATTTCTTACACCAATCTTTTTCTTTTAAGAATTTAAGATATTTTAAATTTATAAATAAAAAGGAAAAATTAGTTTTAGTAGGCTATTTTTATATAACAAAATAGTTAAAGTTCCCAACCCTGGAAACGCCTTTTTGATTTTTTGAATTTTTTGTTCATATTTTTAATACAAATTTTATTCGTACTGAAATATAAAATAAGTTTATTTAACAAAAAGAAATAAAAAAAATTGTGTTATCTAGTTACTTTTATATGGCAAAATCGAGTTTCAGTTTTCCAGCTCTACAACCGTCTGCTCGATTTTGGTGATTTTCAATACCAACCTAAGTTGAAACATTTCTGATACACCAGTCAAAGAACGAAGTCGCTAGCTTTTCTGGGAGCTTCCGAAAACCGATTTTATGTACACCAGACGGACGGACGGACGGACGGACAGACGGACAGAACGACATCACTTATAAGGACCCATAACGTATATATTTTATGGGTCGCATATGAATATTATGAAAATTACACACGGAATGACAAACGTATGTATATATACCCTTTTCAATTTTTGGTAAAGGGTATAAAAATAAGCTTAGTAGGCTTTGAAACTGATACAAAACCCAGCAAATAATTTATATTCAGGTGAACTCATATTATTTTTCTACATCCTTATACAATTAGAAATCCATCGGATAACAATAAAAGTATTTCCAAGGCTAAATGAAAATTAAAACATTAATTGAACTTTAAAGAAATTTATTATTTGACATATTGTCAGAAGTGTACATACAATAATTGAAATTTATTTATTATTGCCAAACCGAAAAAAAATCGCCAATACGAAAAAAGCGCAAAATCAAAAAAGATATCTAAAACTAAATTAATTGCCAAAAACCAGAAAAATCGCCAAAATGAAAAAAAAACGCCAAAAACAAACAAAAAAATCGCCAAAACGAGAAAAAAGCGAAAAAACTAAAAAAATAGTTTAAACTGAAAAAACGCCAAAAGTAAAAACGCCAAAGTGAAAAAACACTCAAAACCGAACGTACGGAACCCTTTATACCGTTTCATTTCCCTGAAACCGTTCCTTTGTCCTGAACAAATTTGAAAAAATTCTTTAGGAATAATTCTTTTTGATATTGTATAACGTGACGTCGTTTTTGACAACTGGAATAAGGGTGTAATGTAAAATATTTCTTAAATACAAAACAAATATGTACTTACATATGTATGTGCTTATCTACACTGCATACACGCACTTTGGTGAAGGGTATATAAGATTCGGCACAGCTGAATATAGCACTCTTACTTGTTTTATTTTATAATTGAGACGCTTAGTGCAATAAGTCCGTAAGCCACATGTAATCAAAAATTGATTTTATGTGCTCAATCTATTGCTAGGTACCATAGCTTTATATGCTAAAAAGAATTTTAGTAAATTAGATTATTTTGGCGGTATCATTATAAAATCTCCTACTTCCAAAATGATATATTTTTATTTTGTTTTCCTCAATAACTCTGTAAGCCACAATTACACAGATGTTGCTAATAACACATTAAATGACCTTACAAAAAAATCCACTGAAGATATTAAAATAATAAGATGATTATAAATATAACATCATTAATGCCATACATTGTACCAGCCCTACAGAAAATTTGGTCGTCCGATAACTGGAGAAAATGTGGGTGTTATCAAAAGTACGGAGTAGTGTATGGTGAAAAAATCATACCGTTTAAATGATGACATATTGACCATTTTCGTGATGTATCGTCTTGATCTTGAGAAAATTTAATTCGGACTCGGTCTAGTATTGTAGTGCACGGCACTGAACATGTTCGATGTGGTCGAATACAGGACCTATCAAAAAGTGTAAATATTGTGTTAGTTGCTCCCTTCAATGTGACTCTGGAACCAGTCCCGTAGCTATACTTAAATATTAACCTAAGCTTAACTGGTATTTATACTTTTGAGATATTAGTGGCCCTGTGGTCGAGTGGGTAGTGTGCCAGCCTATGAGGTTGTCGGTTCGAATCTCAAAAAATTTTCAGATTAAAAATAAAATGTCATTGCATTTATAACAAAAAAAATTTATAAGCGTTAATTGTTACAGTTAAATGTCAAAATTACATTTATAAATAATTTATATTTATATTATTATACACCGAATAGGTTCCTATGGGATAGTTCAGTGACAAGTCACAAGGTGCATACAAAGTATCAATTAACCCCATCCTAGGCCATCCCCATGTAAAAGTGACTGGTCCGCTTCAAAGGAAGTGTTAGAAATCGCACTGGTCCCTATCACTTGGGGACCGGTCACGTGACTAGTCTTGTGTCAGTTCCATTTACTGCAGGGAGTTAATCACAATTTCTACAATAATTTGGAGGCTGAACATGCCTTCAGTGAAGTAGATGTTGTAGAAATTTTTTAGATATTGTTATCATTATTAGTATTTGCTTTTTTCTATAATTTTTAAAATCTTTGCATTAATAAATTTGATAAATATTTTAATATACAATAATAAAGAATTTTGTTATTGCAACAACTTTGTAAGCCACAGAAAAATATTACAAATATTGCTTTTGAAATAAAAATATGTTTAAAATAAATCTAGGCAGTAACAATGTAAGTCACAATTTTTTATTAAAAATGGTACTTCCAATTAGGGATGGGCAAAAAATATCGATATACCGAAATATCGATATTTGAGAAAATAAATATCGATATATATCGTCGATGTTTCAAAAACCGATATATCGATACATCGATTCTTGTTTACGAGTATCGGGTTTCGATACTTTTAAGAGCTATAGCCGTTTTTTAACTACGATATTGGCATTACTACTACATAGTGATGCGAAGAGAAGAAAGAGAAATTTCATAATAACAGCCCAGGCTCATCTATAAGCTGACCTCAGGCCAGGTGACTTTTATTTGTTAACTAAGCTAAATGCCAAATTTGTATACGATATATTTATATAAGCCTAAAGGCAGAATTAGTTTTTATCTTCTGTTCTGTTACGATTAGAGTTTTTCCCGGGATTCCAATTTTAAAATTTTCCAGGGATTTTTCCTGCGGGATCCCGGGAAATAATAAAACAAATAGTTGACTACTTTACATATAGAAAACAACTGTTTTCACTTTTGCATTTGTGAAAATTTATTGCGAGAAGCGTTTTTTCTAACAAATTTTATATTTAAAGATATATTTTGTCACATAAATTGATGTTTTAAGCAGGAACATAACATTTATAAGAGAAATGGCGAAAGTTTTTATAACCTTTATTGAATTTAAATAATGTTTATAATCGTAACCAATATAAGTGAGAAATATTTTTTTGTTATAAAACAAAAAAGTTTTTTGGTTATCGCTATAAGAATACACATCGTATTTTAGATGTAATGGATGCATTTCTAGGGTAAGATATTAAAATGTGTTTGGAAAAGTTAACAAAACGGTCATAATAATATATGGATATGTCACGATAATGGTTAATAATAACCTAAAGTAGATAATGTTATTTTCTAGTAATATTTTCTTCAGAAAGAAAAAACAATGATTTTCGGTTCCTGGTTGTAAAGTAATTTATTGAAATCATTATTCTATTTTTTTGTTTGTTTTTAATAAAATTGTTTTACATGGCAAACTCATTTGTAAGGACGATTTTCAAGAACGAATCTACTGATCTGTTTTGAATCTCAAACCTCGAGTATATTTTATTTTATATTTGTTTTAGTAACTATTCTGTTATTATACCCTTTACCAAGAAAAATGGTAAAAGGGTATATATAGGTTTGTCATTCCGTTTGTAATTTCTATAATATCAATAAGCGATCCATAAAATATATATATTCTGGATGTACAAGTTGGAATGGACAGATACATTACAATTTTAAAGCGCGGGCGAAGCCCAAATTCTACTAAAATTGCATCTGCTCCAAAAGTGTATAGGGATAACAGCGCAGCCTCAATTAATCGCCAAAACCGCTTTAAAATTCTTCAAGATGACAACGACAAACCCGAGGTATCCTCGAACAAAACATCCAAGCCGCCACCAATCTACTTGAGACAAAAAAATTCAAATGCCCTTATTAAAAAATTAATTTCGGACATTGGTGAGAATAAATTTCACATTGTTCCAATAAAACGTGGCAACATCGATGAAACTAAAATCCAAATTTATGACGAAAAAGATTTCCGCAAAATGGTTGCTGAATTTGAAAAAAGTAAAACAAGCTTCTACACATACCAGCTTAAGAGCGCTAAAGGCATGCAGATCGTATTGAAGGGCATAGATTCTTATGTTGTCCCCGAAGAAATAAAAGATGCACTTGTCCTCCAGGGGTTCAAGGTAAAAAATGTGTCCAATATAATAAATAGAGAAAAGATTCCCCAACCCCTATTTCGTGTTGAACTTGAGCCTAATGATATACAATTGAAAAAAAATGAGACGCATCCAATTTATAATTTAAAATACCTCTTGTACCGAAAAATCACAGTTGAAGAGCCACATAAGCGTTCAGGTCCTGTACAGTGCCATAATTGCCAAGAATATGGCCATACAAAAACATACTGCAATTTACCCTCTGTTTGTGTTGTGTGTGGCGAATTAAACGGCACCGCTAGCTGCAACAAACCAAAAGATCAAAGTGATAAAAAATGCAGTAATTGTGGACGTAATCACACCGCTAACTACAGAGGTTGTCCTGTGTACTCTTTTGTAAAGAAGACTATGGTGCAAAAACCTAAATTAGCTCCAGCTCAATCAGCAAACGCTTACTCTGCCACTTTTCTGCAAATGAGCCAACCAGTTACTTCCCGTGTATCGTATGCAGATGCTGCTAAGGCTAGTTCTATTCCGACACAAAATGTTTCACCGCAAAATAATTCAACAAATACAAACTCAAACTTTAATTTTAATCGCCTTGAAGCCACTATTGAAAATCTTGTGCAAACTATAAACAATTTTACAACAAATATGACTAGCATGATGCAAGAAATGTTGCGAATGCAGAATACTCTGCTTCAAGCAATACTTAATAAGCCATGAACACGTTAACAATATGTTTCTGGAACGCAAACGGCATTCGCCAACATAAAAATGAACTTGAGCACTTCCTCACGGAGAAAAATATTGATATAATGTTAGTATTTGAGACTCATTTGACTTCGAGAAGTCTTTTTAAAATTTATGGCTACACTATATATGATACAAAGGACCCTAGAGGAAGGGCTTGCGGTGGATCAGCAATTCTAATAAAGTCAAGACTCAAGCACAATGTTCTTGATAACATTTTTGAAGAATACCTACAAGCAACAAAGATTGGCATTGAAAGTTTTTGTTCAAATTTCGTTATATCATCAATTTACTCCCCTCCCAGATTTTCAATCACTGAGAATCAATATGAGGATTTCTACAAATCTCTGGGACCTTGTTTTGTAGCAGCTGGAGACTACAATGCGAAACATACGTTCTGGGGTTCGCGCCTTGTTACACCCAGAGGTCGAGCATTGTTCAACACTATTTCAAAAATGGGCTTGGATGTCATTTCGAGTGGGGAGCCCACTTATTGGCCTACTGACATACAAAAAATTCCGGATGTTATAGATTTTGGTGTCATAAAAAATATCTCTAGGGATTTAATTCAAGTTCAAGCTTCTCTTGATCTCTCGTCCGATCACTCCCCGACGATCATCACAATTTGTAGCCCATTAAGAAGTAACTTACCTGACCCATATGTGAAGATGATCAATCGTGTAAATTGGCTGGGGTTCAAAAAATATCTCAGCAGTCATTGTACGGAAAACATTGAATTGTTATTCATATTTAATGCTATTTTACGACTGGAGTATTATCCACACAACTGGAGACTTGCCAAGGTTAAAATGATTCCAAAGCCGGGCAAAGATATAACAAAGGCTGAGTCATATAGGCCAATAAGTCTACTATCTACAATGTCAAAGCTTTTCGAAAAACTGCTCAAAACAAAATTGTCCCCAATTCTAATTAGTAGTGGGTGCATACCAGACCATTAATTTGGTTTTAGAAGTCAGCATAGCACCATTGAACAAACTCACAGATTGGTTCAATTTATAAGAAGAACTTTTGAGGAAAAAAAGTATTGTTCTGCGCTGTTTATAGACATTTCCCAGGCATTTGATAAAGTGTGGCATGAAGGCCTAATATTAAAATTGAAGACTTACTTTCCAATAAACATTTTAAATCTTTTGGAAAGTTACATTATTTTCCGTAAGTTCACTGTTGCGGAAGGAGACTTTACAAGTAGGCCTGAAACAATTTCATCTGGTGTGCCACAGGGGAGTATACTGGGACCAGTTTTATATTTAATTTATACTTGTGATATGCCTGTGAGCAGTAGTATCCATACTTCCACATTTGCCGACGATACAGCCTGCCTTAGTATGCATGAAAACCCTGATGAGGCATCCCGCAAACTCCAGGAACACATTAGCCAGATGGAGCTTTGGTTAAACTTATGGAGAATCAAGGTAAATGAACAAAAGTGTGTTCAAGTAACATTTACTTTACGAAGAGATACTTGTTCCCCCATTCGGATTAACAATCAAGTTGTTTCTCAACATTCACATGTGAAATATCTTGGTATACACCTTGATCGACGACTTACATGGAAACACCACATTGATTCTAAGTTAACTCAAATGAAACTTAAACTAACTCAGGTACATTGGCTGATTGGTCGAAATTCAACACTTAGCCTAGACTGTAAACTTTTAATATACAAGTCACTTTTAAAGCCAATATGGTGCTACGGAATTCAACTATGGGGCACTGCTTCAGCTTCAAATGTAGAGAAAATTCAACGCAGGCAAAATAAAATTTTACGCATGATAACATCGGCTCCATGGTACATCAAAAATTCAAATATACATCGTGATTTGAATATGCCACTAGTGACTGAAGAAATTGCAAAATCCGCTTGCCCGTAATATTTTGAACTTTACTGGACACATCCGCCTAAAAAAGAGGGACACAATGGCTCTTATTCACAGCACTCCAGGTGGGATTTCTTGAAAATACTTTTATTTTTTTCCTTTTGATTATCACTACTTACATATGTATTATATATAACTACTACTAAGCTTATGTCCGACATTGGTCGGGCCTAATTATATTTTTTAGATTTAAGATTTGAATACTTATTGTTAGTTCATATATGAAGATTCAATAAATAAAAAATCATGCATTGAAAAAAAAAATATATATTCTGGATCCTTATGCATAGGGAAGACGAATAAGCGATGTCCGTCTGTCCGTCTGTCCGTCTGTCTGTACGTGAAATCGGTTTTTTGAATCTCCCAGAAAAGCTAGAGACTTCGTTCTTAGACTGGTGTGTCAGAAATCTTCCAAAATAGATTGGTATTGAAATTCAGCAAAATCGAGCAGACGATTGCAGAGCTGGAAAACTTAAACTTTATTTTGCCATATAAAAGTAACTACCGAAAACAAATTTTTATTTTTTTAATAAATGAACTTATTTTACACTTCAGTACGACTAAAATTGGAATTTTAAATTAAAAAAATATAAAAAAATTAAAAAGACGTTTCCAGGGTTGGAAAACTTTAACTTTTTGTGTTATTTAAAATTAACTATGTCTAAAACTACGCAGGGTATTTTCTCGAGAACCGTAGAAGCTAGAGACCTGAAATTTGGACACAGTGTGTAGACCTTTGGCCGCTCCAACAACAAATACATGAGAGTTTGTAAATTAAAGGGTAATTTCCAATAATATACATACAATTGTATGTATGTATGTATGTATATACACTTGAAATTTGTACAGTTAGTGTATTTTTATTCAGACTACAAAAATTAACACTAGAATTTAAAAAAATTTAACCTAAAGGGTGTACCATCAGTTAATGCAATTTTGACAACTTGCTGTATCTTGGAAACCGTAAGAGCAAAACTCTTGAAATTTTCAAAATCGGTAAAACTAAAAAATCAAAAAATTATAAAATCGCCAAACCGAAAAAAATCGCCAAAAGCAAAAAAAAAATCGCCAAAACGAAAAAAAAGCACCAAATTACAAAAAAAGGCTAAGACTAAAATATATCCCGAATAACCGGAAAAATTGCTAATATTAAAAAAAATCGCCAAAATGAAAAAAAATCACCAAAATGAAAAAACCCAACATGAAAATAAATCCCCAAAATGAAAAAAAAATCCCCAAAATGAAAAAAAAATCACCAAAATGAAAAAAATCTCCAAAATGAAAAAAGCCCTAAAAACAGAAAAAGATCGCCAAAATGAAAAAACCCAAAACAGGCAAAAATCGCCAAAATGAAAAAAAAATCGCCAAAATGAAAAAAATCTCCAAAATGAAGAAAAAGCCCCAAAAACAGAAAAAAATCGCCAAAATTAAAAAAAAATTGCCGAAATGAAAAAAATCGCCAAAATGAAAAAACCCCCAAAAAACAGAAAAAAATCGCCAAAATGAAAAAAAGCTCAAAAACAGAAAAAAATCGTCAAAATGAAAAAAAAAAATCGCCAAAACGAAAAAAAACCCAACAACAGAAAAAAATTTCCAAAATGAAAAAAAAGCCCCAAAACAGAAAAAAATCGCAAAAATTAAAAAAATCGCCAAAACGAAAAAAATATCGCCAAAACGAAAAAAACCCCAAAAAACAGAAAAAAAATCGCCAAAATGAAAAAAGCCCAAAAACAGGAAAAAATCGCCAGAAAGGAAAAAAATCGCCAAACTGAAAAAAACCCCAATATAGGAAAAAATCGCCAAAATGGAAAAAGAATCGCCAAAATGAAAAAAATCTTCAAAATGAAAATAAGCTCCAAAAACAGAAAAAATTGCCAAAAATGAAAAAAAACCGAAACTGAAAAAAAAAACTTCAAAAAAGCAAAAAAGCCACATTAAAAAGTGCTCAGAACCGAATGTACGTAACCCTTCGTGCGCGAGTCAAAGTCGCACTTTACTGAATTTCTTAATATTAAAGGAATTAAATGAAACTAAGTTTTTTCTTATTTAGTTTTTGCTTCGTTCACTTAACATATTTTATGTATTTTTTAAAGAACTAGATTGGTATAAGGAATTAGAAAAATCCTAAATTATGATTCCAGGGTTGGAAAACTTACACTTTTTGTGTTATGTAAAATTAAATAGTTCTAAAAATGTGTTTCTTTTCCTTTATAAATTGAATATATTTTATGCTTCTGAAAGAAAAGTTTGGCGTATAGAATTTGAAAAATGAAAATTACAGCTCCAAAGATGGAAACTTTGATTTTTTTTTTAATATTAAAGTATGAAATTAATTTTTTTTATTTCTTTGTTCACTTAACACACTTTATTAATTTTTTAAATCAGAAAAATCTAAAAGGTTGATTCCAGGGTTGCTAAAATTTATTGCGTTTCCACCAAGGAATGTGACTGTGAGCTGTAGAAATTCTTTATAATCAGCGCGAATTTGATCTTTTTGTAAATTTTGATAGCAGACATGTTTGACTTCATCACAATCCTCTTCGCTTATTTTTGAACGGACAATTTCGTCGTCGAGACCGCATTTGAATGAAGTTTGATTGAGATTGTCCCAAGCTTCCGCAAACCGATTGAAAATAGGAACTTCGGGTGCACTGGTCGCTGAGTATTTCAAGTCAAAAACACTTTTCAAGACAATTTCGAAAATATGATGACGACATGGAAGTTTGATTAATTTCCGCTGTAAATATTGTTGTAAGAATGCGATTGCACCATTGTTAGGACCAGTGTTTGAAGAAGTAGTGTCGAAACTAATCGCACCAACGCGATCAATGATATTCCAACTAATTAAAGCATTACGAACAGCGCCCGCAATATTCTCTCCCGTGGCGGGTTCTACAATTGCTGCACTGAGAAATTTTTCGGTGCCTTTATAACTGACGAGAATTGCGATTCGCTCAACTTTTTTTTTACCAACTATTGCTTCCATTAATTTGCCATCCCAATGAACAACTAATGATTGTGCACTATTTATCTACGGAAAAAAAATATATATATAATTAAAATTAAACCAAAAATAAAGTAAATTACGTATTCGACGAACTCGGCCTGAATCTTCTCAAATTCTTTTTCACGGTGCTTTCTTCGTAAATTTTGGAGAGACGTTCGATTGACAACATGCTCATCAACGTTGACACGCAAGGCTTCTGCCACTGCCATTATTATATGTATTGCTTTTCTATCGGAAACCTTAGCATCATCCAGAACGGCTGAAAGACGTGGTGTTATCAATTGCGTACGGCCTCTTCTTTCCTCTGGTTGAGTGTCATAATCGTCCACGTCCATTGTTGGATCGTTGTCGTCGGAAATATTATCGCTTTCACTAGCGCTATTGTTTTCTTCAATCGCTGAATGAAATCATAAAAGAAGTTAGGAATTCATTCATTCCAATAATTGATATGTATTATACAATGCAAATTAAAAATATTTACCAATATCTACGTTTTGAGACTCATCGTGCTTTCGCTTTCGTGACTCTTCTCTTGCTCTTCGCTCCTGCGATCGCTTTTCACGGCTGAATAAATGCATATCGACTCCGATCATGCATCCGAGGCGCCCTTTTTGTCTTTGTTTCAATAAAAATTCCCGATCATCTTCAATGCGAATCATCTGCAACGCGTTGTTGTGAGCAATGTCGAAGAGATTGTCCAAATTTTCGAGAAATTCTGCCCGATCTTTGTTCGCTTTCCCTTTCGACGACTTTTTAGAAACACGTCGCCATTCATTGTACAGTTTTATCAATTTATCAGCACATTTGTACAAATCACGGGCTTGTAGCCAAAAAAGGGATGCAGCGTTCACTGCCAATCTTGCACTTTCTTTCTGCGATAATTTGGCGAATCGAATATTATAAAAATAGACTTGCAATACTTGTCGATTAGAGGGTAATTTAGCTCCATTTATTTGATGTGTCACATTGCCAATCAAATATATTTGACGTAATACTTTATCAGACGTACGAGTAATCAATCACTTTTGATGTGGTTGGTTCCATTTCGGCAAAGGTTGATGGTTCGTCCGACTTTATATTATCAAGCTGCAAATCAAAAATGCAATCTTGGTTACAGACAATTTAATTATTATATTAATTATTGCCAATTAATGGTAATTTAATTGGCAATTCAATTAAATATTAAAAATCAACAACTAAAATTAGTTTTATGTATTAAAATTTAAGTATTTCAATAAAAAAATTGATTTTTCCCATATATTTCGATTTTTTAAACTTTAAGTCTTGGGCGGCAGGCTCAAACGTTCTCCGATCGCTACCAAATTTTAATGCTAAGCATTTGGTATCAAAAGGAAACTTTTTCCGCCCAGCAATCGGAAATCTATTTTTAGTGGCCAGTCTAATGGACACGTCATAGTTATACTTCTAAAATGCTTCTTAAGGGTGTTTAAAGTAGTAAACTTTAAAATGCCGATTTTTATTGGTTTATTTTAAACTTAAAAGTCGATTTATTCAATATTTTGTTTTTGTGCCTTACAGAGTTATTTCACTAATGCCCGTAATTTCTACCCATAGATATCTACTAGTGTAAACATACCTATCGTGTAAGTCAAATTTTATAAGGCAAACTCGTAGGTAAAAAGCTTAGGTATATTATCTGTGTGTAGAAATTACGGGCATAAGCGTCTGCAATTAATTGCATTAGTTTTTAATCGGATTTCTTAAATGAAATTTTGTGTACGAATGTAAGCTATTCAAATAATTGATTCGCATTTTCTCTCAAAATGACGAATGAAATGCCTTTTAGTTCGTCTTTAACTAATTGTCCAAAGAAATATTTCAATAAATACAACTAACTCAGCTGTTTAAAATCTTAAAAAGAATTATTTTAATTATTTAATTTATTTCACTTTTTTGAATCAATGGAGTATGAATATGAACTTTGCATGCTGTATAGGGAATATTTACTCATACATGTATGAAAATTTATGAATATATATTATCACATATCGCTCATTTACTTAAATAGTGTCACAACTAAAAACTACTTTTGCAGAAAACGCGCTTAGCTCAGTGAATACATGGAAATTATTGTTTTCTCTCGTGGTGATAGTAAAAGCTATTTGTATGAAATTTTTACAGAAGATCAAATACGAAACGCTGAATGCGTTTTTTTTTTATTTATGGCACTATTGAAGTAACTGAGCGATATGTACATACATATACCCTAATTTTTTGGAACCGAACCATATATGGGATATCATATATGCTCCATACATATTTTTTTAAATGGGATGCCATATATTTGAAATTAAAAATTGTTTTGCTAGCAGTAAATATTATTATGACTGCCTATTTGCTTCATTTTATGATCTTATTCATTTTAAAGCTTCAGCGAAGTCTAGGCATTTCCTACAAAGAGTTCTTCAGTATTTTTTGTTTGCTTAAAAATGAAGTTGCAAGTTCATCTATTTTTCTTCTTATTTTTTCAGTTTTCAGAATATTATGGTCGAATTGTTTGTTATTAAGAACTGACTGAATAATTTCCCATCAAATATTGCAAATAGAACAAGGTCTACTTATAACGAGAATGTAAACAATTTCCCAGTTTTCTAAGGAAATCACAGTGTATATGTGTATGTGTGTGTGTGTGTGTATGTGTTAAATTTTTTCATTTTCAACAATTTTCCTTGCACAATAAACTCCTTTGTGTTGTTTAAGTCTTTGTTAGTTATGTTGGTTTTGTCTTGTCCTGTTTGTATGTATGTAGTTATGTCAAGGAAAGTGCATGGGTGTGTGTGTACGTATGTTTTGGAATATGAATCTATTCGTATTATGATTTAGAAACTCTTTAGAAATTTGATTGAAGTCTTACACATACAATGATATGAGCACATGTACATACATACAGCATTTATTTATTTATGATCATAGATTGTGCATGATACAATAGACAATATGCAAATAGATAGAGATATGTATATGTATGTACATTTATATATGTATACATATCGCACACTAAATCATAAAGAGTCACAACTCAATATTATAAAAGTGCTTTTGCTTGTTTATAAACCAGTTAATTGAAGAAATCTATAACGACCTCAACAATTTCTTTTGCAATACAGTCTTCTTGAAGAATATAAAATACCGTTATGCTTTGGTTGTAACTTCTCAGCATCTGAAATTTTTTGAGTTGTGACTCTTTATGATTAAGTGTTCGATATGGGCTCGTGTGTACATTTTAAAGAAAACCTTACAAACACTCATATTGTGTATACAAAGAAGATTTTCCGAGTACATAGTTCAAAAAATTTCATTTGTGAAGAGGATGAAAACAAGAAGTCAATTTTTCTTAACAGTTTATTGCTCTCACTTCTTCCTTCTGTTCATCGAATATATTTCACCTTTCACAACATGCAATAAAAATGATTTAAATTTAACTATCGTTCTTTTGAAAATACAACCTCTTGTTTGCGAAATTGTGAAAACAACAACAATGTGAAGAATTTTTTTTTGTTATTATTATGAGAAAAATTAAGTTTTATATAGAAAATTGCGAGTAATAAGAAATTTTAATATTCTCTTTATTTTAACACTATACTGGTTTATATTTTATTACTTTAAAACAAGTGGTTTCAATATATGGATATATGTACATTAGAGCGACTCAACTTGTATGGAAGGGAAAAAAGTGATTTTGTTACCCCTCTGAAAATAAAGCTTGATATATTTTGTGATGATACCCAAAATATTTAGGTTTTAGCATTGACCATCCGTGAGCTGGACCATTTTTAAAAAAGTTATTATACCCTTTACCAAAAAAATGGTAAAAGGGTATATATTTACATATGTATATGTAAGTTTGTCATTCCGTTTGTAATTTCTATAATACCAATAAGCGACCCATAAAATATATATATTCTGGATCCTTATGCATAGGGAAGACGAATAAGCGATGTCCGTCTGTCCGTCTGACCTTCTGTCCGTCTGTCCGTCTGTCCGTCCATCCGTCTGTCCGTCTGTCCGTCTGTCCGTCTGTCAATCTGTCTGTACGTGAAATCGGTTTTCCGAAGCTCCCAGAAAAGCTAGAGACTTCGTTCTTAAACTGGTGTGTCTGAAATTTTCCAATATAGATTGGTATTGAAATTCAGCAAAATCGAACAGACGATTGCAGAGCTGGAAAACTTAAACTTTACTTTGCCGTATAAAAGTAACTACCGAAAACAGATTTTTATTTTTTTTTAATAAATAAACTTATTTTATACTTCAGTACGAATAAAATTGGAATTTTAAATAAAAAAATATATAAAAAAATTAAAAATACGATTCCAGGGTTGGAAAACTTTAACTTTTTGTGTTATGCAAAATTAACTATGTCTAAAACTATGTCCGTCACAGGGTATTTTCTCGAGAACCGTAAGAGCTACAGACCTGAAATTTGCACACAGTATGTAGACCTTTAGCTACAACAACAAATATATGAGAATTGGAAATTCAAGGGTGTTCCAAAACGAGCAATGAAAAATGTTAAAATCCCATGTAATATACATACAATTGTATGTATGTATGTATATACACTCGAAATTTGTAAGGTTAGTGTATTTTTATACAGACTACAAAAATAAACACTAAAATTTCAAAAAATTTAAATTAAAGGGTGTTCCATCAGTTAATGCAATTTTGACAACTTGCTGTATCTTGGAAACCGTAAGAGCAAAACTCTTGAAATTTTCAAAAACGTTAAAACTAAAAAATCAAAAAATTATAAAATTGCCAAACCGAAAAAAATCGCCAAAAAACAAAAAAATCGCCAAAACGAAAAAAAGCACCAAATTAAAAAAAATCTAAGACTAAAATTAATCGAGAAGAATCGGAAAAATCGCCAAAAAGGAAAAATATCACCAAAATGAATAAAAATTAACAGAATGAAAAAAAAATCGCCAAAATGAAAAAACCCCCAAAAACAGAAAAAAACGTCACAATAAAAAAAAACGCAAAAATGAAAAAAACCCCAAAAACAGAAAAAAGTCGCCAAAACGGGCAAAAAAAAACTTAAAAAAAGCAAAACCGCCACTTTAAAAAATTTCTCAAAACTGAATGTACGGAACCCTTCGTGCGCGAGTCAAAGTCGTACTTTACTGAACTTATTTTGATATTAAAGTAACTAAATAAAACTAGTATTTTCCTTATTTCTTTTTCTCTTTGTTCACTTAACATATTTTATATATTTTTTAAGGAACAAGATTGATATAAGAAACCAAAAAAAATCTAAAATGATTATTCCAGGGTTGGGAAAAGTACACTTTTTTATATATAACACTTATTAAACAAAGCTAGTTATTTCTTTGGTAATTAAATATATTCTATACTTTAGAAAGAAATAAATTAGTACTCGTATTAAAACCAGAAAAATTGAAATTATGGTTCCAGAGTTGGAAGTAAAAAAAAAAAAATTGGGTAAAAAATAACCAAAAATAATTATTTTTTCAGTTAAACTTATTTCATATTTTAAAAGGATCTTTACTTAAGCAAATTCTTTAGTAGAAAAAAACTAAGAGGTATCTTACTAAAAATTGCACTATAACAAAAAATTATAAATTTTGTCACAAAACAAAATTTTTTTGTATGTATGTACTTATGTATGCATCTGTTTACTACATAAACATACGTTGGTAAAGGGTATATAAGGTTCGGCACAGCCGAATATAGCACTCTTACTTGTTTTATTTTTATTTTGTTTGAAAATTTCCTGTATATAGCTAAATTATTTCTATTAACTTTTCTTTGCAGGTAATGGGTTTATATTAAACAAACGTTTTTTGTAAGTATGAAAAATCTAACATAAGTGTTGACGAGATAAATTCATATAATTTTATTTAATTTTTCAATCAACATATACATATATATGTGTACATTAGGGTCGATTTTTTTTTTTCAAAATCATATAGTAAAAGCGTAATTTACATGAAATTTTAAGACAATGTTCAAAAAAAAAATTGTGATATCATGAATCAATTTACTTTGAAACATTTGAATATAATCCAGCAGTTTATATTGACGGGCACCACGCGCAGTATTCCGAATATATGAACGCTGATTATTAAGATGTAGCGCACGTCAAAATCAAAATTTTTACCCGTTTTAGTAGTGTTTGCCAGAATAATTGCAATTCATTTTGGTGTAGTTATTTCCTTAGATTTTATCATGTAGTTTTGTTTCGTCAGAAACTTAGCCAAATTTAATTAAAAAAAATTAAATGTATCAAAAATATTTAGGAAAACTTCATCGTAGGGGTAAAAAAAAGTATTCTTCATGGTAAGTTATAATTCAGAAAAAACATTAAACTAAAATTACAAATTTCGTTAGTAAAAATTAACAAGAAATTTATAAAATAATTAATTTTTTGCAGTTCTATAAAATAGTTTTATAAATTCAGCAGTGTATTTTAATAAAAAACATGGTTTTAGTCTTGTTTTTTTTTTGGATAACGAAGTATTAAGTGAAACGTACAAAGTGTTTATTGAATTTAATGATGAATCTTAGATAAATTCTTGTCTGAAAAAAGTTTTAGTTTTCTTTCTGTGTATTAGTCTGCTTTAAGTGAAAAATGTAATTTTAACAATTGCTACAAAGATTTTGCATACATAAACCCAATTCACAATCTTGTACACATGGTCTTGCATCGTAGGATTTGCAAAATGGTATAGTATATTGATACTCACCACTTAAGAATTCTTAGTGGTGAGTATCAATATACTATACCATTTTGCACATGCAACGATGCAAGACCATTTGCACAAGATTGTGAATTGGGCTATAATTTCATTATGAATCTTATGTAAAACCCTTTTTTGCAGTATGTGTTATCACACTTTTCAGTAGAGACTGAAGGCTCAGTTACCCGACTGCATTGTAAAGTAACTGCAACAGTAGGAAACAGCTGATCGATATTGTTATGTTAAAAGTAATGAAATTGATTATAGAGATGTAATGCAATGTAACCTACTTTTCATATAAAAATATCGATCAGCTGTTTCCTACGTTGCAGTTAATTTACATTACAGTCGGTAACTGAGCCTTAACGCTTCATCTGCACATGCAGGTAACTTGTTACAAGTTGCATGTACATATTAACAACCAACACATTGAATGAAATAATAAAAACGTTCGCAACTTGCTTGATTGATGAATTTTACAACAAATATGACTAGCATGATGCAAGAAATGCTGTGAATGCTGAATACGTTGCTACAAGCTTTGGTTAACAAACCATGAACACGTTAAAAATATGTTTCTGGAACGCAAACGGCATCCGCCAACATAAAAATGAACTTGAGCACTCCCTCACGGAAAAAAATATTGATATAATGTTGGTCTCTGAGACTCATTTGACTTCGAGAAGCCTTTTTAAAATTTATGGCTACACCTTATATGATTCAAAGGACCCGAGAGGAAGAGCATGCGGTGGATCAGCAATTTTAATTAAGTCAAGACTCAAGCACTTCATTCTTGACAACATTTGTGAAGAACATTTACAAGCAACGAATATTTGTGTCGAAAATTTTTGCACAAATTTTGTCATATCATCCTAGATTCGCAATTACTGAGGATCAATACGAGGATTTTTACAAATCTCTGAGCCCTTGTTTCGTAGCAGCTGGCGACTATAATGCTAAACACACGTTCTGGGGTTCGCGTCTTATTACACCCAGAGGTCGAGCGTTGTTCAATACAATTTCCAAAATGGGCTTGGATGTCATTTCGAGTGGGGAGCCCACTTATTGGCCTACTGACATACATAAAATTCCGGATGTAATAGATTTTGGCGTTATGAAAAATATCTCTAGGGATTTAATTCAAATTGAAGCTTCTCTAGATCTCTCGTCCGATCACTCTTCCACGATCGTTACAATTTGTAGACCATTAAGAAGTGACTTACCTCACCCATATGCGAATTTGATAAATCGTGTTAATTGGCTGCGATTTAAAAAATATCTTAGTAGTCATTGCACGGAAAATATTACGCTAAGAACACATGATGATATTGAATCTAACATTGCCAAACTTAATGAAAATATTAAACAGGCTGCTGAACATGCCACTACCTCCCATCCGCAGACTAGGGTAAATAGAATTTATTGTACGGATATTGAACGTCTCGTAAGTGAAAAAAGAAGAGCTAGAAGAGAATGGCAAAAGCACAGATGACCCCAACCTAAAATCAGATTTAAAGATTGTACTAGGCGACTCCAAGAGTTGCTTGCATTTGAAAACACTACACCAGCATCTAATTACTCTTTGTGGCGCGCTGCTAGAAACCTTAAAACACCCGTTGAGTTTAAACCACCTCTGCGCACATCTACAGGAGGTTGGGCAAGAAGCGATACTGAAAAAGGTAAAATATTTGGTGAGCATTTAAAATCCGTATTCACCCCAAACACGTGTTCTGGTGCTGTTGATTTGCCAAATGTAGTAGCGCTACCCCCTCGACAAATAAAATTTAAGACGTGTGATGTACAAAAAATAATTGCAGAACTCAACCCGAAAAAAGCCCCGGGTATTGATGGAATTAGTAACCAGATGTTGATGAAGTTGCCTCGTATAGCTATTAGAATCCTGTTATTCATTTTAAACGCTATTTTACGACTGGAGTATTTTCCAAACAGCTGGAAGCTTGCCAAGGTTAAAATGATTCCAAAGCCGGGCAAAGATCTTACCAAAGCTGAGTTATATAGGCCAATAAGTTTACTGTCAGCAATGTCAAAGCTCTTTGAAAAGTTACTCATGATAAAATTGTCCCCAATTCTAACTGATAATGAGTGCATACCGGATCATCAATTTGGATTTAGAAGTCAGCATAGCACCATTGAACAAACTCATAGATTGGTTCAATTTATAAGAAAAACTTTTGAAGAAAAATAGTATTGCTCTGCGCTGTTCATTGACGTTTCTCAGGCATTTGATAAAGTGTGGCATGAAGGCCTAATTTTAAAATTAAGGACTTACCTACCTATAAACATTCTAAATCTGCTGGAAAGTTACATTATTGCCCGGAAGTTCACTGTTGTGGAAGGAGACTTTATGAGTACGCCTGAAATAATCTCATCCGGTGTGCCACAGGTGAGTTTTGCATTTGATTTATACTTGTGATATGCCATTGAGTACCCAGTAAAAAAAGACACTCCAAAAAAGTCAAGCAAATGTAGAGTTTGCGATCTGGAAGTAGTGCAAATTTCGATCCGATCTAATGATTTTTACATAGGGTTGTCATTGCAAGAAGTTCTCTTTTTCGATGCCTAGTCACCGAATTGGAAGCGGTTTTAAGAAAAATGTAATTTTTTGTGTTCTATGATAATATTTTCATCTAGGAAAAATGGTTAATAGTTACCTATTTTAACAATTATTTTCTTTTTATACTAACTTAAACGCGAAACAGTATTTTCATGTAAATTTAAGCAAATAACTTTAAAATTTTAGACCAAAAATAGTTCATAAGTTTCTTAAAAAAAAACGATTTTTTTTAAATGCTGGTGAGTAATATCTAAGACTAGAGAGGAATTACAAGGTTTTGTATGACTAAAATAAACTTCTAGTTGGTTTTCTGCTAACTATCGGCAAATTAAAAACATCGATTTTTTGGAAGCAATGAAAATGTACTTCCTTTAGAATGACTTCCAATTTTTTTTTACTGGGTATGCACGAAAACCCTCACGAGGCTTCCCGATATCTTCAGCAACATATTACTCAGCTAGAACTATGGTTAAACATGTGGAGAATAAAGGTAAACGAACAGAAGTGTGCTCAGGTAACATTTAGCTTAAGAAAATACACTTTTTCCCCCATTACAATCAATAATCAAATTGTTCCTCAAAACTTACATGTGAAATACCTTGGAATACATCTTGATCGAAGGCTCACATGGAAATACCACATTGACTCTAAGCTAACGCAAATGAAACTTAAACTAACTCAGATACATTGGCTGGTTGGTAGAAATTCAACCCTCACCCTAGATTGTAAACTTTTAATATACAAGTCGCTCTTAAAATATATATGATGCTACGGAATTCAGCTATGGGGGACTGCTTGAGCTTCTAATGTCGAGAGAATCCAACGAAGGCAAAACAAAATTTTACGGCTAATAACATCGGCTCCATGGTATATAAAAAATTCAAATTGCAAAATACGCAGGCAAATATTTAATAAAACTCGAGTCACATCCTAATCCGCTTGTTCGTAATATTTTGAACTTTACTGGAGACATGCGCCTAAAAAAGAGGGACACAAGAGCTCTGATAACAGTTAACAAATGTGTACTGCAAATCAATAATAAATCATATTTGATTACATGATTTTATTTTTATATTATTTTTTCTGTATATAAGTTGAAATAATAATATTTTAAAAATGATTCCATATAAACTATCCATTAAAATTAAAATAAAATCCTTAAGGGGTAACACCGTTTTTACTTTTGACAATTCTCCTACATGCAAGTGAAAAAATTACTTGTAATGAAAATCTCATGCCAGTGAGCTTACAACTTGTAGCATTATGATTGTATTAGTAAAAATATGTCGATGTATTGAGTTGCTTGCACTTGTACTTGCTTGTGTAAACGGTAAGTAAAAATTGTTTGTGGTTACATTTTAGAAGAATTTGAAAATTGAAATTGAAATCATAGGGCCTGTGCCGAACGATAGCAAAGTACTAGTGTAAGTAAATTTTTGACACTTCTGAGGTGAATAAAATTTCACTAGGCCTTGGTACTAGTAGAATTTTTGACACAACATCTACATTTTTGACAAGCAGCACGAAACCTAAAACCACCGCCGTCGCTTCTAGCCGTCTCCCAATACATAGATTTTTACTTCTCTTAAATGTAGTCAGACTGTAAAAAGTTCATTATTTATTTTAATTTGCGAAAAATTTTCCATCATATATACATATGTATAATATTTTTGCTACAAAAATATTGTTTTTTAAAGGAAAATTTTTGGTAGGCGGCTTGTAATCGAATTTTTTGCTTCGCCGCCGCAGCAATTTTTTCATCAGCTTCTTTTAATGCTAAGGCGAATTTGTCAAAATTTTACATTGTCAAAGCAGATATCATTTGGCACAGCAGAAAAATTAAATTATTTCCCCACAGGCAAATATTTTTTTTTTTACCATGGCACTTTTCTACCGTTTGTTACACGCCCATAGTAAGCAAATTTCATTTGGAAATATATTTACATTGGCTTTTTGAAAAGATTCACAACTCAAAAAATATGAGCAATTTTATCATAATAACAGTTGCATTTCGAATTAAAATCACAAATTAAAACAAATTTTATCAACAAACTAGTTTCAACTCAAAATACAACCAAATTTAAAATAAAACACTTCAATTATTTTTAACTAGAGTAAAGGCTTAAATCAAAATAATACTTTTTTAATGAAAAACAATACAGTTTTGTATTATTGTATTGATGAGACAACTTTTTTTTTCAAAAATTAATATTTTAAACATTTTGTGTATGTATTTATGTATGTACGTTTGTATATGTACGCACGTATTTACATAAATGCACACTCCCTTTTATATTGTTAATATTGTTAAGACGTTTACCATATCATGCATATACGCAATTCACATTTTGAATTTCCCTCTGACTATTATTCGGGTATGATTTGTGAGTTTGACGTCAAACGGAAACGAGAGTCTTGCGGGACTCTCGTATTCTTAAATGGATTTTGACATTCATAGTCGTGTATTTCTATGGTGTAAGTGTCAAAAAAAAAATCACAAAAAACTCTACAATACAAATGTGCATTATTTTATATATAAAATTAACATCCTTGCCCTCGATGTAGGAACCATCTTTCTATCGCTTACTTACATACATATATTTAAAATAAATACAAATTATATTATATTATTGTTGTTTTCAATACAAGCTGTCGATCAAAATTTTCTTGTTGACATTGTGGGCCAGGCTGTAAGAAAATAAATTCAGTAAAGTGTGACTATTACTCGCGCACAAAGGGTTCCGTACGGACACTAGATATGTAATACTATACGAACCTTAGCCTATATAATACATATATAGTTTTGGAATTTTTTTCGTTTTTGGGATTTTTTCAGTTTTGAGCGTTTTATTAGTATGCGGTTTTTTCGTTTTGGCGTTTTTTTTTTGTTGACCTTGTTCGGTTTTTTGGCGATTTTTTATTTCGGCGATTTTTTTTATTTTTTTCGATTTATTTCATTTTGGCGATTTTTCCGTTTTTTGGCGATTTATTTTAGTTTACTTTTCGGTTTGGCTATTTTTATAACTTTGCGTTTTTTAGTTTTACCGTTTTTGAAAATTTCAAGAGTATGCTTCATACATAACGTTTTGGAACATCCTTTAATTTTTAACTCTCATGGATTTGTTGTTGTAGCGGTCAAAGTTCTTTTCACCTTTGGTGTACGGAACCACAAAAATTAAGTTGATACAAACAAATTTATAAGTACTATTTTATACTAGAGACCTGCGTAAATAGTCTTGAAATGTAAATACGTCTTGTTTTTTAAATGTATTCTCGTGGCTGCATTATACTAAATCAATAATAAATGCTGTCGTATTATAAGCAAAGCACGATAGATGCATTGGTGTTCGTGTATATGAGTGCTAACAAGCAATGTCGTGAAGACTTCTTGTTATAAACAAACAATCATCAGAAGTAGTGTTCATACGTGTATGCTTGTTATTTTAAATATTGTACGTTTGAGTGTGTGTGTAAGATGTAGATGCTAAACTATTATGTGTTTAAGGGAGGTTTTCTTAAAGCACACAACTAATGTAAATGCATGTGAACGTGTGCGCAGAAAAATAAAAGAGCATACACACAACGTGTGTGTGTATGTACATGAATGACGCTTGTATACGCGCCCATGCGTAGAAGGAAGCAAACATCACAAATTTTTCAGCTACGAAATATTTTCTTCTTTACTCCTATACCTGCAATAAATGAAAAAAGTTGTTGCAAACAGTGTTGTTTATCGTTTGTTTTAGAAGATTTCTCTGTTGTAAAAAGGATTTGAAAAGTCCCTCATGTCTTGAAAGTTCTTATAAACGGTCTTGTGCAGGACTTTATTTTATACCCAGCTGCGTATACTTAATATAATTTAATTTCATCAGAACTCATACGTCAGGGCTAGTGATGTGTGGAATGTAAATTTTTGATAATCGCAAATACGAATACGAATGTTTGAAACGATATTCGCGAATACGAATATTGTATGTGAAATTTATAGACATTGAACTGGGGATCTATTTACTCCTGCAATATGAATATTAAAAAAATTGTTATGAAAAAGGACTTCATACTGTACTTTAAAGTTAATAAAAACTACCCACAATTTTAATGATCATCATTAAATAATATTTCAAAATGATACAAAGCACAAAATTTCCATAAAAAATGAATGGATTTGTACAAACTAATATTTTTAGCCATTTACTTAAATTTCGTTTAGGATTTATGCATTTATTTATTTATTTTGCTTGGAAAAATATTCGTATTCGTATTCGCCTGAATTTGGCGAATACGAATACTTATACGAATACGGATACGAATATCTAAAAATGGCCGAATATTCGACAATTAGAATACGAATATTCATGCATCACTAGTCAGGGCTAATAATTTGTCGAATGTCAATTTTTGATAATCGCGAATACGAATGCGAATTTTTGAAAATATATTTGCGAATACGAATTTTATATGTGAAATGTATAGACATGAATTTAGGATTCTATTTTCGGTTGCAAAATGATATATGAAAAAATTTTTATGAACTAACCAAAACTTTCATAATCGTCATTAAATAGTATTTAAAAAATATACAAAACACAAATTTCTATAAAAAAATTTTAATGGATTCCTACACAGTACGACCAATTTTAATTTTTAATTTTTTGCAGAAAAGTCACTTTTTGCCAAACAATCTAGAGATAAACTGTTTAAATGGTTTTCATTTCCTCATCTTTTCTCTTTCTAAATTAAATATAAATATTAATGGAAACAAATATATAGTAGGAAATAGTCTTGCAAAAGCTTATGGACAAAAAAGTGCACTTTCAAAATATACATATATTCATACATGGATATGACAAAATTAATTGACAAGTTTTAAAATTTTTTTTAGCCCGCTTGATGCTACATCGTATAACTTTTGTCAGATATATTAAATAAATTTTCATACATAGACGTATTTTCAAAGGAATGTTGGTTTAATTTTTTATTTAACCGAAGCAAAAGAAAATATAAATATAAAACATCAGTTAGCTAGGAACTAGATCGTGTGCCCCTCCAATATATTTAAATAATACTTTATTTTACTTTAATATGGAGAAATAATTTTCGGACAAATATTATGAGTATCTCGAAAAGTACAAGAATTAAATTGAAATATTTTTTTTTAATATTACAAACTAATCCCAATCATGAAATCAAATGTAAGACAATTGTTATTCAAGTCACATATTCAATTGTCAAATGTTGAATTATGCTTGATTTACACTTTATAACAATAGCATTTTCCAGTCAAATGAGAACTTAAATTCAGTTCGAACAATTCAATTGTATTACAGTTCAATTCAAGCCTTGAATTATACTGTAATTCAACCTTGTATTACAATTGACTTCAAGTATATTTCAATATTCAAAAACAATGCTTTTAAAATAGAAAGGAAAATGAAATCTACAAGTTTTTTTGTAATAACTTTCTGCATATCCACCTTCACTATTGTTTTCATGTTTTTAATCACCTTCTATTTTTTTAAATTCACTTTTTTTATTTATCTTTGATATTTTTCACAATAAATTACGTATTTGACAAGGTTTGAACACATATGTATGTTGTCTGATTTTTTATTTCAAAATATTTTCAAACTTGAATATTACTTGAAAAAAACGCATTAATTCAACATTGTTTCCAGTTAAATTTCAAGTGCTTTAATTTTAATTTTTTAGTGCTTATTGGGATATTATTATTATGTCATTTATTTAAATTTCGTCCAGCAATTATTTATTTAAATTTTTTTTTAAAATATTTGTACTCATATTCGTCTGAATTTGGTAAATATTAATAAGAGAATGAATATCTAATAATGACACAAATATTCGGGAGTTCGGGAACGCATACGAACATTTGCGCATTACTAGTGAGGGCTATCAAATTAAATTTTTGCTTAAATATATTATAGGATTCTCTTTTTTTTTCTGAAAAACCGATTTCACGTACAGTCAGACGGACCGACAGGTCCTGTGCATAAGGATCCAGAATATATATACTTTATGGGTTGCTTATTAATATTATGGAAATTATAACAGGAATGAAAAACCCATATCCTTTTACCATTTTTTGGTAAAGGGTATAAAAAGAGCAAAAGGAATCCTACACAGAAAAAGTGCATGCCAAATATATTTAAAAAAACCTGTATTGTTGAATATGGAAAAAAACAAGTAAAAGTGCTATATTCGGCTGTGCGGAATCTTATATACCCTTTACCAACGTACATACATATTACACTTGGGTCGAACTCGTTCACTAGTTCATTTTTGCCACAAACCAATGATCAAACCCATGCAATTTCAATGGGTTTGATCATTGGTTTGTGGCAAAAATGAACTAGTGAATGAGTTCGACCCAAGTCTAATACATATATGTCGTATGCAGACACATATATATCTACATATTTGTTTTATGAAAAAATTTATAATTTTTTGCTCTAGTGCAAATTTTAGTAAGTGACCTCTCAGTATTTTTCGATTAAAGAATTTGATTCAATTATTTTATTTTCGATATTATTAGTTGAATATTTTATTCTACACTCTGTGATTAAGAAATATTTTACATTCACTCTTATTCCAGTCAACACCGACGTCACGTCAATACAATATCAAAAAATTGGGGCTGGTTTACTCGCTCACGAGATGTTCAAAACCCAAATTAGTCTCAGTGTTTTACATCCATACCAAGTAAACTAACCTGTTTTATATTTTCCCGTAGTTAATTGATGTTGCAAAACTGTTTAGTGTCTTAATTTAAACTTCCCATTACAAATGGTACACATCGTGGTATTATGTTAACGTTTTATTCCTACAGAGTTTTTTTTAAATTTATTCAACAGAAAGAAAAATAATCAGGAAAATTAAGCGGAACATGTACTTTAATTTATTTTATAGGTATAACTGTTCTTTACCGATAAATTGGCCAGAACTGCTTCAGAATGCTGGAAAGCTGAGTCAACTGTAGAAAGCAAAAACAAAGTAACATAAAGCCACTACAATAATACTTATATGTATGTACCGATGGTGCATCGAATAAGTAAAAATAATTAATGTGATGATCGTAAAAGATAAGTAAGAATAGTTAAACATACATTGGTAGAGTGATATAACTTCGTGCTAACCTAAATAGAAAATGGAAAAACAGAAAAATGAATAGTGATACTTACAAATGTGTTTGCCAAAGGCAAATCAATAATTGTATACACAATCAATTCTCATATTCCACTTTCATAGATTTTCAGGTTAAATAGCTGATGTTAATAATAATCTCTACCCCAGTAGATAGACATGGGTGCTGATGAAGTGCGTGGCTGCACAGAAAAATATCGGTATTTCCCCCAGCTAATAGTGTCTAGTTTAATTTTTCTTCTCTTCTTTAGATACTCACATTAATTAATAAAAATATTTCATTCATAAGAATTGAAATTACTGAACTCAAGCCTGATTAAGAAATTATTTCTGATTAAAATTCACTATAGTTCAACTAAATCTAATAATGTCTCATTTAATTCATCATGGGCACGTGACAAAAATATGTTCACTTGGCGATCACTGTTCACTTGGCCAGAACTGCTTCAGAATGCTGGAAAGCTAAGTCAACTGTAGAAAGCAAAAACAAAGTAACATAAAGCCACTACAATAATACTTATATGTATGTACCGATGGTGCATCGAATAAGTAAAAATAATTAATGTGATGATCGTAAAAGATAAGTAAGAATAGTTAAACATACATTGGTAGAGTGATATAACTTCGTGCTAACCTAAATAGAAAATGGAAAAACAGAAAAATGAATAGTGATACTTACAAATGTGTTTGCCAAAGGCAAATCAATAATTGTATACACAATCAATTCTCATATTCCACTTTCATAGATTTTCAGGTTAAATAGCTGATGTTAATAATAATCTCTACCCCAGTAGATAGACATGGGTGCTGATGAAGTGCGTGGCTGCACAGAAAAATATCGGTATTTCCCCCAGCTAATAGTGTCTAGTTTAATTTTTCTTATCTTCTTTAGATACTCACATTAATTAATAAAAATATTTCATTCATAAGAATTGAAATTACTGAACTCAAGCCTGATTAAGAAATTATTTCTGATTAAAATTCACTATAGTTCAACTAAATAAATCTAATAATGTCTCATTTAATTCATCATGGGCACGTGACAAAAATATGTTCACTTGGCGATCACTGTTCACTTGGCCAGAACTGCTTCAGAATGCTGGAAAGCTAAGTCAACTGTAGAAAGCAAAAACAAAGTAACATAAAGCCACTACAATAATACTTATATGTATGTACCGATGGTGCATCGAATAAGTAAAAATAATTAATGTGATGATCGTAAAAGATAAGTAAGAATAGTTAAACATACATTGGTAGAGTGATATAACTTCGTGCTAACCTAAATAGAAAATGGAAAAACAGAAAAATGAATAGTGATACTTACAAATGTGTTTGCCAAAGGCAAATCAATAATTGTATACACAATCAATTCTCATATTCCACTTTCATAGATTTTCAGGTTAAATAGCTGATGTTAATAATAATCTCTACCCCAGTAGATAGACATGGGTGCTGATGAAGTGCGTGGCTGCACAGAAAAATATCGGTATTTCCCCCAGCTAATAGTGTCTAGTTTAATTTTTCTTCTCTTCTTTAGATACTCACATTAATTAATAAAAATATTTCATTCATAAGAATTGAAATTACTGAACTCAAGCCTGATTAAGAAATTATTTCTGATTAAAATTCACTATAGTTCAAC
The DNA here is from genome assembly GCA_944452675.1 of Tachina lurida. Lineage (NCBI taxonomy): Eukaryota > Metazoa > Arthropoda > Insecta > Diptera > Tachinidae > Tachina > Tachina lurida. Next base: position 46,406,999 of record OX101756.1, read on the forward strand.
TAAATCTAATAATGTCTCAGATAAATTTTATTTTTATCTCCATTTACTAAAAATTAATAAGACGTCGTTATAAGCTGTCAAGGAAAAACCATCGATTTTTAAAATTATACTGCCGAGAGCACAATAAGCAACAAACCTTCGTTTATACTTCAATTAGATATTCATAAAAAATTTCAAATGTATAAAAAATCTTGAATATTGATATTCCTAAAACATGAAACATTATTTAACTGAAAAAAAAATATTTTTGGTTATTTTTTACCGATACTTTTTTTAAATTTCCAACCCATGAAACCATATTTTTGGTTTTTATGTTTCTTAATACTAATTTATTTCTTTCTAAACTATAAAAAATATTTAATTACCAACGAAATAATAAGTTTCATATATCAGAAAAAGTTTAAGTTTTCAAGCTCTGGAGCTATTATTATATAGCAGTAAGAGTGCTATATTCGGCTATGCCGAATCTTATATACCCTTTACCAACGTACGTATATATATATATATATAATATACAGACACATACATACATATTTGTTTTGTGAAAAAATTTATTATTTTTTTCTCTAAAGCAACTAATAGTAAGTGACCTTTCAATATTTTTCGATTAAAGAATTTGATTCAATTATTTAATTTTCGATATTAGCAATAGTTGATTATTTTACTCTACACTCTGTGGTTAAGATATATTTTACATTCACTCTTATTTCAGTCAACATCGAAGTCACGTCAATACATTACCAAACTGTTGGGGCTTGTTTACTCGCTCTCGAGATGTTCAAAAACCGTGCTGCTATTTAATAACTCTAAAATAGTCTTAGTATTGCACCTCTATACCAAGTAAACTAACTTGTTTTATATTTTCCCGTATTTAATAATCATTGATGTTGCAAAACTGCTTAGTGTCTTGATTTAAATTTCCTATTGCAAATGGTATACATCATGGTATTATGTAAACGTTTTATTCCTATAAGATCTGCTTGAAATTTGTTCAGCAGAAAGGAAAGGTATCAGGAAAATGAAACGGAACATGTCCTTTATGTCTTTAGCGATAAATTTTAGTTTTATCTCCATTTACTAAAAATTAATAGTTATTATGCTGAGAGCACAATAAGCACAAACCTTCGTTTATACTTCAATTAGTTTAGATATCCATAAAAAAATTAACCAATTAACTAATTAACCAATTATAAAAAATCTTGAGTAATGATTTTCCTAAAACATAAAATCTGTTTAACTGAAAAAAAATATTTTTGGTTATTTTTTTACCGAAACTTTTTTTAAGCTCCAACCCTGGAACCATTTTTCTGAGTTTCTTCATAAAATATAGAATATATGTAATTACCAAAGTAATAATTAGTTTTATATACCAGAAAATATTTAAGTTTTCCAGCTCTGGAGCTATGTCTTTCATTTTTCTAATTTCTACGCCAAACTATTTCATTCTAAGTCATAAAGTATATAAAACTTGTAAACAAAAAGAAAAAACTAACTTGACCTAGTTACTTTTGTAAAAAAACAATAAATTCAGCAACCCTGGAATCAACCTTTTAGATTTTTCTGATTTAAAAAATTAATAAAGTGTGTTAAGTGAACAAAGAAATAAAAAAAATTAATTTTATACTTTAATATTAAAAAAAAATCAAAGTTTCCATCTTTGGAGCTGTAATTTTCATTTTTCAAATTTTATACGCCAAACTTTTCTTTCAGAAGCATAAAATATATTCAATTTATAAAGGAAAAGAAACACATTTTTAGAACTATTTAATTTTACATAACACAAAAAGTGTAAGTTTTCCAACCCTGGAATCATAATTTAGGATTTTTCTAATTCCTTATACCAATCTAGTTCTTTAAAAAATACATAAAATATGTTAAGTGAACGAAGCAAAAACTAAATAAGAAAAAACTTAGTTTCATTTAATTCCTTTAATATTAAAAAATTCAGTAAAGTGCGACTTTGACTCGCGCACGAAGGGTTCCGTATATTCGGTTCTGAGCACTTTTTAATGTGGCTTTTTTGCTTTTTTGAAGTTTTTTTTTCAGTTTCGGTTTTTTTCATTTTGGCGGTTTTTTTCTGTTGTTGGAATTTTCTTCATTTTGAAGATTTTTTTCATTTTGACGAGTCTTTTTCCATTTTGGCGATTTTTTCCTATTTGGAGGATTTTTTCATTTTGGCGATTTTTTTTCATTTCGGCGATTTTTTTCTGTTTTTTGGGGTTTTTTTCCTTTTTGGTGATATTTTTTTCATTTTGGCGATTTTTTTCATTTTTGCGATTTTTTCTGTTTTGGTGCTTTTTTTTTTCATTTTGGACATTTTTTCCCGTTTTTTGGGGTTTTTTTTCGTTTTGGCGATTTTTTTTCATTTTGGCGTTTTTTTTTCATTTTGGCGATTTTTTCCTGTTTTTGGGCTTTTTTTTTCATTTTGGCGATATTTGGCTGTTTTGGGGTTTTTTTCATTTTGGCGATTTTTTTTTTCTGTTTTTAGGGTTTTTTTTATTTTGGAGATTTTTTTCATTTTGGCGTTTTTTTTTCATTTTGGCAATTTTTATTTCATTTTGGCGATTTTTTTTCATTTTGGGTTTTTTTTCATTTTGGTTATATACCCTTTACCAACAAAAATGGTAAAAGGGTATATATAGGTTTGTCATTCCGTTTGTAATTTCTATAATATCAATAAGCGACCTATAAAATATATATATTCTGGATCCTTATGCATAGGGAAGACGAATAAGCGATGTCCGTCTGTCCGTCTGTCTGTACGTGAAATCGGTTTTCCGAAGCTCCCAGAAAAGCTAGAGACTTCGTTCTTGGACTGGTGTGTCAGAAATTTTCCAAAATAGATTGGTATTGAAAGTCAGCAAAATCAAGCAGACGATTGCAGAGCTGGAAAACTTAAACTTTATTTTGCCATATAAAAGTAACTACCGAAAACAAATTTTTATTTTTTTTTTAATAAATGAACTTATTTTACACTTCAGTACGACTAAAATTGGTACTTTATAGTGTTTTTACACTCCAAGTTAAAACCTGGTTTTAACGTTAAAACCATAAACAGCTGATTTTGCATTCACACTGCCAGTTTGTTAAATTCAGGTTTTAACTCACAGACTGTCTAATAACTTTGCTCAAAATAAAATAAATCTCCTGCAGAAATGCGTGTGTTTGTTGTTGTATTTTTTTCTGCTTTTTATAACACTTATTTGACAAACTGTACAACTGTTTTTGTTTGTATGAAAAACTAAGAAACTTTACAATGCGCTCTAAAATGGAAATTATTTCATATTTTGTAAATTAATATTTTAAAATTATGGAACTAGTAATACAAAGTGAAGAAGTGCTTGGAAATAAAGTTATTGTATATAAAAAATGCACATAAATCGCAAAAGACAACTTTTTTAGTGGTGGATCGATATGTCATATCGTTTATTTTCACTTTCCTGAGGTCAATGAACATTTTTTTGTTGTTTTCCTTCCAAAGAACTTTTATTTTTCCATAATTTTTTACTAATTGTTGCTGCTGCATCCATTTTTAAGTTGAAAATCTTTCAAGCGACATCTCTTCTTATTCACTGGCATAAACATTATCAGCTGCTACCGGGCATTTTAACTTGGCAGCATTTCATTTCATAAAACCAAAATAAAACCAATTCAGAAATATTTTTAAGTTGGATTTAATAAAAACAATTTGTATGGTAAAACCAGGTTTTAACAGTTGGTTTTAACATTAAAACCAACTTTTATTAAAACCAAGTCAGTGTGAAAACACTATTAGATTAAAAAAATATAAAAAAAAATTAAAAAGACGTTTCCAGGGTTGGAAAACTTTAACTTTTTGTGTTATGTAAGAGTAACTATGTCTAAAACTATGTCAGAGCATTTTCTCGAGAACGGTATGAGCTACAGACCTGAAATTTGGACACAGTGTGTAGACCTTTGGCCGCTACAAAAACAACTGCATGAGAATTGGAAATTAAAGGGTGTTCCAAAACTAGTAACGAAAAATTTTAAAATCCCATTTAGTATATATACAATTGTATGTATATACACTTGAAATTTGTAAGGTTAGTGTATTTTTATACAGACTACAAAAATTAACACTAAAATTTCCAAAAATTTAAACTAAAGGGTGTTCCATCAGTTAATGCAATTTTGACAACTTGGTGTATCTTGGAAACCGTAAGAGCAAAACTCTTGAAATTTTCAAAAACGGTAAAACTAAAAACACGAAAAATTATAAAATCGCCAAACCGAAAAAAATCGCCAAAAACAAAAAAAAATCGCTAAAACGAAAAAAGCACCGAATAAAAAAAAAATTTCTAAGACTAATAATAAATCGCAAAATAACGGAAAAATTGCTAAAATGAAAAAAAAATCGCCAAAATGAAAAAAAATCGCCAAAATGAAAAAAAATCGCCAAAATGAAAAAAATCACCAAAACGAAAAAAAACCTAAAAACAGAAAAAAAATCGCCAAAATGAAAAAAAATCGCCAAAACGAAAAAATCCTCAAAAACAGAAAAAAATCGCCAAAATGAAAAAAAAACCAAAAACAGATAAAAATCGCCAAACAAAAAAAGCACCAAATTAAAAAAAATTTCTAAGACTAAAATAAATCGAAAAAAAACGGAAAAATTGCTAAAATGAAAAATAAACGCCAAGATGAAAGAAAATCGCCAAAAAAAGGAAAAAAACCCAAAAAAAGAAAAAATCGCCAAAATGAAAAACATCACCAAAACGAAAAAAACCTAAAAACCAGAAAAAAGTCGCCAAAATGAAAAAAATCGTTAAAATGAGAAAAATCTCCCAAATGAAGAAAATTCCAACAGAAAAAAATCGCCAAAATGAAAAAAACCTCCAAAAACAGAAAAAAATTGTCAGAACGAGAAAAAAGCCACAAAACTGAAAAAAATCGTTTTAACTGAAAAAAACTTAAAAAAAGCAAACAACCTTCCTTTCGTGCGCGATTCAAAGTCGCACTTAACTGAATTTTTTAATATTAAAGGAATTAAATGAAACTAAGTTTTTCCTTATTTCGTTTTTGCTTTGTTCACTTAACATATTTTATGTATTTTTTAAAGAACTAGATTGGTATAATGAATAAGAAAAATTCTAAATTATGATTCCAGGGTTGGAAAACTTACACTTTTTGTAAAATTAAATAGGTCTAACATTTTTTTCTTTTTCTTTATAAATTGAACATATTTTATGCTTCTGAAAGAAAAGTTTGGCGTATGAAATTTGAAAAATGAAAATTACAGCTCCAAAGATAGAAACTTTAAAAAAATGATAAATCAGAAATAATTTCTTAATCAGGCTTGAGTTCAGTAATTTCAATTCTTATTGAATGAAATATTTTTATTAATTAATGTGAGTATCTAAAGAAGAGAAGAAAAATTAAACTAGACTTATAGCTGGGGGAAATATCCATATTTTTCTGTGCAGCCACGCACTTCATCAGAACCCATGTCCATCTACTGGGGTAGAGATTATTATTAACATCAGCTGATTAAGAAATTATTTCTGATTAAAATTCACTACAGTTCAATTAAATCTAAAAATGTCTCATTTAATTCATCATGGGCACATGACAAAAATATGTTCACTTAGCGATCACTGTTCACTTGGCTATCACTGCTTCAGAATGCTGAAAAGCGAAGTCAACTGTAGAAAGCAAAAACTGTGACCAGTACATCTGTTTGAGGTTAATACAGAATTTAAATGCTCAGCAAATATGTTACCTTTTTAGTAACACTCCGTAACTCCAGTACAAGGCATATTTATCAGGTCAACGCAACTCTACAAAAACACAGCAATACAAAAAACAACTTTATGTTTAAGTTGTCAGAAACACACACAAACATGAACTAAAGTATATGGTGCAAATAACCTTTGACAGCTCAAACAAGAAAACAAACCATAAAAACAAAAATCATCGTGAGAGTTGCGTTGACCTGATAAATAGGCCTTGCTTCAGTAGAAGTTCGTAGATGTGCTTTAAGATTAACGGGTCTTTTAAGCTTTTTGTGAATGTAGTCTTTAAGTATAATTTTATCTTGTAGTGATCTGTGCTGTTCCCATTCCCTTCTAATTCGTCTTTTTTCACATACGTGATGTTCAACATCAGTAGAATAAACTCTGTTTAGCCCAGTATTTTTTTCGGTTTTAAGCGATTTTATGTTTGTTTTTCAGCACTTTATATATTTCTAGTTTAAGTGATTTTTTTAGAATGGGCACTTTCTTTCACCTTTGCGATTTTTTTCGTTTATTTTGCAATTTTTTTGACGACATTTTTACATTTTAGCGATTTATTTGATTTTAAGTGATATTTTTCATCTAAGCACTTCTTTCATTTTGCCGATTTTTAATTGCGGAATTTTTTCAATTTTGGGATTTCATAAAAAAATAAAATGAATTTCAAATCCATTTCAGGAAAATTTTGTATGAACAATTGTATATAACATATTCAAATCCACTTGAAATTCTAGTGTTTTTGAAAACTTCAAAGGTTTGCATTTTACAGTTTCATAAATACAGCAAAACGTCAAAATTACATTAACTGATAGAATACCCTTTAGTTTTTTTATTTTAAATTAAAATAAGTCAACTACTGTGAGGTGATTTGTCTATATGCGAAATTAACATGATATGCTCAAATCATCATGATTTGCCTAAATAATGAGGTGTGCTTTATTTTGCACTTAGTCTAGCATTTTTTTTTTAATTTTAGGAATACTATTCCTGGTATTTAAATTTTTTTTAGCAATTTCTTGCTATAGATAATTTAAGAGTTTTTCGTTATAACCAAGCTCATTCAATCAAAATCAGTGTAACTAAAAAATTATTGTTATATTTTGTGTTTACCAAAGACAGCTGATGCGTATAACTGTAGCTATATACATACGTCAGGGTTTTGACTTTTAATTTTTTTTTGCAAATATCCCTCCTGAATTAAATTAGGGCATGGAAAGAACATTAAGAACTGCAATTTTAATTTTTCGCTAAAGTTTTTAATTAATAAAAATATTGTTTTTTTTTCGAAATTATATAATATTTATGCCCAAATCTTTTTTTTTAAATAGTTATACATACATAGTACATATCAATGTCTCCATTCTAAAACTGCTAAGTCAAAAAAGATAATTTTGAGATAAACGCCTTCAAAGTTTGTTAATGATATCTCGGGAATATTACACACAGAAAAATTTCAACGTAAAATCTACTTAAACAATGTTAATCTAATATTTTTCGGCAATGATTTTTCTTCATTTGTGTTTCATGTTAATCTAACATGATTTATAGTAATTGTCAAAGAAAATTTTTCCTTTTGAAATAACTTTATTTCATCTTAATTTAACATTTACGTACTGTTAAAATAAAAATGAGGAATCATGTTGAATCAAAGTTATTTCAAGTTGGAACAACATGAATTTAATTTAATGTAGTAATTGTACTTTATTAATTATTTAACTTACGTGTGGTTGACATAGAAATACGAAAAATGTTTGTATATAAATTAGATTTTCCGCCCAAGATTTAAACTCGGAACTCATCGCGTGGTAGCCAACGTGCTTACCCCTGCAGCCAAAACAACTTAAAATATTCTTAAGATACACACTAATATGAACCATCTTGAATTAAATTGTAATTTAACATTATTTAATTTATCATTTAACATACTATTTATTTGAAAAGTTTTAGTTTTAGTTAAAATAAAAACAAAATGCTTTCACTTGAAAAGTTTTAGTTATAAAAAAATAAAATACTTTAACTTGACTCCAGGATTCGAACCTGCGATGCTCCAACTGTAAGACTAGTACACTGCCTACCAGCCAGCAGCAGTTTGTCGACTGTTTACAAACATCAAAAAAACAACAACAATACAAAAACAACCTACACAACTAAGCACAAAAGTGTATTGAAGCTATGAATATAGCAAATAAACACCAACACAATCAAACAGAATATTATTTCTTGTAAATTTAATGTGATTTGAAGGAGTTTGAATCAACCTTTTTGCATGTTGATTTTAAATTGTTTTTTTCTGTGTGTACATTTATGCTCATAACTTTTGATAGAATCTTCCGATTACTATCAAAATTTTACAGAGTCTAAGTTAATAAACGATGACATCAGAAATGCTATTCTCAGCATAACATTCTATGTCGACTTAGCATGCTATGGAATGGGGCCGCCGATATATACATGTATTTACCATATTAAAAATAAATAAATATAAAATACTTAATGCATTTTAAAAATCGCTTTTGGAGCGTGAAGTTTTTTTTACCAAATTGAACTAAGAAAATATTTTTTAATATCAAAACAATATTGAATGTAATATAGACCCTTGGGAGAATGACGTCCAAAAATAGTTATGACCTTAATGTACATACGTACATATGTACTTATGTATATGTAAATTTAAATTTTAGAAAATTATGTTTTTTTTTCTTAAAACTTAAACATTTAATATTCAAATGACGTTAACACGCAATCTTTCAATTACCAATGTCACGTTTTCGTTTGTAATGGATGATGTACTGAAGGTGTGCGTGCGTATTCATCAGTGTACGAGTGATTGTATGTGAACAAAATTGTATACATATTTACAAAATAAAAAAAATTACTTAAACATATATAAAGAACATACGAATATAAAGAGGGAAAAGTATAATAATATAAACTGTCCCAGTAAACATTTAATTATCAAAATGCTTTTGCTTTTTTTATAAACCAGTTAATTGAAGAAATATATAACGACCTCAACAATTTCTTTTGCAATACAGTTTTCTTGAAGAATATAAAATACCGTTATCCTTGTTTTTATGTCACAAACTTGCGTCATTTGTACAGTATCAACAGTTGTCTGTAACTACTCAGCATCTGAAATTTTTTGAGTTGTGACTGTTTATGATTTAGTGTGCGATATGTAGCTGTAAAGCAAAACAGTAATACGAGTAAGATGCTATTGCTGTGCAACTATTTTGTTGAATTATTTTTCATTTTTCAATATGATTGTATTTATATTCATGTAAATAATAGTAAGTTTACAAAAATCGCTAGCAATAGTTGAAGTTTACAAGTTGATACTACTTTAATTTACAAATATGTAAAACAAAAAATTGACATACATACTCGTATGTACATACGTCATCATAAGCGAAAGAAAGCTGTAGACATAGTGGAATGAAAAGTTATTATAATTCTTTCTTTCGACATAGTGAAAGAGGCACTGAATAAGTTTAAAATTTCCTGCTAATTCTAAATTAAAGTTTTAATTCAGAAAAACAGATCGGTGTGTGCTTTAGAACTCACCGCGGATATTGTATTAATATTGGAAAGTTGCATATAAAGGTTGTTTTTTATTGAGGTATAGAACTTTAAGTTGGCATCACTTTTTTAACTGGCGGCCATTTTGTCAGCTGTCAAGTGATTAATATTTAGTTTGGTTTGCTATTTCATCATGAACAGGTTGACAAAAGAAAAACGCTTGCAAATCGTGCAAATTTATTTCGAAAATAATGGTTCAGTTCGCGAAGTTTACCGCAAGCTCCGTCCATTTTATGGTCGACATAATCGTCCATCAGAGCAATTAATTCGGTTAACCATGGATCGTTTTCGCACTACGTTTACTCTATGTGATAATACGCATCCGCAGAGACGTCGAACAGTGCGCACCGAAGAAACAATTGCCGCTGTAGAGCAAAGTGTTGAAGAGGACCCGAATGAATCGATTCGCCACCCTGCACAGCAATTGGAGCTTTGTCCATCAACTTTATGGAAGATTTTAAAGATTTTGAATGTGGATGAGTTGTGGTTCCAACAAGACGGCGCTACATGCCACACAGCGCACGTCACAATCGATTTATTGAAGGAAACATTCGATGAGCGCATAATTTCGCGGAATGGACCTGTCAATTGGCCACCAAGATCGTGTGATTTGACACCATTGGATTATTTTCTTTGGGGATATGTGAAGTCGCTCGTCTACGCCAACAAACCAGAAACGTTAGGGGACTTGGAAGCCAACATTAAAAAAAACACCCTATATTTACTGTACACAAAGAATATTTGGTGTAATGTTTGGGTCTTTTAAAAGTAAATGTCAGATATCCTTTTTACTTATAAATTTAGAAAATTCAAGTTAAGTAAAAAATAATAAAAATACAAACAAATTAAAAGTTTTGAAAATAGATATTATTACTGGAGATTTTCATTAGTATTAATTTTAAAATAAGTAATAACGAGCAAGTTTTAATAAATCCTGGATGAGTGTTTCTGCGCCAATGATTATTAGAGTATCATTAATCTTTTGGAAATCAATTTTCGATGTGAGTTCAATGATATATACTGACAAATAAAGCTTACTTTATAAAAGAGAGTGCTGAATTTCAGCCTACAAAAGATTCTCCACTGATTCCTATTAGATACAAACATCATCGATTACATAATATACATTAGTATATTTTTACCACTGAGTAGAAATGTTATCTATAGTAAAAAAAAATCTTTACTATTCGCTCAAGCCCACCCTTTCAATGCCCTATCCAGTCCGACAAATTACCCGACAAATCCGACAAATTACCCGTTAAATTGCTTGCATCAGAAGGACTGATTTGAGTTAAAATTTCTTGCTTAATGAAGATCGTACAACCGAAATAAACTTTATTTTTCTAATAGTAACTTTTTCGTTTATAAAAGTTTTTTGGCGTAATTTATAATTTTAATTTATAAATACGAATGTAAAAACTTTGTTTGTGGTTGCTTTAAGCACATCTAGATGCATTTTGTTTCAGCTAAGGCAAATCATCTGAAGACTTCAACCACAATTCAACAAGGTTTAAAAAGCCAATGCTTATTGATAAAATCACAACGAATTATTGCTGCTGATGAATTTCCTAAGCTGCAACGAAATCCATCCAGACATCCCAAACCAATAACAAACAAACTATTAATTTTTTTTTATATTTTGTAGCTTATGCATCTTCGACCTCAGTCAGTCAAACAAAACTTAAACTCAAAAAATAACAAATAAAATATATTTTATCTAAAGTACAATAAGACCACTGTGCAACAGTGTTCGCCTTACACTCCATGTTTTTTAATTTCTTTGCACATATCTCAAATCTAGAACACAAGTCATATACGAGTATTTGGAATTTAAACAAAGTCACTTTATTCAGTGTTAAAAAACTGCAGTCAAAATAGCAAGAGTCGTTATATTTTGCTATTGCTTCGACTTTTTCATTTTTGATTGGCTTATGCTTCTTGAAATGCAAACAGTCGCAAATAAATATAATAGTAAAACAAACAAAAACGTTTTGTTCATTTCTTCCAGAAAGTGATTAAATTCAAAGTTCAAGCTAAAAAATTCCGAATTTTTTTCAAAAGCAACAGGCAGATACACCAACAACAGTTATGTATTTTCTTTACATACTTCTCACAACTTCAATTCGAGCTGAAAAAAGTCAGCCAATATAGCAATAGCGAAGTAATGTCGAGTACACATCATGGCATTTTGAGACGTCGCAAGAAAAATAGTAGTGTGTACTAGTGGCAAAGATTCTCACTTCGGATATTTTTCGTTGTGTGGCATTACCTCACAAACTATTTATGCATCTAATGTCGATGGTTGTCAGGAGAAGTTGGTAGTATTGCAGCCATATATGCAAAATGTCAGCGTGTTGACATTTTGCCATATTGAGCACATACCGAAAAAGTTTAAAGTCTTAAATAATTAAAATTAATAACATTATTATTTAGTTTGTTGTGTATATGTATGCGAGTATAAGCATTTAAAATTATGGAAAACTAGAAAACAGTGGCCAGGCCCTGAATCGTGTGAGAAAAAATCAAGCGTGCTGGGTCCTAATTTTTTAACTTTTGCGATTTCTCGTTCGATTTCGAATAACATACTTCGAAATGTCTAATGACAGCAGTCGATAACGAGCAGCAACCATTCGTGTTTTTAGTCGCTAGCAAAAAGGCATTCGAAATATCGTTTAACATGGAAAAAGCGAAGGAAAAGGAAATGTAAGATCAATATTTAACTTAACAATTTATATATGTATGTATGTATACATACATATGTATATGTGTTCATTGCACATATGTACGTACGTATAAAAAAAATGCAAATACAAAGAATTTCTAGTTGACTTTAAATATAACAAAACACAGTGATTTGATAAAAAAAATGTTTTGTCCAACAGTTCCATGATACAATTATACTAGGTACATGCACGACTACAACAAAATTCCAACACCAAAAAACACATGTATTTTGTTGGTGTAAACAAACGAAAAATTGTCAGAAACAAATGTCTTTTGTTTATAAAAATAGCAATTACAGGGTAACTAAAGTACAATTGCAGACGCGGCATTCCTGCATGATTATAGTTATTCAGTGTTGCCAATCTGTTTCTAGTTAAATGGTGTGTAATTTCTAATCACATGTGTAGGCCATGGAATTAAATTCTTGTATAATCTGTGTGTAATTCCACTTTGGGTTCTATTTTTAATTATTTTTCTTTTAATTTTAACCTACACAAAAGATGTGTAGTGTAGTTTTCTTCAATGTGTAATTGCAGACACAGCCTTGTGTAAATTCATTGGCAACACTATAAACATTTTATTCACACACATACACTAACATTTTTGCAGCTTGTAAGCAAAGTTTGACATTTATCTGCAATGTATACAAAAACAGGCTGGGCTTGTGCATGTACCTGTTATAATTGTATCATGAACAGTTCTAAGGGAAACTAAAAAAACCAACCAATTCAGGGAGCATCTAAAGAACAAATTAACTGCTTCTGGTCAAGCTATAAAATAATCGAAAATGTTTTTAGTGCTCTCTCCTCTAACTTTATACTAATTTATTATTATTATAAAAATGAAAAATATTTACAATATTTTCTTTTTTATGCATATGTGCATACAAAGATAACGATAATTATATTCAATTTAGTCAAACAAATTAAATTTTTCAGGATTTTCAGGAGAAGGTTTTTTTTTTAAATATTCAAATATTTTTTTGTACGTAAATTGTCGCTGAAGACACAATTTTGCAGCCCGTATCTTAAAAGTTATCAACAATTTTGGCATTTTGATAATTCTGAACTATGGATAGGCCCATACAATTTTAATTTCAATAAAAAAGTCTATTTTTAATAACATTTCGCTTACGGTAAAACTGAAAAAACGATCGATATGTTTTACTTGAAGTTTATTCAGTGTTGTGAAATTAACTTATTATCCTTTTTTAATACTGAAACAAAAACTAAATTAGCTTGGTATCCAATCGCATCATCAGAAAATTTCTCGCAATCGATATTAATTTCTATTCGGAATTAATTTTTTTTTTTTTTTTGCATATGTATGTACGTATCACTCCGTATTTTCTTTAACTTTCGATTTTAAATACACATAAATTTTTTTAGACTTAAAAACATTCGGAAAGTTTCGGGAAATGACCTGCAAGGTTAGTCCAATCTCATATACCTTAAATTAATTATTACTAAAACTTATTTCAGTAAAACGAGAATGCTAAATAGCTTTAACACAAAATGCTTACTGGGCTAACTCAAAAAAATATGTTTAAAGTATGTCACCACCACATGCATATTGACTAAACACAAATACTCGTACACATCTGTGCTTATTCCTCAAGACAACATGTACGTGTGAGAAAATGAATACTTACTTTAATATACATCCATCAATTTCCAAGTACATACTTTAAACATAAGCTTCAATATCTCCAACACCATCGCCAACAGCAGCCCCAGCATCCTTATCATCATCATCATCATCGTCATCATTTTCATTGTCTTTATCGTTCTTGGCATCAACAACATATCCAGCCAAACCATTTTTATGAATGTTGATGGTGTGCCTGCCTGAATGCCTGCCTACTCATACTTCAGTGAATCTTCTTTCAACATCAAATGTCAACACATCAATTGATTAGGGAGCCAAGATGACAACTTAAATTAGTTCAAAATGGAAAACTTAGGCAAATGCACTAAAAGTCTATAGATAACATAGAGATTTTCTGATATTATTTTTCAATATATTCTGTGTGAAAGCATGTCTATTTCTCTGTGCATAGAGGAATGCAAAAAAAATATGCAATAGCATGGGAAACATGAAGTAATTGAGTTTATTTTAGTCTCCCAAATGGAAGAATGATTTAGTTCAAAGAGATCCATTAGCTTCTTCAATGTTAATTCTGTGTTAAGTAAATGATGACTTGATCTTTTAATTATTACTTTTATTTTATTAAAATAGAAAATGGTTTCAGGAGTGTGAGCTAATATACATACATATAGTTTTTAGTTTTTAGATAACGTTATCGTTTAAAATAAAATGCAATTGTTTGTTAAGCTTAAGCTCTTAATATATAAAGTATTTTGATTTTCGATTTTCACATCACATATGTGTAGGTTATTTTTGAAAGAAGAACACGCAAGTGCTTATATATACGAGTGCCCAGGCAATTTTCTGGTAGTATTTAAATCATTGGGTTTCTTTTTGCGGCTTCTTTGCATTTGGTTCCTCTATTTTTAAGAAATCATTATTTTATCATACTGATGAATCATAAGTGAATCCTTTTTCAATCACCCAAGTGATAAATCAGTTTCTAAGCATCAAAAGTGATCTGAGGAGAATCATACAAGAGATTTTTGCAAAAAACTATCACTCAAATGCTAGCTGGGTATATATAGTTATGTGAATAAAAATATTCAATACTGGCTGTCACGTAAAATTCAGAGCAAGATATAAAGAAAACGGTTCATACAATTAACAATAGTACTTTTTATTGTAAAATATTATCCAAGAACTAAATTACATGTTAATATATATATATATATATATATATATATATATATATATATATATATATATATATATATATATATATATATATATATATATATGTATATATACATACATATATATATATAAAATGTACCAAAAGTACCTGCTTTCATTAATTTTAGCTCCCAGAAACTACACTGTATCATACTTTAGGCTTAAAACTGCAAGTATACAAAATTTATCAACAAGAGAAAAGGTATCAAAAGTAATTTATTAATTCGAAATTAGTTTATATATTTATCAAACTAGAGATGTTTTTAAAGTTAGATATGCACTATTTAATATCGTTGTCGCACTGCAAAACCGGAAAAGATCATTTCAATATAAAAAGTGTACCATAATTTAATCAGCTCTACCTTTTTCGACAAACACAAACTGCGAGGCATCTTTGGATTGTCTGAATCGGACCTCTGACGCTACCGCTACTAGTATAGTATACATACACACATACACCACCAACTGGCCAAAAGGCACGTGTACCAAATTTCATATCAGCCCATAAACCACTTTTTGTGTTTTAAAGTGGAACAAACATCAAACCAGCCAAGCTCCCAAACAAACATGAATAACAAGTAGGGCTTTATAATCACAGAAAAAAAAATATTTTGAAATTTAAACAAGAAATGTTAATTTTATATAAAAACAAGATTTACACGATACTTTTTTATACGATTTCACTTTTACACGATTATTTTGGTTTTCGTGTAAATTGAGAGATTTATGAAATACCTCGATCTACACGATTTTTTATATGTTTTATTCAATATTTTTGAATATTTTATGAATTACATTAATTTTGTTTTTGTTTTTATGAATAGGATTTAATTTGTTTAATGAAAAAATTTTATTTTTATGTGTTTTGAGTAAACGCTTATGATATTTTGAAAACTAAATTGAAATACATATACAGTATGCAAAGAAAAAACTTGTACAGCAAACGCTCCGCTTATCTAATCAAAAAATATCTGTTGCTTTGTGGGATTTTAAACTAAAACCAAAAGCAATTTCAAGACAAATTAATCAGCTTTCTATGGAAACCTTTCATTTTATTAAGAAATTTATTTTAATACTAAAAAAATAACCTAACATAAAATAACACTATTTTCAAGAGCAAACAAAACTGGTACACTAACTTTTCTTTCAAGTAGGAGCTATGAAATAAGGAATACACTAAAAATTAATACTAAATGTGGCCATGTCTAGCATCTAATAGATTATCTCATTGAATGAACTGGGTTTTTGTTAATTTTGGGAGGTATATGCTCCCATATGTCCTGGAGAGCACTTTTGAGTTAATTTTTTCTCAACATACGGCCACAGAATTTCATTAGTACTAATGTCAAGGGTCTAGGGAGGATGTGCCTGCAATTTTTCCCATTGAATTGAAGCCATTATATTATTATTGAAGAAGAATGTTTCGGGTATTTAACTCTAACTAATCAATAGTCTCCACTTCATTTAATTTGTCTGCTAACTGTGCTAAATTATCTTTTAGTATTTTTAAATAATCCCTTTTATGCATTGTACGGTCTATAAAAATCGGATTTAATACACCACTCGATCCCATTGAGCCCCATACCATCATATTACACCCCCATGATTCACTCTGTTATTCCGGTTTTTATCATTAATGCTGGAATTTCTCTTCATCGCACAAATCTGCAACGATAACACTCAAATAAATTAAATTTGGATTCAGCAGTGTCCCAAAGGTCATCATAGTGATTAATATAATCTTTATTTGTGGCAAAGAGAAGCTCCAGCCATATCGATAAAAATCTAAATAAAACGGCGATGCTTAACCGATGTGATGTGGCGGTAGGTGTAAAAGACCCAGTTTTTATAGAACGTACAATGAGTAAAATGAATTATTTAAAAATACCAAAAGATAATCTAGAATAGTTAGCTACCAAACTATGGGAGAATAGATTCCATTAAATAATAAGAGAATAGATTCCATTAAATGGAAAAAATTGGAGGCACATCCTCCCTAGAGCCTTGGCCTTAGTACTAACGAGATTCTGTGGGCGTATGTGGAGAAAAAATTGCGCGAGCTGTAGATTAGGGGCAAGAGATTTTTAGAAATTTTCGTATTGATCCTCAGTGATTGAAAATATGGGAGGGGAGTAAATTGATGGCATCACAAAATACGCACTTATAAAAAATAGCAAATTAATTTTGAATAAGTTTAATCCAGAATTAATCTATAATATTTTGCATATTTGTAAGCAAAAAGTAACCCATTAAATTTTGAGTAATCAGTAATTTATTAACTTTTGCATGTTTGTAGGCAAAAAGTATAGGGTAGCGTATACTTTTTGAACTTCTCAAAAAAAATGGGTTATTCAGTCAAATTGTAAGTACTTACGACTGAGGAGTACATACACTTTTTTGCATTCTAGTACGCAAAGTTTTTTGCTAGATAGCAATAGTTGAATATTTTATTCTAAAAACTGTATTTAAGAAATATTTTACATTCACCCTTATCTGGTATGTCAACATCGACGTCACATCAATATAATACCAAAAAATTGGGGCTTGCTTACTCGATCTCGAGATGTTCAAAAACCGTGCTACTATTTAATAACCCTAAAAAAGTCTTAGTATTTTACCTCCATACCAAATAAACTAACTTGTTTTATATTTGCCACCTATTTAATAATATTTGATGTTGCAAAAATAACATATAATATATCGCTACGGAACCAATATAATCATCTATGGCAATTCAACATTAGCTTGTCATTGAAAACCCACCACTAGACTGTAGCACTACTGACTAAGTAGTTCTTTTGGGACCACATGAAGACATTGGGACCAAGGATTCACTAGTAAATTTTAGGGCTCTAGTATACAATATTGATATTTCCTCAATCGATGTCAATAGTAAAATTGTAGTGATTTACTAAAGGCATTGCCAATGTAACCGCCTATTGACATATACAATGTATATGTATATGTATATGTATATTATACATATACATATATGTAACATTGGTTTATTTGATTTAATTCTATGGAAAAAAATTCCTTACAGACTGCTTAAATACAGTTATGTATGTACTAAAGTCCTGCACAAGACCAACTAAAAGAACTTTCAAGACATGAGGGATTTTTCAAATGTTTTACTACAGCGAAATCTTCTAAAACAAACGCTAAGCAACACTGTTTGCAAGAACTTGTTTCAGTTATTGCAAGTATAGGAGTAAAGAAGAAAGTACTTCGTGACTGAAAAATTTGTATGCTTGCTTCTTTCTACGCATGGGCGCGTATACAAGCGTCATGCATGGACATACACACACACTTTGTGTGTATGCTCTTTAATTTTTCTGCACACAAACAAACGTTTACATGCATTTACATTAGTTGGGTGCGCTTGCTTAAAAAAAAACCTCCCTTAAACACATAATAGCTTACCATCTACATCTTACACACACAATCAAACGTACAATATGGAAAATAACAAGCATACACGTATCAACACTACTTTGTTGACTGTTTGTTCATAACAAGAAGTCTTCATGACATTGCTTGTTAGCACTCATATACACGCACACAAATGCATCTATCGTGCTTTGCTTATAATACGACAGCATTTATTATTGGTTTAGTATAATGCAGCCACGAGAATACATTTAAAAAACAAGACGTATTTACATATCAAGACTATTTACGCAGGTCTTTAGTATGTACGTAGTTATATATACATAAGTACACATACATAATGAAAAAAATTTATTAATTACAATTACAAATTACAATCTGTAATGACTTCAGGGTCCATAGAAAAGTCTATAAAACTATACAATTCATTGTAGCAACAGCATAATCTTCTATATCATAGAAAAGTTAGAACGACAAGCTTTATTATATAGTGGGTTTAACGATCGTAATGAGCTTTGAGGAATATTAAAAGTTGCATTACTCAGCAAGAACTGTAATTGGACGTTACCATTTATTTAGGAAGTTACTTTTGTATGGAAAAAAGTTAAAATTTTCCAGCTCTGGAACCATTGTTTTGATTTTGCTGATTTTTGACCATTTCTGACACTGCAGTTCAATACCGAAGTCTCTAGCTTATCTGGGAGCTTTGGAAAACCGATTTCACTTACAGACAGACAGATTGACCCAGAAGGTCCCAGAATATATATACCTTATGGGTCGGATATTGATATTGTGGAAATTACACATGGTGAAGGCTATAAAAAGCGTTTTACAGTGCAAAATGAGTTAAATACATGATTATTTTTCTGAGTTCACATTAAACGAAAATTTATTATTTTTTTAATTTAGTAATGAAATATAATCAATCCATGACATTGTATATAAAATTAATCAATGATTGAAGCATAAGTAAACACAACTTCTCTTATAATGGCTATGCTCCTACAAACTTTCTTAATAAGTTTGAAAAAATATCAATACAAAATAGAAGTATTTTTACTTTTCTAATGAAAAATGAAACAAAGAAACCCCAAATTAAAGTAATCAAGAAAACTGTATAGATAAAAATTGTAAATAACATGACACTTCTGCTAAGTCAGACCAACAAAAATAAACTCTTTAGTGAGAAACTAAAAGTATTCATCCAGGCACTATTTTCTTTTAATTTATTTGTATATATTTATTTACCACAATTTTACTCAGTTTTCAAACTATTCAAAACAGTTCCTGGAGAAAAAAAAAGAACGCTTTACCTCTTCTCATTCCGTAAACCAGAAACGCCTTTCAGTTCATTGTCCAAGGGGTAATAGAAATAGAAGATAACTGTGGAAAGGAAAGTTTAACTGCTTGTGTAATGACAACTAATTTTAAGAGTAATAAGAAACTAAATGAGGTAAGCAGAGGAAGGACTAAGCAGTCCACGCAAAATGCTTGAAGTAATAGAAAGCAATTTGAAATGGAAATACTTGAAAGAAAGTTTCTGGTGACATAAAAGTTGCCAACTCATTAACATAAGAATTACAGCAACTATTAAGAAACAAAGGAATATAAAGAATAAAAAAAAATTGCTTCAAAGTTGTGGCAAAAACAAAGAAAGTTTTAGCAGCTGGGAGAAGAAGAAGTTAAACAAATATCAAAGTATGAGTGTCTACATAAACTACAATTTGTTATGTTAACTTCCGTTTCCGTTGATGCACTTAATAAGCGAAATACTGGTTCCCTAACTTACGCATACACACACATCCTCACCTATAAAAGATCACATTAAACTAAATTGGCAGAGGAAGAGAGAGTGATAGAGAAAAAACAAATTACCAACTGTTGTTGAACATTAAGAGTTTGAACAACAATTTAAGACAGTTTTCTACTGGCGTTATTACACATGCTAGTAGAAAAATGAAGAAAAACACAAACAAAAAATCTGTTACGAATCAAATACATTTCCAGAAGTAAAATTTTTCTATTGGAAAAAGCAGTAGGCTGAAATTACAAAACAAAACTACAACAGCAACAAAACAAGAACGAACAAGTAAGAGTGCTATATTCGTCTGTGCCGAATCTTATATACCCTTTACCAACGTACGTACATATATATAGTATGCAGACACATACATACATATTTGTTTTGTGAAAAAATTTATAATTTTTTTAAAGTTTCCATCTTTGGAGCTGTAATTTTAATTTTTCAAATTTCATACGCCAAACTTTTCTTTCAGAAGCATAAAATATATTCAATTTATAAAGAAAAAGAAAAAAATTTAGACCTATTTAATTTTACATAACACAAAAGCGTGAGTTTTCCAACCAACCCTGGAGTCATAATTTTGGATTTTTCTGATTATTGATACCGATCTAGTTTTTTAAAAAATACATAAAATATGTAAAGTAAACGAAGCAAAAACGAAATAAGAAAAAACTTAGTTTAATTTAATTCCTTTAATATTAAAAAATTCAGTAAAGTGCGACTTTGACTCGCGCAGTTTTTTTCAGTTTAAACGATTTTTTCAGTTTTGTTGCTTTTTTCTCATTTTGGCCATTTTTTTCTGTTTTTTTTTCATTTTGGCGATTTTTTTTCTGTTTTTTGGGGGTTTATTTTAATTTTGGCGACTTTTTTTTCATTTTGGCGATTTTTTTGGCAATTCTTTTTCCATTTTGGCGATTTTTTCCTATTTTGGGATTTTTTTTCATTTTGGCGATTTTTTTTTCATTTTGGAGATTTTTTTTCTGTTTATGGGGCTTTTTTTTATTTTGGAGATTTTTTTCATATTAGCGATTTTTTTTCATTTTGGCGATTTTTTTCCGTTATTTGGGGTTTTTTTTGTTTTGGCGATTTTTTTTTAATTTTGGCAATTTTTTTTATTTTGGCGATTTTTTTCTCTTTTTGGGGGTTTATTTTCATTTTGGAGATTTTTTTCCTTTTGGCGATTTTTTTAATATTTCGATTTTTTTTATTTTGGCGTTTTTTTCATTTTGGCGATTTTTTTTCATTTTGGCGTTTTTTTTTCATTTTGGCGATTTTTTTTTCTGTTTTTTGGGTTTTTTTTTCATTTTGGAGATTTTTTTCATTTTGGCGATTTATTCCTTTTTGGCGATTTTTTTACTGTTTTGGGGTTTTTTTTAATTTTGGCGATTTTTTTTCTGTTTTTGGGGCTTTTTTCATTTTGGAGATTTTTTTAATTTTAGCGATTTTTTTTTTATTTTGGCGATTTTTTCCTGTTTTTGGGTTTTTTTTCATTTTGGCGATTTTTTTCATCTTGGCGACTTTTTTCATTTCAACGATTTTTTCCTATTTTTTGGGGTTTTTTTCGTTTTGGCCATATTTTTCGTTTTGGCGATTTTTTTTTCATTTTGGGGTTTTTTTCATTTTGGCGATTTTCTTTCATTTTAGCGATTTTTTTTACTGTTTTGGGGTTTTTTTTAATTTTGGCGATTTTTTTCTGTTTTTTGGGCTTTTTTCATTTTAGAGATTTTTTGAATTTTGGCGATTTTTTTTTATTTTGGCGATTTTTTCCTGTTTTTGGGTTTTTTTCATTTTGGCGATTTTTTTCATCTTGGCGACTTTTTTTAATTTTAAATTTTTTTCTTTTTTTGGGGTTTTTTTTCGTTTTGACCATTTTTTTCGTTTTGGCGATTTTTTTTCATTTTGGGGTTTTTTTCATTTTGGCGATTTTCTTTCATTTTAGCGATTTTTTTTACTGTTTTGGGGTTTTTTTTAATTTTGGCGATTTTTTTCTGTTTTTGGGGCTTTTTTTCATTTTGGAGATTTTTTTAATTTTGGCGATTTTTTTTTATTTTGACGATTTTTTCCTGTTTTTGGGTTTTTTTCATTTTGGCGATTTTTTTCATCTTGGCGACTTTTTTTCATTTAAAATTTTTTTTTCTTTTTTTGGGGTTTTTTTCGTTTTGGCCATTTTTTTCGTTTTGGCGATTTTTTTTTTCATTTTTGGGGTTTTTTTTCATTTCGAAAATTTATTATTTTTTTAATTTAGTAATGAAATATAATCAATCCATGACATTGTATATAAAATTAATCAATGATTGAAGCATAAGTAAACACAACTTCTCTTATAATGGCTATGCTCCTACAAACTTTCTTAATAAGTTTGAAAAAATATCAATACAAAATAGAAGTATTTTTACTTTTCTAATGAAAAATGAAACAAAGAAACCCCAAATTAAAGTAATCAAGAAAACTGTATAGATAAAAATTGTAAATAACATGACACTTCTGCTAAGTCAGACCAACAAAAATAAACTCTTTAGTGAGAAACTAAAAGTATTCATCCAGGCACTATTTTCTTTTAATTTATTTGTATATATTTATTTACCACAATTTTACTCAGTTTTCAAACTATTCAAAACAGTTCCTGGAGAAAAAAAAAGAACGCTTTACCTCTTCTCATTCCGTAAACCAGAAACGCCTTTCAGTTCATTGTCCAAGGGGTAATAGAAATAGAAGATAACTGTGGAAAGGAAAGTTTAACTGCTTGTGTAATGACAACTAATTTTAAGAGTAATAAGAAACTAAATGAGGTAAGCAGAGGAAGGACTAAGCAGTCCACGCAAAATGCTTGAAGTAATAGAAAGCAATTTGAAATGGAAATACTTGAAAGAAAGTTTCTGGTGACATAAAAGTTGCCAACTCATTAACATAAGAATTACAGCAACTATTAAGAAACAAAGGAATATAAAGAATAAAAAAAAATTGCTTCAAAGTTGTGGCAAAAACAAAGAAAGTTTTAGCAGCTGGGAGAAGAAGAAGTTAAACAAATATCAAAGTATGAGTGTCTACATAAACTACAATTTGTTATGTTAACTTCCGTTTCCGTTGATGCACTTAATAAGCGAAATACTGGTTCCCTAACTTACGCATACACACACATCCTCACCTATAAAAGATCACATTAAACTAAATTGGCAGAGGAAGAGAGAGTGATAGAGAAAAAACAAATTACCAACTGTTGTTGAACATTAAGAGTTTGAACAACAATTTAAGACAGTTTTCTACTGGCGTTATTACACATGCTAGTAGAAAAATGAAGAAAAACACAAACAAAAAATCTGTTACGAATCAAATACATTTCCAGAAGTAAAATTTTTCTATTGGAAAAAGCAGTAGGCTGAAATTACAAAACAAAACTACAACAGCAACAAAACAAGAACGAACAAGTAAGAGTGCTATATTCGTCTGTGCCGAATCTTATATACCCTTTACCAACGTACGTACATATATATAGTATGCAGACACATACATACATATTTGTTTTGTGAAAAAATTTATAATTTTTTTAAAGTTTCCATCTTTGGAGCTGTAATTTTAATTTTTCAAATTTCATACGCCAAACTTTTCTTTCAGAAGCATA
The DNA here is from genome assembly GCA_944452675.1 of Tachina lurida. Lineage (NCBI taxonomy): Eukaryota > Metazoa > Arthropoda > Insecta > Diptera > Tachinidae > Tachina > Tachina lurida. The sequence goes on from OX101756.1 coordinate 46,430,691, forward strand.
AAATATATTCAATTTATAAAGAAAAAGAAAAAAATTTAGACCTATTTAATTTTACATAACACAAAAGCGTGAGTTTTCCAACCAACCCTGGAGTCATAATTTTGGATTTTTCTGATTATTGATACCGATCTAGTTTTTTAAAAAATACATAAAATATGTAAAGTAAACGAAGCAAAAACGAAATAAGAAAAAACTTAGTTTAATTTAATTCCTTTAATATTAAAAAATTCAGTAAAGTGCGACTTTGACTCGCGCAGTTTTTTTCAGTTTAAACGATTTTTTCAGTTTTGTTGCTTTTTTCTCATTTTGGCCATTTTTTTCTGTTTTTTTTTCATTTTGGCGATTTTTTTTCTGTTTTTTGGGGGTTTATTTTAATTTTGGCGACTTTTTTTTCATTTTGGCGATTTTTTTGGCAATTCTTTTTCCATTTTGGCGATTTTTTCCTATTTTGGGATTTTTTTTCATTTTGGCGATTTTTTTTTCATTTTGGAGATTTTTTTTCTGTTTATGGGGCTTTTTTTTATTTTGGAGATTTTTTTCATATTAGCGATTTTTTTTCATTTTGGCGATTTTTTTCCGTTATTTGGGGTTTTTTTTGTTTTGGCGATTTTTTTTTAATTTTGGCAATTTTTTTTATTTTGGCGATTTTTTTCTCTTTTTGGGGGTTTATTTTCATTTTGGAGATTTTTTTCCTTTTGGCGATTTTTTTAATATTTCGATTTTTTTTATTTTGGCGTTTTTTTCATTTTGGCGATTTTTTTTCATTTTGGCGTTTTTTTTTCATTTTGGCGATTTTTTTTTCTGTTTTTTGGGTTTTTTTTTCATTTTGGAGATTTTTTTCATTTTGGCGATTTATTCCTTTTTGGCGATTTTTTTACTGTTTTGGGGTTTTTTTTAATTTTGGCGATTTTTTTTCTGTTTTTGGGGCTTTTTTCATTTTGGAGATTTTTTTAATTTTAGCGATTTTTTTTTTATTTTGGCGATTTTTTCCTGTTTTTGGGTTTTTTTTCATTTTGGCGATTTTTTTCATCTTGGCGACTTTTTTCATTTCAACGATTTTTTCCTATTTTTTGGGGTTTTTTTCGTTTTGGCCATATTTTTCGTTTTGGCGATTTTTTTTTCATTTTGGGGTTTTTTTCATTTTGGCGATTTTCTTTCATTTTAGCGATTTTTTTTACTGTTTTGGGGTTTTTTTTAATTTTGGCGATTTTTTTCTGTTTTTTGGGCTTTTTTCATTTTAGAGATTTTTTGAATTTTGGCGATTTTTTTTTATTTTGGCGATTTTTTCCTGTTTTTGGGTTTTTTTCATTTTGGCGATTTTTTTCATCTTGGCGACTTTTTTTAATTTTAAATTTTTTTCTTTTTTTGGGGTTTTTTTTCGTTTTGACCATTTTTTTCGTTTTGGCGATTTTTTTTCATTTTGGGGTTTTTTTCATTTTGGCGATTTTCTTTCATTTTAGCGATTTTTTTTACTGTTTTGGGGTTTTTTTTAATTTTGGCGATTTTTTTCTGTTTTTGGGGCTTTTTTTCATTTTGGAGATTTTTTTAATTTTGGCGATTTTTTTTTATTTTGACGATTTTTTCCTGTTTTTGGGTTTTTTTCATTTTGGCGATTTTTTTCATCTTGGCGACTTTTTTTCATTTAAAATTTTTTTTTCTTTTTTTGGGGTTTTTTTCGTTTTGGCCATTTTTTTCGTTTTGGCGATTTTTTTTTTCATTTTTGGGGTTTTTTTTCATTTTGGCGATTTTCTTTCATTTTAGCGATTTTTTTTTATTTTAGCAATTTTTCCGGTTATTCGCGATTTATTTTAGTCTTAGAAATTTTTTTTGTAATTTGGTGCTTTCTTTTCGTTTTAGCGATTTTTTTTTTGTTTTTTGCGATTTTTTTCGGTTTGGCGATTTTATAATTTTTTGTTTTTTTAGTTTTACCGTTTTTGAAAATTTCAAGAGTTTTGCTCTTACGGTTTCCAAGATACAGCAAGTTGTCAAAATTGCATATCAAAAGTGCATTAACTGACGGAACACCCTTTAATTTAAATTTTTGGAAATTTTAGTGTTAATTTTTGAAGTCTGTATAAAAATACACTAACCTTACAAATTTCAAGTGTATATACATACATACATACAATTGTATGTATATTACATGGGATTTTAACATTTTTCGTTGCTCGTTTTGCAACACCCTTTAATTTCCAGCTCTCACGCATTTGTTGTTGTAGCGGCCAAAGGGTTACACACTGTGTCCAAATTTCAGGTCTCTAGCTCTTACGGTTCTCGAGAAAATACTAATATAGTTTTAGACATAGTTAATTTTACATGACACAAAAAGTTAAAGTTTTCCAACCCTGGAAACGTCTTTTTAAATTTTTTATATTTTTTCAATTTAAAATTCCAATTTTAGTCGTACTGAACTGTAAAATAAGTTTTTTTATTAAAAAAAAATAAAAATTTGTTTTCGGTAGTTACTTTTATATGGCAAAATAAAGTTTAAGTTTTCCAGCTCTGCAATGGTCTGCTCGATTATGCTGAATTTCAATACCAATCTATTTTGGAAAATTTCTGACACACCAGTCCAAGAACGAAGTCTCTAGCTCTTCTGGGAGCTTCGGAAAACCGATTTCACGTACAGACAGACGGACAGACGGACAGACGGACAGACGGACAGACGGACAGACGGACAGACGGACAGACGGACAGACGGACATCGCTTATTCGTCTTCCCTATGCATAAGGATCCAGAATATATATATTTTATGTGTCGCTTATTGATATTATAGAAATTACAAACGGAATGACAAACCTATATATACCCTTTTACCATTTTTGTTGGTAAAGGGTATAAAAACTTCTAAATGAAAATGTCAACAAGAATTAAGCAGGAAAAACTTTTATGTTGAAACTTCTCTGAAACATTATTTCTTTTTCTTCTTTTTAATTCATGCCAATTTTCTCTGTGCGATGCATGAGAAAAAAAATAAACTTTCCTATCAAGAATCTTCTACACATTCAAATATCCGCAAAAGTTAGCAGGAAGAAAAAATTGGATTAAGCACATAATACAATTTGATGCTAAATTATAGCACATACTAGTGATGTAACGAATATCAATTTTTGATATTCGCGAATACGAATACGAATATTTGAAACGATATTCGCGAATACCAATACGAATACAAATATTGTATGTGAAATTTATAGACATTAAATTGGGGTTCTATTTACGCCTGCAATATGAAATATTGAAAAATTTTTATGAAAAAGGACTTCATACTTCTGTTGCATACTTTAAAGTTAATAAAAACTACCGCAAATTTTAATGATCATCATTAAATAATATTTAAAAGCACAAATTTCTATAAAAAATTTAATGGATTTGTAAAAACCAATATTTTTAGCCATTTATTTAAATTTCGTTTAGGATTTATGCATTTATTTATTTAATACGACGAATACGAATACGGATACGAATATGTAAAAATGGCCGAATATTCGACAATTCGAATACGAATACGAATATTCGTGCATCACTAGCACATACACATGTACGAGTACGTACGCAAGCTATTAATTTTTATCGAATTTAGCAATCTTAGGCCGACCTTACATCTGAGTGATATGTGCCTTAAAAAACGTAACCACTAATTACTAATGAAAAACTGTTTGATTCAGACACGTCTTTATTAAGTTAAACAGTTTCTTTCATACATAACTAATAGACAATTTTAAGGATTGCAACATACATCTCTGAATCAATAATATGATTTTGTTAAAGCCTGCTTTAAATAGCCTGAGCGAAATCTACCTTATAAGAAATTTCGAACAAAGTCTAGTCAATTTTGACTAGATTTTCCAAACAAATCAAAATCTAGGTCGTCACTAGATTTTGCGAAAATTTCTCAAAATCCTATGATAAAACCATGATTTTGTCCATAATACACAAAAAATACTATCCTGCAGAAACAAACCGTATTGCTAATTTTTTTAATATGTATAACAAAATTAAGATGCCTTTTATATTTTTTATACTAAGGTATAAGATATGTATACTTCAAAAGAGAGTTTCTTTTTGTACAATTTAATCAGTTGTTGTTATCATACAAATGCAATCTTTGCATAAATATTTTAACTCAAATCTACTAGATTTTATTCAGATATAAATGTAGTCTCAGTCGTTAAGCAGCTCTGTTTTGAAGAACAGTCAGTTATTTTGATTTAGCCGATTTTTCTGACGATTTTTCGAATATAAAATGCCGATTATTTTATAGTTTATCGGGATTTCGACGATTTTTCGATAATTCTATCTGGCAGCCCTGTTCTTAACTGAGTATGTATTTGCAAATTTTTACCACAGAAATTTTTCGAAGGAAATTTTATTAAGATTATACTTATGTGTCCTTAATTTAAGATGTATTAAATAAATTTATTTTATCGAGACTACACCATTTCCAGTTGTATTTCAGAAGTTTCCAATTGTTTTTCAGAAATTTCTAAATATGTTTCAGAAGTTTCTAATTATAGTTCAGAAGTTTCTAATTATATTTCAGAAATTTCTAAATATTATTCAGAAGTTTCTAATTACCGTTCAGAAGTTTCTAATTATATTTCAGAAATTTCTATTTATATTTCAGAAATTTCTAAATATGTTTCAGAAGTTTCTAATTATAGTTCAGAAGTTTCTAATTACACTTCAGAAGTTTCCAATTATGTTTCAGAATTTTCTAATTGCATTTCAGAAAATTCTAATTGTATTTCAGAATTTTCCATTTTTATTTCAGATATTTATATATATTATCCTGTATAAAATTTTGGGGTTTTTTTTAAATAAACAATATGTGTAGGAATTATACCACTTTATTGTGAACTACATACATACAAAAAAAGTATAGGTTACTTGGTTTTCGCACAATATACGTATATATATGGTACCAGGTATTGATCTCTGTTTGCACAATTATCATTATGATTTTGTTTACATAGTAAGATTATGCTAAGTTATATTAATAATATCATATACGGTAATAATATACTTATGTTATAATTACACAATAACTGTAACTGTTAACTGTTTGGAATATTATTGAAAATATGTTAACATACAATACTTAGAAATGATTAGATTTTATAAAATGTTAGGTGCACAAAAATAATATATCCACATAAGAGTCTGAAATACATTTAGAAATTTCTGAAATACAAATGGAAAGTTCTAAAATACAATTGGAAGTTTCTGAAATGTAATTTGAAAATTCGGAAATGCAATTAGAAATTTCTAAAACACAATTAGAAATTTCTGAAAAGCATTTAGAATTTTCTGAAATGCAATTAGAAAATTCTGAAACATAATTGGAAACTTCTGAAGTGTAATTAGAAACTTCTGAACTATAATTAGAAACTTCTGAAACATATTTAGAAATTTCTGAAATATAAATAGAAACTTCTGAAATATAATTAGAAACTTCTGAACGGTAATTGGAAACTTCTGAAACATATTTAGAAATTTCTGAAATATAATTAGAAACTTCTGAACTATAATTAGAAACTTCTGAAACATATTTAGAAATTTCTGAAAAACAATTGGAAACTTCTGAAATACAACTGGAAATGGTGTAGTACAACTCTAAATTAAAATGTTGCATAATACAAAAATATTTTCTGATTTGTTAAATGTAATCTACTAAATATCTCGACCAAAGAAGTATCCCTGCAGGAAATGGAACTGACACAAGACTAGTCATGTGACCGGTTCCCAAGTGATAGGGACGAGTCCCAGTTCTAACACTTCCTATGAAACGGACCAGTCACTTTTACATGGGGATGACCTAGGATGGGTTTAATTAATACTGTGTATCCACCTTTTGACTTGTCACTGGACTATCCCATAGGGACCTATTCGATGTATAATAATACAATGGCGCCGATGTTATCAAGCGTAAAATATTGTTTTTCCTTCGTTGGATTTTCTCAACATTAGAAGCTGAAGCAGTGCCCCATAGCTGAATTCCATAGAACCATATTGGCTTCAAAAGTGACTTGCATATCAAAACTTTGCAGTTTAGGCTGAGTGTTGAATTTCTGCCAATTAACCAATATATTTGGGCTTAGTTTAAGTTTCATTTGGGTTAACTTAGAGTCAATATGATGTTTCAATGTAAGCCTTCGATCAAGGTGTATACCAAGGTATTTCACTGGAGAATGTTGAGGAATACCTTGATTGTTGATTCGAATGGGAGGACAAGTATCTCTTCTTAGGGTAAACGTTATATGGACACACTTTTGTTCATTTACTTTAATTCTCCATAAGTTGAACCATATTTCAAGCTGGGTAGTATGTTCTTGGAGATTGCGGGATGCCTCATCTGGGTTTTCGTGCATACTACCCTGTAGCACACCGTAAGCTATAGATTCGGGCACAGTCGTGAACTCTCCTTCCATAACGGTGAACTTCCGATCAATAATATAACTTTCCAAAAGCTTTTGTATGTTCATTGGTAGGTATATCTGCAATTTTAAAACTAGGCCTTCGTGTCATACTTTATCAAATACCTGAGAAACATCAATAAAATGAGTAGAACAATAACTCTTTTCTTCAAATGTTCTTCTTACAACTTGGACCAATATATACGTTTGTTCAATGGTGCTATGCTGACTTCTAAAACCAAGTTGATGGTCCGGAATGCACCTATTTTCAGCTAAAATTTTGGACAATTTAGTTATGAGCAGCTTTTCAAAAAGCTATATGACTCAGCCTTGATAAGATCTTTGTCCGGCTTTTGAATAATTTTGATCCTGGCAAGTTTCCAGTTATGTGGAAAATACTGCATTCGTGAAATGGCATTACAAATAAATTGCAAGATTCTTAATTGAATTGCATGGTACTGCTAACTGTACCAAGCCAAAAGTACAAGCTGAAAAAAAATGCAGTAATTGTGGAGAAAATCACACCGCTAATTACAGAGGATGCCGTGTATATTCTTTCGTTAAACAGGGTATGGGTCAAAAATCTAAATTAGCTCCAGTTCAATCAGCAAATGCTTACTCCGCCACTCTTCCTCAAACTAGCCAACTAGTAACTTCACGTGTATCGTATGCCGATGCTGCTAAGACTAGTTCTATTCCCACACAAAATGTTCCACCGCCAAGTAATTCAACGAATGCAAACTCTAGCTTTAACTTTAGTCGTCTTGAAGCTACTATTGAGAATCTGGTGCTAACTATAAACAACTTTACAACAAATATGACTAGCATGATGCAAGAAATGCTGAGAATGCAGAATACTCTGCTTCAAGCATTAGTCAACAAACCATGAACACGTTAAAATTATGTTTCTGGAACGCAAACGGCATTCGCCAACATAAAAATGAACTTGAGCACTTCCTCACGGAAAAAAATATTGATATAATGATGGTCTCTGAGACTCACTTGACTTCGAGAAGCTGCTTTAAGATAAATGGTTACACTCTATATGATTCAAAGGACCCGAGGGGGAGAGCATGCGGTGGATCAGCAATTCTAATTAAGTCAAGACTCAAGCACTATATCCTTGAGAACGTTAGTGAAGAATATATGCAAGCTACGAATATTTTCGTAGAAAATTTTTGTTCGAATTTCGTGATATCATCAATTTACTCACCTCCCAGATTTTCAGTTACCGAAGATCAGTATGAGAAGTTCTACAAATCGCTTGGATCTTGTTTCGTGGCAGCTGGTGACTACAATGCAAAACATACGTACTGGGGCTCGCGTCTTGTTACACCTAGAGGTAGAGCGTTGTTTAATACAATTTCAAAAATGGGCTTAGATGTCATTTCGAGTGGGGAGCCTACTTACTGGCCTACTGACGTAAGAAAAATTCCAGATGTTATAGATTTTGGCGTCACGAAAAATATCCATAGGGACTTAATTCACGTAGAGGGCTCTGTAGATCTGTCCTCCGATCACTCTCCCACAATAGTTACAATTTTCAACCCACTAAGGAGTGATTTAACTAACTCATATGCGAAAACGATTAATAGGGTCAACTGGCTAGGATTCAAAAAATATATTAGTAGTCACTGCGTGGAAAACATTCAGCTAAGATCACCTGATGATATTGAATTTAATATTGCCAATCTTACCGAATATATTAAACAGGCTGCTGAACATGCCACTACTTCCTATCCGCAGACTGGCTTTAATAGAATTTATTCTACGGATATTGAACGTCTCGTATGTGAAAAAAGGAGAGCTAGAAGAGAATGGCAACAACACCGATCACCCCTAAATAAAATCTGACTTAAAGAATGTACTAAACGACTCAAAGAGCTGCTATCGTCGGAAAAGACTGCATTACTGGAAAAGTACTTAGAAGGTCTTGATGTAACGTCAACATCTAATTACTCTTTATGGCGCGCTACTAGAAATCTTAAAAGACCCGTTGATCTCAAATCACCATTGCGTACTTCGACTGGAGGCTGGGCAAGAAGCGATAGTGAGAAAGGTAACTTATTTTCTGAGCATTTAAAATCTGTATTCACTCCCAATTCATGTACGGGTGCTGCCGATTTACCGAGTGTAGTCTCTCTACCCCCTCGTCCCTTAAGGTTTAAGATGCATGAACTACAAAAAATAGTTGCTGAACTCGACCCTAAGAAAGCTCCAGGTATTGATGGCATTAGTAACAAGATGCTGATGAACTTGCCTCATATTGCAATAAGAATTTTGCTATTTATTTTTAATGCCATTTTACGAATGCAGTATTTTCCACATAACTGGAAACTTGCCAAGATTAAAATGATTCCAAAGCCAGGCAAAGATCTTACCAAGGCTGAGTCATATAGGCCTATAAGCTTACTTTCAACAATTTCAAAGCTTTTCGAAAAGCTGCTCATGACTAAATTGTCCACAATTTTAGCTGATACTGGGTGCATCCCGGACCATCAATTTGGCTTTAGAAGTCAGCATAGCACTATTGAGCAAACGCATAGATTGGTTCAAATTATAAGGAGGACTTTTGAAGAAAAGAAGTATTGTTCTGCCCTTTTTATTGATGTTTCTCAGGCATTTGACAAAGTATGGCACAAAGGCCTAGTTTTAAAATTGAAGACATACCTACCAATAAATATACAAAAGCTTTTGGAAAGTTATATTCTCGATAGAAAGTTTACTGTTGTGGAAGGAGACTTCATGAGTGTACCCGAATCTATATCTTCTGGTGTGCCACAGGGTAGTATTCTGGGGCCAGTCTTGTATCTAATATATACTTGTGATATGCCTGTGAGCAATAACATCCACACTTCTACATTTGCCGATGATACAGCCTGTTTGAGTATTCACAAAAATCCTGATGAGGCATCCCGCAATCTCCAAGCACACATTACCCAGCTTGAAATATGGTTGAACTTATGGAGAATTAGAGTCAATGAACAAAAGTGTGTTCATATAACGTTTACCCTAAGAAAAGATACCTGTTCCCCCATTCGAATCAACAATCAAAATATTCCTCAACATTCTCAAGTCAAATACCTTGGCATACACCTTGATCGAAGGCTTACATGGAAATATCATATTGACTCTAAGTTAACCCAAATGAAACTTAAATTGACTCAAATATATTGGTTAATTGGCAGAAATTCAACACTCAGCCTAGACTGCAAACTCTTGATATACAAGTCGCTTTTGAAGCCAATATGGTGCTATGGAATTCAGCTGTGGGGCACTGCTTCAGCTTCAAATGTCGAGAGAATCCAACGAAGGCAAAACAAAATTTTACGTTTGATAACATCTGCTCCATGGTACGTTAAAAACTCAAATATTCATCGTGATTTAAATATGCCACTAGTGAGTGAAGAAATTGCAAAATACGCAGGCAAATATTTAACTAAACTCGAGTCACATCCTAATCCGCTTGCCCGTAATATTTTGAGCTTTACTGGACACATCCGCTTAAAAAAGAGGGACACAAGGGCTCTTATACCCAACACTCCAGATGGGACTGCTTAAAAATACTTCTTTTTGATTATCACTACTTATGTATTATTTATAACTATCACTAAGCTTATGTCCGATATTGGTCGGGCCTAATAATTATATTTAGATTTAAGATTTGATTACTTATTGTTAGTTCATTTTTGAAGATACAATAAATAAAGATGTATATGAAAAAAAAAAAAAAAAAAAAAAAAAAAAAAGATTCTTATTGCAATATGAGGGAAGTTCATCAGCGTCTTGTTACTAATGCCATCAATACCTGGAGCTTTCTTCGGGTTGAGTTCAGCAATTATTTTTTGTAGTTCACGCATCTTAGACCTTAAGGGACGTGGGGTAGAGAGACTACACTTGGTTAATCAGGTGCAACCGTACATGAATTGGGAGTGAATACATATTTTAAATGCTCAGAAAATAAGTTACCTTTCTCACTATCGCTTCGTGCCCAGCATCCAGTCAATGTGCGCAGTGGCGATTTAAGATCAATGGGTCTTTTATGATTTCTAGTAGCGCGCCATAAGGAGTAATTAGATGCTGACGTTACATCAAGACCTTTTAAATAGTACATTCATTTAATACTACATTCTTTAAGTCTGATTTTATTTAGGGGTGATCTATGTTGTTGCCATTCTCTTCTAGCTCTCCTTTTTTCACATACAAGACGGTAAATTTCCTTAGAATAAATTCTATTAAAGCCAGTCTGTGGATATATATATTTATTTATTATATTTATTTATTTTCGTTAAGATTGGCAATGTTAAATTCAATATCATGAGATGATCTTAGCTGAATGTTTTCTACGCAGTGACTACCAAGATATTTTTTGAATCCTAGCCAGTGGACCCCATTAATCATTTTCACATATAAGTTAGTTAAATCACTCCTTAGTGAAACTATATAGTCAAGAGTGTATTTATTATACTCTTTACTAAAAACGGTAAAAGGGTATATATTACAATAATAATAAGCGACCAATAAAGATTATATATTATGGATCCTTATGCATAGGGATGACGAACAAGCGATGTCTGTCTGTCCGTCTCGCCCTCTGTCCGTCTATATGTACGTGAAATCGGTTTTCCGAAGCTCCCAGAAAAGCTAGAGACTTCGTTTTTGGACTGGTGTATCAGAAATGGCATAAAATAGATTGGTAAATCACAAAATCGAGCAGACGGTTGCAGAGCTGGAAAACTTGAACTTTATTTTGTTTATAAGTTTATAGTGTGTGTCTGTGTATCTGTGTATCTGTCTGTGTCCACGTACAGACCAAACGGCTGGACCGATTTGATTTCTGTTTGAAAGCTGACTTTATCGAGAAGGTTCTTAGCTATGTTTTAAAAAAACGGTCCAGCGGTTTTGAAGATATCACATATTTTCTAGATATATCGGGGGTTTTTAAAAGTTATAGTTTTTTTATTATTTTATACTTCGGTATGAAGAAAATTGGTATTTAAAATTAAAAAAAATAAAGTAATTAAAAAGACGTTTCCAGAGTGGGAAAACTTTAATTTTTTTTTTTGTTATATAAAAGTAATTATCTAAAACAATTTTGGTTTTTTTATAAATTAAACATACCTTTCATTATTAAAAGAGAAATATTGGTGAAAGAGATCAGAAAAATAAAAACATTATGTTTTTAGGGTTGGCAAACTTACACTTTTTGTGATATGAAGCACAGCCGCGAATAACGTTGTAAAAGACATTTTTTAAAAAACCAGTTTTTTCACAGATTAACGTTAACATAACTCTCTTGCGTTGTTCAAACATCAAACCATCCAAAATTATGCATCTTATCGCCGTCAAAATACAATTACAATCCAATCAGTCGGTGGAAAACTTTGTAAGTAACTAATAAAATCATGCAAACGAAATTGTTGAAAATAATTGATAAATGTAGCAGAGATACAAAAATAAAAGATAATGCTAGTTATCATTATTTTCCATAAGCTAAAAAAATTTAAACGAAAAAACCAATCTTGCTTTAAAATAGGTTTTTTGGCTCTTCTGAAAAATTATTATTTTGTCACTTAAAACGTTATTCGCGGCTAACCTTCATATATAAAAATAACTAGGTCTAATAAATTTTTTTCTTTTGCTTTATAAATTATATATATTTTGCGTTTTGGAAAAAAAACTTATAAAAATAAAAACCACAGCTCCAGAGCTGGAAACTTTTAACCTTTTTTCTGGATGCTTAAGTAACTAAATAAAACAATTTTTTTTAATTTCCTTTTTTCTTTGTTCACTTAACATACTTTATACATTTTTTTAAAAAATGCTAGATTGGAATAAGGAATCAGAAAAAATCTAAAAGGATGATCCCAGGGTTGGAAAATTAATTTTTTTTGTATATAAAAGTATACACATGAAGAGGTCAAATTATTTTTTTTCATTTTGCTTATAAATTATTTATACATTATGTCTTAGAAAGAAATAGTTTGGCATAAAAATTATATAAAAACATAGTTCCAGACCTGGAAAACTTAACTTTTTATGGTATATAAAACTAATTAAACAAAATTAATTACATCTTTGGTAAATAAATATATTGCATATTTTAAAAAGAAAGAAATTAGTATAAAAATTAGAAAAATAAAAATTATGTTTCCAGGGTTGGAAATTGAAAAAAAAACATTGTTAGTAAGACTATAACCAAAAACAATTTTTTTCCACTTAAACATATTTCATGTTTTAAGAAGATCTTTACTCTAGATTGTTATACCTTTGCCAAAAGTGGTAGAGACTTCGGTGTTGTAGTATCGTATCAAAAATGGTCCAAAATAGATTGGTATTGGAAATCAGTGAAATCGAGCAGACGCTTTCAGAGCTAGAAAACTTAAACTTGATTTTGCCATATAAAAGTAACTATATAAGAGAAATTTTTTGTTAAATAAACTTATTTTATATTTCAGTACGAATAAAATTTGTACTAAAAATATAAAAATATAAAAAAATACAAAAATACAAAATCAAAAATACATTTCCAAGGTTGTGAACTTTATCTTTTTTTTTGTTATATAAAAATAACCAACTAAAACTAATTTTTCCTTTTGTCTATAAATAAAAAATACCTTACATGATTATAAGAAAAAGATTGGTGTAAGAAATCAGAAAAATTTTAATTTATGATTCCAGGGTTGGGAAACTTACACTGTTTGTGATATATAAAATTAACTAGGTCTAATAATTTTTATTTTTTATTTTATTTTATACATATATATTATTCATGTTTTGGAAAGAAAATTTGGGTATAGAGAATTAGAAAAAAATAAACATCAGAGCTGGAAAATTTTAAAATTTTTTTAATATTAAAGTAACTAAATAAAATTGGTATTTTCCTTATATCGTTTTTCCTTTGTTTATATTGGTATAAAGATCCAGAAAAACATTAAAAGATGATTTCAGGGTTTCAGGGTAATTAAATAAAACTAGCTATTTCCTTGGTAATTAAATATATTCTATATCTTATGCCCTAATTCTGTTCGACGAATGTATCGTCTTGTCTATGGACGAAAAAAAGAAGCAGTTTTGATTCTTTAAAACGATTATTATTTGTTGTCTATGCTAGAAGGTTCGTGTATTTGCTTTGTAATTTTGTTCTAAACATTATATCCAACGCATATTTTTTCATATATTTTTCAAACTGTTGTATAATAATTTAATTGAATTTTTATGTTTTAAAAACATGGCAATAATATTTATATTTTTCATTGTCAAAGACAACAACCATTTTTGAAGAAAATAATTTAGAGACTTCAAAGACAAGAACTCAGAAGCATTTTCAAACAAAAACGTCCTAAATCTTCTTACTGAATTAGGGCATTAGAAAGAAAGATATTAGTATTAAAACCAGAAAAATTTAAATTATGGTTCCAGGGATGGTAATCGAAAAAAATTTTTTTGGGTAAAAAAAAGCAAAAATAATTTTATTTTCATATGTTTATTCCATGTTTTGGGAAGATCTTTACTCAAGCAAATTCTTTAGTCGAAAAAAACCGAGAGGTCACTTACCAAAAATTCACTATAATAAAAAATTATAAATTCCATCACAAAAAAAATTTTATGTATTCACTTATGTATGTAACTGTATACTACATATATGTAAATATATTGGTAAAGCGTACATAAGATTCGGTACAGTCGAATATAGCACTCTTACTTGTTTTTGAAAACATGTGTATTTGGACTCAAATGCCTCCTTAATCTTACTAATTTCTAAAATTTTTCCTTTCGATTACTTTTTGCGGTAACAGCTCTTTTAAAATTTTAAAATTTTCGCGCTAATATATTTTCATTGTTCTTTGGGAGGAGGAAAAAGCTGAAATAATTGACATTCTTCTGCAGATAAAAAAGGAAATTTATAGGAAGGAAATGGGGTCTTCAACGGAAGAAAGTAAACTGGATTTAGACATCGGATTATTTCCCATGGTTGTGTGATATAGTATAAAGCAGTGAGGAAAGAAAGTCATAAAAGATTACTAGCTAGGAATCAGAGTTGAGCCATGATATGGGCATTACACTTGCTCAGAGGAGCACACCTCAGGCTACCTTGGACGTCATTATTCAACTACTTCCTATAGAGGACTTTGTGGTGAGAACGGCGACTAAAATTCTTCTTGGACTCGTAGAAGCAGTTTTGGTGAGGACATGAATACCACAGGTCACACATCAATCTTAAATGAGATCAGTTTTAGTGATCAGGGATCCGTGAGCCCTGGGTTCACGGACTATAAGTTCGTTGAAATTGGTATTATTAGAACACCCTCACTGATAATTCTGGAAAGATATATATAAATAGGATAAACCATATGAAGCCAGTGCATGCTTTAAAGACGGGTCAAAAATGAGGAAAGGCACAGGGGGTGGTGTCTATACCTTTGGAAAGAATATTCGTAGTTCTTTCAGTCTGCCAAATGAATGCAACATTTTCCAAGCTGAGATCTTGGTGATTCTCAGGCCCGTGGAACTAGTGGCCAGGAATGTAGCTGAAAGTGAGAAGGTAACCTCCTACGTTGACAGCCAGGCAGCGCTAAAAGCTTTGAAAGGACATAATGTCAAATCGAAACTTTTTATTGGCTCTAGGAGAGCCCTAAACTTGCTTATGTGTTAATATAGTGTTAGACTATGTTGGGTTCCTGGCCACATCATTGTTGAGGGAAATGATATCGGTGATGAGTTGGCAAGAATAGGGTTGGCGTTAGATGAGAAAATGTGTAGCAGAACGGTGAAGTTACCAATAGTTCATTACTACAGGAAACTAAGTAATTTGGTAAAGCGCAGGACCAACAATTCATGGCAAATTAGGGAGGATTGTAGTGTCTCAAGGGGTATGGGCAAAAACTTGAATCAGGAAGATCCAAAATGCTACTGGATATGACTAGAAATGCGATGCGAATCATGATAGGCACGTTGACTGGTCACTGCTTGAATTTGGGCAACTGACACTCCAGATTTCTGTAGGATCTGTGGGGATGAAGAGAAATCAGAAACCATTGAACATGTTATCTGTCACTGCCCAAAGCTGCAACGTCATAGGCTTAGATGACTGAGTAGACGTTTCCATGAGAGCATGACTGATATCGGAAAGTTTAACGTGGAGGATATCAGGGCTTCATCATGAGAATTCAGTGGCTTAATGACAGATAATAAGGCCACTTCTAGGTACAAAAAGGGGGGGGGAGTAAATATTACTTTTAACGGGCAATAGAAGGGAATGCACCGAACTTGGTCTCCGAAAGGAGGTGCGTTATAGCACCAACCTTCTTTACCTAACCTTACTTGACCTAGCTCACAAATTGTGCTGGATACTGAACAATAATAACATTTTCTGAATTTTACACTTCTTTAAACATAAAAACGATTTTCTTAGAGAGAAGTTTCCATAAATGATCGCATTAATTTAATTTTTACTTAAAACAAACCAACTTAAGACCATTTTAAGCTATAAGCATGCTGGTTTTTGTAACTCATTCTTTTTCAGTAAAAAAAAAATATATCTCAATTTAAGTGTTGAAAAATTTCATCAATTTAAAGAGATAAAAGAAAAACACAAAAAATCAACATTTATTTAATAGCTTTTTAAACACACATGAACAAAAACAACCAACAACAGGAACAATAATAATCATAACAAATGCTGCATACGTGCTTAGAATTACAAAATAGAACCAGAACAAACTTACGAGTAAAAATATAAAAAAAAATCGCTTTAAAATGAATAAAGCCAACATTTGGCAAAAGAATTCTCAATTCTCACGAGCTGAATTATTACAATAAATTACAACAATTTATGCAAAATAAACAGCAAAAAAGCAAATAAAAAATTAAAATAAAATAAAATAAACAAAGATTATAAAAATATGTATTTTCTGCTCTACAAAGCAACAACAAAAAGACCAACAACATGTGGATGCATTGAAATTCAAAAATAGAATACAAACCAAAAGACAATACAGCCGTGTGGCGGGCAGAATACTAGACCCCCCAAGAAACAAACAAACGCCTTTTTTATGTCCTTACTCCTTTTTGAATGGCTTGTGAAATGGAAAGTGCCTGGGAAACCGCTTATTTTTTCTACGTAGTTTTTGTTCGTTTTTTCTTTTGCATTTCAATTCAAAAATTTACATATTTTCTCATGTTCCCTATCGTCTGTCTGTGTGTCTGGTTGCTTGGCTGCCTGTATTTTATTATTTTGCCTAGTTGTTTTTATACCCTTTACCAACAAAAATGGTAAAAGGGTATATATAGGTTTGTCATTCCGTTTGTAATTTCTATAATATCAATAAGCGACACATAAAATATATATATTCTGGATCCCTATGCATAGGGAAGACGAATAAGCGATGTCCGTCTGTCCGTCTGTCCGTCTGCCCGTCTGTCCGTCTGTCTGTACGTGAAATCGGTTTTCCGAAGCTCCCAGAAAAGCTAGAGACTTCGTTCTTGGACTGGTGTGTCAGAAATTTTCCAAAATAGATTGGTATTGAAATTCAGCAAAATCGGACAGACGATTGCAGAGCTGGAAAACGTAAACTTCATTTTGCCATATAAAAGTAACTACCGAAAACAAATTTTTATTTTTTTTTAATAAATAAACTTATTTTACACATCAGTACGATTACCAGTTGTATTTTAAATTAAAAAAATATAAAAAAATTAAAAAAACGTTTCCAGGGTTGGAAAACTGTAACTTTTTGTGTTATGTAAAATTAACTATGTCTAAAACTATATTAGTATTTTCTCGAGAACCGTACGAGCTACAGACCTGAAATTTGGACACAGTGTGTAGACCTTTGGCCGCTACAACAACAAATACATGAGAATTGGAAATAAAAGGGTGTTCCAAAACGAGCAACGAAAAATGTTAAAATCCCATGTAATATACATACAATTATATGTATATACACTTTTTATACAGACTACAAAAATTAACACTAAAATTTCCAAAAATTTAAATTAAAGGGTGTTCCATCAGTTAATGCACTTTTGACTATGCAATTTTGACAACTGCTGTATCTTGGAAACCATAAGAGCAAAACTCTTGAAATTTTCAAAAACGGTAAAACTAAAAAATCAAAAAATTACAAAATCGCCAAACTGAAAAAATTGCCAAAAACAAAAAAAAAATCGCCAAAACGAAAAAAAGCACCAAATTAAAAAAAATTTCTAAGACTAAAATAAATCGCATAAAAAATCGCCAAAATGAAAAAAAATCGCCAAAATGAAAAAAATGCCAAAACGAAAAAAAAACCTAAAAAACAGAAAAAATCGCCAAAATGAAAAAAAAATCGCCAAAATGAAAAAAATCGCCGAAATGAAAAAAAATCGCCAAAACGAAAAAAACCCCAAAAAACAGAAAAAAAAATCGCCAAAATGAAAATAAAACCAAAAAAAAAATCGCTTATATAAAATAAACCAAAAAACTGAAAAAAATCGCCAAACTGAAAAAAAAATCTCCAAACTGAAAAAAAATCTCCAAAATGAAGAAAAGTCCAAAAACAGAAAAAAATCGCCAAAAAGAAAAAATCCTCCAAAAACAGAAAAAAATCGCCGAAACGAGAAAAAAGCGACAACACTGAAAAAATCGTTTAAACTGAAAAAATCTTCGAAAAAGCAAAATAGCCTGCCTTTCGTGCGCGATTCAAAGTCGCACTTTACTGAATTTTTTAATATTAAAGGAATTAAATGAAACTAAGTTTTTCCTTATTTCGTTTTTGCTTTGTTCACTTAACATATTTTATGTATTTTTTAAAGAACTAGATTGGTATCAATAATCAGAAAAATCCAAAATTATGACTCCAGGGTTGGAAAACTCACACTTTTTTGTTATGTAAAATTAAATAGATCTAAAATTTTTTTTCGTTTTCTTTATAAATTTAATATATTTTATGCTTCTGAAAGAAAAGTTTAGCGTATGAAATTTGAAAAATGAAAATTAAAGCTCCCAAGATGGAAACAAATATGTATGTATGTGTCTGTATACTATATATATGTATGTACGTACGTTGGTAAAGGGTATATAAGATTCGGCACAGCCGAATATAGCACTCTTACTTGTTCTTCGTTGCTTTTATGTTGTTGCAAGATGATTCTTATTTTGTTTCAATTGCTTTGGGAATTGCTTTTTTGTACTTCTTTCTCTCTCGCATGTGTTTGTTTCTTTAGACGACTACGAAAACATACACCGCTGGTAGATTTTCTTCCAATTTCGATTCACAGACGTACATATGAGCATTTTATTTTTTTATTCACAGTGTGTGTTTAATGTGCATACATACTCGTATATTGAGCACTGATAGTATATCATCAACTTCAGAATCAGCATTTATTTACTTTAGTGCTACGGCAGCATAAATCAAATGGAATGAAATCGAAACTGCTACTGACACTTGTTAAACAGCATAAGCTACTTTTTTTGTTGCCCTAGTAGGAAATTAGCTCATTGTCCTCCCGAAACGGTAAAAGTTTGTAAAGCTGGTTACATGATCAACTGCATAATTTATTGTTTATAAACATTATGTTAAATGCATACTAAAATATATATTACTAAATTATTGACAAGTATAAATTTTTGCTTTTTGAATGTCTAAAAAAATATTTTATGAAGTTTATGATTTTTTTCCGAAATACCTTGATATTTGGCTTAAATGTAGTTCTACACACAGAAAAAAATAATATATATAATGGAAATTTTTTTACACTTAGTATGAAAAACCGTTTTCAGCTTCGCACTGATGGGCTCGTTTTAGAGCACTTTCCATAACATCTTTCAAAATTTGTGGCTGTAGCGTTCGAATTTCTGCAACAATGTTTGCCTTGAGTTCAAGGATTGTCTCTGGCTTGTTCACATACACTCGCTCCTTCAAATAATCCCAAAGAAAATAGCCGGGTGCTGTCAAATCTGGCGATCGCACTGGCCAAATAGTTCCAGAATTTCTGGAAATTATTCGCTCTCCAAAAACTTTAAATAAAAGTGCCATTGTGTCTCGAGTAATGTGGGCAGTGGCTCCGACCTGCTGAAACCACATACCAGATCTGTTTTCAAGAGCAGGACGTAAAAAATGTGCTATCATAACCCGATACCGCTCTCCATTTACGGTTACAGCACTTCCATCTTCATTCTCGAAGAAGTAAGGCCCAATGATATTTTCAGATGTGATCCCATACCATATTGTACACCTAATGGGCTGTAATTGGCATTGATGAATGGCTCTTGGATTTTCAAGAACCCCAAAACCTACAGTTCTGCTTATTAACAAAGCCATTCAAATGAAAATTAGCTACGACGATATGCTCATTGCGTTAAAATAATTGATCTCTGATTTAAATAATAAAATTCTATTATTCTGGTTCTTTGTTCAGTTGTGAATCTCTCCAATATTTATTTAATTTAATCTTTTTCGGCAATGATTTTGCTTCATTAGTATTCCATGTTAATATAACATGGTTTATAAAAATTTTCAAAGAAAATTTTTGCTTTTCAAATAACTTTATTTCACATTGTTTCAACATTTAATTACTGTTGAAAGCAAACTGAAGAATCATGTTGTATCAGTATTATTTCAAATTGGAACAACTTAACACGTTCGCCACTCAGCGTCACATAAACGTGATATAGGGGTGTTCAAAAAAACTGATGTCACATATCGTCGCTGTTTTAACTACCCAGGCAGAAATTGTGGCTTTGCTCAAAAAATATGTACCATCACAACACTGTAAATACAAAATTACGACTCTATCAAATTTTTTGTACCACAGTACTGTAAACACAAATATATGACTTAACTTTTACAAATACCGCGTTCTTAGTAATGCTATACCACCACAACAATGTATATACAAAAATTCGACGTTAGTTTCCTAATACCCCGTTAACAATAATTCTATACCGCTACAATACCGTAAATACAAAAATTTTACTCTAGATCCCCAAATACCCCGTTTACAATAATTGTTTACCGCTTCAACAGCGTAAATACAAAAATTTTACTTCAGTTGGGAAATTTCCATTGTGACGACTTTATAAATTTGAATTCAGAGTATTGTGACAACATTAAAAACAAGAGTCGGAGGACGGTCATTCGCCGTTATCATTTTAATGTTATAAGTACATAAAAATGTTGGAAATGTTGCTGATATTTTGTAAATTTTACAGGAGAGGTGCTTTTACGATTGTTTTCTACATGTATTCTTATGAAAACGTCTGAAATATTTTTACCATTATAGGCTCGACAGTAATGTTTACAATCATAAAAATGGACATGGTCTATTATGACTCACAAAATCTAATAGTGGATTTAACTTATTTTTCAAAATGATTTCAGTTAGGTAAGTTAGTTAAAACAGCGACGATATATGGGTCGCATAATCAGCAATATTCAAAAATTGTTCTTGATATGTATTATATTTATCAAATAAAAACTTTGTAAAATATTTTTTTTTCTTATTTTTTTTTGTTATTATTATTTTATTCTCTTTTTCTATTTTATATATATTTTTTTTTCTCTTCACATTTTTGTTTTTTATAACTTTTTATCCTTAATTAAATATGAATGTTAAAATATGTATTTTTTGCCAAATTTCTAACCAATACTGTAACATAAGATTAATTCTTGTTGTATTGTATTAACGGAAATAAATGAATAAATAAATAAATAAATAATTAATAAAATGTAATATTTGAGTCTCTTGAAAGGTGTCAAATATAAATAAGTACTACGGTTTGTGGATACGCTCAGTAATTATTTTTAAATTTTCTTAATTTTTTTCTTCGTGAGTTTTTACGGAAACGTCAAAAAATAAGTGAGTAGTGAACGTGTTAAATTCGATACAAATAACACAAAGAACAATGTTAAATCAAAGTTATTTCAACCTAAAACAATATGAATTTAATTTAATTTATTGTAGTAATTTAATTTAATGTAGTAATTTTATTTTATTAATTATTTTAGTTACGTATGGTTTACATATACATACATCAGAAAATTTTTTGTTTGTATATATAATTTAAATTCGGCATCCCCGGCCAAGATTTGAAATTTGAACTCATCGCTGGTAGTCAACGTGCTTACCCCTGCAGCCATAACAACCTTAAATATTCTTTAGATACTCGTACACACTAAATATTAGAGATGTGACGGATATCCAGCAACTATTCGGTTTGCCGGATATCCGGCCTAAATTTACTATTCCGAAT
Organism: Tachina lurida; assembly: GCA_944452675.1. Classification (NCBI taxonomy): domain Eukaryota; kingdom Metazoa; phylum Arthropoda; class Insecta; order Diptera; family Tachinidae; genus Tachina; species Tachina lurida. The sequence goes on from OX101756.1 coordinate 46,452,346, forward strand.
TTACTAGCCGGATATTTGCTTAGAAGTATGTTAAGCAAATAAATTTTTATTAAGTAACTAACAATAAAATAGCTATTATTTAAAGGTAAAAAAGTAACAAAAAATTAAAAATAATCTCTCAAAAACTTAAAATACGTTTTGAGATATTCACTTTACTGAAAAATTTATGTATAAACTAAAAACTTAAAAAACGTCCAATTAATGAAACGATTGACATTAATACTCAACATTAAGAAGAGGTAGATTATGGTGAATAAAAACTAAATTTTCAGCGTTCGCAGACAATAAACGATTTCGCTTGTTTTCGTAAACCAAACCAGCTTCCGAAAAAAACCTTTCTCTATGAATGCTGCTACAAGGAGCTGAAAGGAACGTTTTGGCAAGCGACGTTAAAATTGGGTATTTTTTGGAGTTAAACGATTACCAAGCGTAAGGATTCTGACTGCGATCAATTCGAACTTCCTCCAAGAAGAATTCAATCTCGGTAGCAATTGGGTTCTTCTCATAATTGCGAGACTGAATGTTGTTTTCATCTGCCACTGCATTAAAAAAATCCCAAAATGTTTCATGAGATTCACGAGCTACATTTGAATCAATTTCATTTAATCGTAACTGTTTAGGTCTAGTTGAAGACGTCGATGAACAACTACTGATGAAAGACGTGTCGCAAGTCATTCTTAAGTGTTCCAATAAAATAGTCTGCCGAGCTCTTTCAGTTTCAACTTTTCCCAAAAAGTTAGCCCTAAATCTGGGATCCAGAAAAGTTGCAATAATGTATTTTGGATCTTCACTTAATGAAATATGCCAATTGCGGTTTTAAGGAGGCTCTCATATAAAGTAAATCGGCTGTTCGTCGTACAGTTTCGTCCTTGTCTAAGAATTTTTTTACTGCAGCTACATGCAGTTTAACTTCAGATATGCAGGAGAGGCCAGAACTTGTAATTTTAGTTATTTCTTCCAATGGCTTCAAAAGTTGTACACACTGCTCCATCAAATACCACTGACGAGTTGTTAGATTAGTAAGTGTGTCGTTTTCAGACACATAAAGGGAGAGAACACGTTTTTGTTCCAATAAGCATTCCACCATATAGAAAGTGGAATTCCACCTCGTGTTTATATCTTGCACCAATTGAAGGTTAGCCGCGAATAACGTTTTAAGTGACAAAATAATAACAGTTCTCGTTGTACCTTCATAGTGAACAGACGTAATAGCGGAATTTTTCTTACATACAAACTAAACAAAAAAAAAATTATACAAAAAATATTCGTAGTACATATTAACTTTGATAAATAAGCCTTTTTTTTTGCTTTGCTAATATTTTTACATATTGAAAGAACAAAAACAAAAAAAAAAACGTAAACAAAAAAAAAATACAAACATACCCTTGAGGAATACTCTATATGAGTACCCCAAAGGAAAAAAATAGTGAAGTGAGTTCTAACGGCAGAAATGCCTATTTTACTGTGAGTTTTGAAGCTCATAATGATATCAATAAAAATAAAATATCTGATAATAGACTTGCTGTGAGTTCTGAAGCTCTTAATAAAAATCAAAAATCTGATAATAGACTTTTTCTAACGGCAAAACCACAGTTTCGTCAGCGATCAACTTCGCTTTGCCCAATGCCAACTAGTGAATCGTTGACAATATTGCCTAGTACTTCCACATTTAACTCAGCGATATCACCCGCCTCGGGCTCGGGGTCACCACTTAACCAAGTTGTCACTGAAAATAAGAGTAGCCCAAAACTCAAGGTCCAAGTCGGAATGGACAGATACATTACAATTTTAAAGCGCGGGCGAAGCCCAAATTCTACTAAAATTGCATCTGCTCCAAAGATGTCTAGGGATAACAGCGCATCCTCAACTAATCGCCAAAACCGCTTTAAAATTCTTCAAGATGACAACGACAAACCCGAGGTATCCTCGAACAAAACATCCAAGCCGCCACCAATCTACTTGAGACAAAAAAATTCAAATGCCCTTATTAAAAAATTAATTTCGGACATTGGTGAGAATAAATTTCACATTGTTCCAATAAAACGTGGCAACATCGATGAAACTAAAATCCAAATTTATGACGAAAAAGATTTCCGCAAAATGGTTGCTGAATTTGAAAAAAGTAAAACAAGCTTCTACACATACCAGCTTAAGAGCGCTAAAGGCATGCAGATCGTATTGAAGGGCATAGATTCTTATGTTGCCCCCGAAGAAATAAAAGATGCACTCGTCCTCCAGGGGTTCAAGGTAAAAAGTGTGTCCAATATAATAAATAGAGAAAAGATTCCCCAACCCCTATTTCGTGTTGAACTTGAGCCTAATGATATAAAATTGAAAAAAAATGAGACGCATCCAATTTATAATTTAAAATACCTCTTGTGCCGAAAAATCACAGTTGAAGAGCCACATAAGCGTTCAGGTCCTGTACAGTGCCATAATTGCCAAGAATATGGCCATACAAAAACATACTGCAATTTACCCTGTGTTTGTGTTGTGTGCGGCGAATTACACGGCACCGCTAGCTGCAACAAACCAAAAGATCAAAGTGATAAAAAATGCAGTAATTGTGGACGTAATCACACCGCTAACTACAGAGGTTGTCGTGTGTACTCTTTGGTAAAGAAGATTATGGTTCAAAAACCTAAATTAGCTCCAGCTCAATCAGCAAACGCTTACTCTGCCACTTTTCTGCAAATGAGCCAACCAGTTACTTCCCGTGTATCGTATGCAGATGCTGCTAAGGCTAGTTCTATTCCGACACAAAATGTTTCACCGCAAAATAATTCTACAAATACAAACTCAAATTTTAATTATAATCGCCTTGAAGCCACTATTGAAAATCTTGTGCAAACTATAAACAATTTTACAACAAATATGACTAGCATGATGCAAGAAATGTTGCGAATGCAGAACACTCTGCTTCAAGCAATACTTAATAAGCCATGAACACGTTAACAATATGTTTCTGGAACGCAAACGGCATTCGCCAACATAAAAATGAACTTGAGCACTTCCTCACGGAGAAAAATATTGATATAATGTTAGTATCTGAGACTCATTTGACTTTGAGAAGTCTTTTTAAAATTTATGGCTACACTATATATGTTACAAAGGACCCTAGAGGAAGGGCTTGCGGTGGATCAGCAATTCTAATAAAGTCAAGACTCAAGGACTATGTTCTTGATAACATTTTTGAAGAATACCTACAAGCAACAAATATTGGCATTGAAAGTTTTTGTTCAAATTTCGTTATATCATCAATTTACTCCCCTCCCAGATTTTCAATCACTGAGAATCAATATGAGGATTTCTCTTGGACCTTGTTTTGTAGCAGCTGGAGACTACAATGCGAAACATACGTTCTGGGGTTCGCGCCTTGTTACACCCAGAGGTCGAGCATTGTTCAACACTATTTCAAAAATGGGCTTGGATGTCATTTCGAGTGGGGAGCCCACTTATTGGCCTACTGACATACAAAAAATTCCGGATGTTATAGATTTTGGCGTCATAAAAAATATCTCTAGGGATTTAATTCAAGTTCAAGCTTCTCTTGATCTCTCGTCCGATCACTCCCCGACGATCATCACAATTTGTAGCCCATTAAGAAGTAACTTACCTGAGCCATATGTGAAGATGATCAATCGTGTTAATTGGCTGGGGTTCAAAAAATATCTCAGCAGTCATTGTACGGAAAACATTACGCTTAGAACATCCGATGATATTGAATCGAACATTGCCAATCTCAGCGAGAATATTAAACAGGCTGCTGAACATGCCACTATCTCCCATCCGCAGATTGGGTTTAATAAAATTTATTCTACAGACATTGAACGTCTCGTACGTGAAAAAAGAAGGGCTAGAAGGGAATGGCAACAGCACAGATCACCACAAAATAAAATCAGATTTAAAGAGTGCAATAAACGACTCCAAGAGTTGCTTGCTTCTGAAAAAATTGCATCTCTTAAAAATTATCTGGAGGGTCTTGATGTTACACCGGCGTCTAATTACTCCTTGTGGCGCGCTGCCAGAAAGCTTAAAACACCCGTTGAGTATAAGCCACCTCTACGCACATCTACCGGAGGTTGGGCAAGAAGCGATACTGAAAAAGGTAAAATATTTGCTGAGCACTTAAAATCCGTTTTTACGCCAAATATATGTACTGGTGTTGCTGATTTGCCGAATATAGTCGCTCTACCCCCTCAACACATAAAGTTTAAGACGCGTGATTTACAAAAATTAATTGCCGAACTCAACCCGAAGAAAGCTCCGGGTATTGATGGAATTAGTAATCAGATGCTGATGAACTTGCCTCGTATTGCAATGAGAATCCTGTTATTCATATTTAATGCTATTTTACGACTGGAGTATTATCCACACAACTGGAAACTTGCTAAGGTTAAAACGATTCCAAAGCCGGGCAAAGATATAACCAAGGCTGAGTCATATAGGCCAATAAGTCTACTATCTACAATGTCAAAGCTTTTCGAAAAACTGCTCAAAACAAAATTGTCCCCAATTCTAATTAGTAGTGGGTGCATACCAGACCATCAATTTGGTTTTAGAAGTCAGCATAGCACCATTGAACAAACTCACAGATTGGTTCAATTTATAAAAAGAACTTTTGAGGAAAAAAAGTATTGTTCTGCGCTGTTTATAGACATTTCCCAGGCATTTGATAAAGTGTGGCATGAAGGCCTAATATTAAAATTGAAGACTTACTTACCAATAAACATTTTAAATCTTTTGGAAAGTTACATTATTTTCCGTAAGTTCACTGTTGCGGAAGGAGACTTTACAAGTAGGCCTGAAACAATTTCATCTGGTGTGCCACAGGGGAGTATACTGGGACCAGTTTTATATTTAATTTATACTTGTGATATGCCTGTGAGCAGTAGTATCCATACTTCCACATTTGCCGACGATACAGCCTGCCTTAGTATGCATGAAAACCCTGATGAGGCATCCCGCAAACTCCAGGAACACATTACCCAGATGGAGCTTTGGTTAAACTTATGGAGAATCAAGGTAAATGAACAAAAGTGTGTTCAAGTAACATTTACTTTACGAAGAGATACTTGTTCCCCCATTCGGATTAACAATCAAGTTGTTTCTCAACATTCACATGTGAAATATCTTGGTATACACCTTCACCGACGACTTACATGGAAACACCATATTGACTCTAAGTTAACTCAAATGAAACTTAAATTAACTCAGGTACATTGGCTGATTGGTCGAAATTCAACACTTAGCCTAGACTGTAAACTTTTAATATACAAGTAGCTCTTAAAGCCAATATGGTGCTACGGAATTCAACTAAGGGGCACTGCTTCAGCTTCAAATGTAGAGAAAATTCAACGCAGGCAAAACAAAATTTTACGCATGATAACATCGGCTCCATGGTACATCAAAAATTCAAATATACATCGTGATTTGAATATGCCTCTAGTGACTGAAGAAATTGCAAAATACGCAGGCAAATATCTAACAAAACTCGAATCACATCCTAATCCGCTTGCTCGTAATATTTTGAACTTTACTGGACACATACGCCTAAAAAAGAGGGATACAAGGGCTCTTATTCACAGCACTCCAGATGGGACTTCCTGAAAATTCTTTTATTTTTTATATTTTTTCCTTTTGATTATCAATACTTATGTATTATATATAACTACTACTAAGCTAAAATAATAATTTTTCAGGAGAGCCAAAAAACGTATTTTAAAGCAAGATTGTTTATTTCGTTTAAATTTTTTTAGCTTATCGAAAATAAAGATAACTAGCATTAACTTTTCTTTTTATATCTCTGTTACATTTATCAATTATTTTCGACAATTTCGTTTACATGATTTTATTAGTTACTTACAAAGTTTTCCACTGACTGACTGATTGTAATTGTATTTTGACGGCGATAAGATGCATAATTTTGGATGGTTTGATGTTTGAACAATGCAAGAGAGATATTTTAATGTTAATCTGTGAAAAAAACTGGTTTTTTAAAAGTTGTCTTTTACAACGTTATTCGCGGCTCTGGTAAACATAGTTCTTTTTGAAGCACCAGCAATTTTTCTTTTGTTAAACCTGTTTTCTGGGTGCTTTAATTTCAAATAATTGCTCATAGCAGATGTGCCTGGGGAAAGATTTAAAATTAATAAGTATATGATTCGAAACTTGTAGATTGTATTCATTAAATAGGCTGCAAAAAAACATTACTCTTGCGCACTTGCTTTTTCCCCTTCACCACCACGAGAAATTGATAGTTTGCACAATAAACAAATAGCAAACCTATTATTTTCACTTTTCATTTCAAAATATTGCCAAGTAGGCGATTTTATTATCAGTGAAGACATGTTCTCTGCTCTTTTCGTACAAATTATGAAGTAAAATAATTGAAACAATCAGCTGTTGATTTTCAGCAATGCCAGATTTTAATTTGTTGATTTTCAGTATTGCCAGACTGCAGTGCGTAATAGTCCAAAGATAACTGACATCGCTCTATCCGTTTATTGTCGTTTATTGCCTACCGAACTAGAAATAATGAGATCTTTAATTTCATATAGATATCCGGTATCCGGTTATCCGGCCAAATCACTATCCGTCACATCTCTACAAAATATGTACCATCATGAATAAAATTTTAGTTCAACATTATTTCATTGATCATTTAACATACATTTTATTTGAAAAGTTTTAGTTAAAAAAAGTTCAAAATACTTTCACTTGAACCCAAGATTTGAACCTGTGATCCTCCAACTAAAAGACTAGTACACTGCCTACCAGCCCGCAGCAGGATGTCGGCTGTTTAAAAACATCAAAATAAACAACAACAATACCAAAACAAGTCACACAACTAAGCACAACAGTGTGCTGCAGCTATCAACAAAATAAATAAACACCAACACACTTAAACAACATATTATTTCTTGTAAATTTAATATGATTTGAATCAAAGTTTTTGTATGGTGATTTTACATTGGTATTTTTTCTGTTTGTAGTAGACATGAATAACAAAATATAATTTTTGTGATATTCATGCATGTCTCAGAAACTAAATAAATTTACAACAAAAATCGCGGATCCATCGAAATAATTTTTCAATTTCCAACTTATGAAACTTTGTGTCATATTAAAAAATAAAATAAACGTGATTTGTCAATTATTTTCCTTTTATTATCCAAAAGCATTAAAAATTTTACTAAAACTTTTGTCAAACCAACGATTTTTTTGTTGAGTATTATGTCAATTCTGAGTAAATATTTTGTTAAGTTTTTTTAGTTTAATACAGATTTTGACTAAATATTTTGTAAAATCAAAGACTTTTTTGCTGATTTGTAATCTAATTCGTATTTTTTTTTGCACAACCTGCGAAACGACTTGCTTGTCTGCTGAAAGTATCCAGTCTCTGCGGCTGGAATCGAACCCACGAGCTGTGAACTGACCTAGCATCGCTACAAGGGTAATCATGACATCTTCTCTAATATAATCTCTACTACCATCTGAATGCTCTCAAAATAAGACAAATTTTTTTCAATAAATTTATTTGTCGAAACAAATCAAGAACTAATGAAATTCTTAGCTGTTTGCTTTTCTCCAAGAAATGATTTTTGATATATTTATTCAATAATGCTTTTTGTAAAATAATTATTAATTTATGGATTATAAAGTTATGTATACACAATTTTAGATTTAAATTGTTTTAATGTGTCAAAAATATAAAGCTATATCAACAATTTTGTTATGAAGACTAATTTAAAACTGTTTAGTTGCTTTTTTCAAAAAATGATTTTTGACTAGCTTTTTTATAATATCAGCAAATTTTTAATCAGATAATTTTTGTGTTTGCGAAAAAAAAACTAATACTTATTTCGGCTGTCCAATTTTTCTGTGTGAAACGCAAATATATTGCGATTTAAATCCGTTTCAAAATAATAACGACATTCGCTGTCAGTGTAAGTAAAAAAAGTAAAATAACAAGCTCAAATTTATTTAGTTTTTCTCCAATTATATTTTGTGCATTTCGCTTATTTTCACATTTTGTTTTGATGCCACATGATATAAAATTATATGGTGAGTAAAACATGAATGGACGCTATCGTGGAAAAGAAATTACAGAATCTCATAATCGTTGCCGTAAGCAAATAAAAATATTGATAAATTTTGCGATTTTCGGTTCCCAAAAAGTTACTGAATGCACGTACAGGAGTTTTTAAGTGCTGGGTGTGAATACCTCCTAATTAGAGTGCGCTCTGTGCCTCGTTTCTGTAAGGAATGTGAGAACTTTTCGAGTCGAAAAAATTGTTATCATCCTGTGAAACACAGGGTGAGTAAGAAAAAAACTGTATTTGTTGATATGTCTTGTAAGTTTATATAAGTTTTTATGTGAGTAACCCTGTGTAAAATAGGACAACCAATATAATTATTTAATTTTTCTCGATGCAAGAACTTCTCACAAGTTACAGAAATGGGGTACTGGTTTCGTAAATATACATGCAAAATACACTTACCCGTACCTTCGTTAAATCTCAATAATGCACAATTGTCTACTCAAGTGCTTTAGAATACAATCATATAAATCCAAAACAATTTACATTGCACCGGTAAATTATCGGGAAATTTAAAATTATTTAAAATGTCAATTCTTAGGGGTGTGAACATTTTGCAGCCCCTAAGACCATGCCGCCCTAGGCCTGGGCCTCACGGGCATATACGTAGATCCATCACTGCTTGCTACTACTACTTCCAGTAGGTGTTACTCTCCTTACGAAATAAATAGTGATATAGTGACATGTGGTGAAGGAAGACATAGAGGAAAACGTCATTATTTTACAACTTTGTTTGTGAACGCTTTTTAATTTTAGGGCAGTGTTGCAGCGCCTTTGATGTCAATGAAATGCATAAAATGTTCGAAACTGTACTTCGTAGCCACTTTATTGGTTATTTTACTTCGTCCATGAACTTATACACAATAGCAATGAAGGAAAAATCTCTGTGTTACATTATGATTAGTATCCGCTGAAGTTGGTATAGTTCAGTGTCCAGTGACTATGCCATCATCACTTGAAATTTCCTACAAAATTGACACAAAGGGACCATTATGCACATCAGAAAAATTCGTGACATTGTTACTTGAAGACTTTTTCGGTAACCGGGCTCGAACCAACGACCTTCAATTTTGGACTCAACGTGCTAACTACTTCAGCCAACTCCACCCTCAAAAATGTTATTATATTTATATATTATATTTTATATTTTTTACTCCGATGGTGAAGGAGTCATCAGTGTCCTTACAACAGTCTTACACGATCGAGGCATTGTGATCATAACGTGACTATACAGAGAAAACAGGTTGTACACTTTCCAAAGCAAGAATCTAGCCTAGAATTTGAACTTATCTGAACTAAATATGAAACTGATTCTGATTTCGAAAAACTATTTTAGAAATTGCCTACGAGGTCGTTTTTTTTGTTGCAAGCTAAACTATAACTATTGTTGATAAGTATTGTGATATTTAGTTGTCATCTTCTGCCATTTAAATCCTTCTCTTCACAAGCATGCCCACCACCAGATACAAATTCACATGAGTGGTTCCTATTCTACATACTCGTATTGCAGTACTGGAATCATTTCATTTTTTCCTAAAAAGAAAGAATAAATAACATTTTCGTAGTTACAATTTATTTTGTTTTACTCGGTTTTGTGGAATTTTATTTTTTAACATTCTCTATAGAAAATATAAAAACTACGGACTGATGTCTGCATGTTGTAAAATAAATATTTATACTGCTGATACTTCCTTGTGTGTCTGTCTGAGAGTTTGTGCATGAACGACAGAGCAGTGTAGTTGTCAATTGTTATTGAGTCCTTGGGGATTCTTAAATATTCATTGGGGATTCATGCTAACGTATTGATGTTAAGCAAATTACTGTTACTTTGTTGCTGGGCCCCACATACACGCTTCTTGCGTCCACGTATACTCCTTGTAGCTATTCTCACAGATACGTCTACCCAACAAATGCAACGAGGATAGCAACAAGAATCATAATAATGTAATTATTATAGTTGTGGTAGAGCAACCATAAGTGTAAAAATATCTAGAAATCTTTTAGCCGAATGAAATCAACTCACAATGAGAATGGACGTGAGCAAGAGGGGCTGCTCAATACAATGCGTGTGGCATTTTAGTTGTACAATATAATGGTCTTCTTTTACACAATATTTTTTTTTTTCATGTATCTACATACTTATCTGCACTATCCTGGACTTGGAACTGAATGTTAGTTAATGATTTTAAATTACTTAATTAAAAATCGATTTTTTAATTAAATGACAATTAAATAAAACAATACAATGTTGCATTGCTCTTTTTACTTCACAGAAACTTCTTTTTTTTTGCAGTAGATTCATTTAATAAGCATTAAATAAAGTTAAACAAGGTTCGTAAAGTTCGAAGAAAAAATTTTAATTCCCATCATGCGATAACGATAAATGTGTTGGAAATATTAAATTATATAATTTTTCCCTAGGTTGAATACATAATAAAAATTTTCTGAAAAGGTGAAAACAAAGTTAGTTCATTGTGATAAAATATTTTTATGTACATGTGTGGCCTATAGAATTGTTCTTTAAATGTGCCATTTGACTTTGAGGGTATAGACACGTCTCATATTTTCAAACTATGAGTTATGTTATTCCAAGAGCGTAAGCTATGTTCCAGTAGAAGTATATAAAAATAGATTTTAGTGACTAACTAGAACACAAAATAAATTATTGAGCTCCTATAGTTATTAAGCGGTTTCACCAAATTCTAAAATTGAAGACTTACCTACCAATTAACATTCCAAATCTTACATTCTTGCCCGGAAGTTCACTGTTGAGGTGGGAGACTTCATGAGTACTCCCGAAACTATCTCATCCGGTGTGCCACAAGGGAGTACACTGGGGCCAATTTTAGATTTGATATGCCTTTGAGCAGTAATATCCACACACCTCACGAGGTTTCCCGATATCTTCAGGAACATATTACCCAGCTAGAACTATGGTTAAACTTATGGAGAATAAAGAAGTGTGCTCAGGTAACATTTACCCTATGAAAAGATACTTGTTCCCCCATTATAATCAATAATAAAATTGTTTCGCAATATTTACATGTGAAATACCTTGGTATACACCTTGATCGAAGGCTTACATGGAAACACCACATTGACTCTAAGCTAATCCAAATGAAATTTAAACAAACTCAGATAACTAAGCTCGAGTCACATCCTAATCCGCTTGCTCGTAATATCTTGAATTTTACTGGACACACCGCTTAAAAAAAAGGGATACAAGGGCTCTAATACTAAACACTCCAGGAGAAACTGCTAGAAAATACTTTTGTTTTTGCTTATCACGACTTATGTATTATAAATAACTATCACTAATTTTATGTCCGACACTGGTATGGCCTAATTAATTATACCCCTGTTTCTCTAAATGCGAACGATAGATTCGATCAAATATTAATATTGGGAACAAAAACAAATTTCAGTTTCTTGTTTTTGTTTTTAATATAAATGTTCGATCGAATCTATCGTTCGCATTTAGAGAAACAGGCCCTATATTTAGATTTAAGATTTGAATACTTATTGTTCGTTCATATTTGAAGATACAACAAATAAATATATGTATAAAAAAAAAGTTCTTCTGCTATGCATTATATAAATCTGTAATCGTTAGGGTGTCATATTATTTCGAGGCAACCTGCTTACTGGGGGCAACTTTTAATTTTTAGTTTTTATGGGCTTAATCCCGCCCACTTTTTCAAACTCAGTATATTTTTATACCCTTTACCATACCAAAAATGGAAAAGGGTATATATAGGTTTGTCATTCCGTGTGTAATTTCCATAATATACATATGCGACCCATAAAATGTATATATTCTGGGTCCTTATGAATAGGGAAGACGAATAAGCGATGTCCGTCTGTCCGTCCGTCTGGTGTACGTGAAATCGGTTTTCCGAAGCTCCCATAAAAGCTAGAGACTTCGTTCTTAAACTAATGTATCAGAAATGGTCCAACTTAGATTGGTATTGAAAATCAGCGAAATCAACAGAAGGGTTTCAGAGCTGGAAAACTAAAACTTGATTTTGCCATATAAAAGTAACTAGATAACACAATTTTTTTAATTTTTTTTGTTAAATAAACTTTTTTTTTATTTCGGTACGAATAAAATTTGTATTAAAAATATGAAAAAAAAAATAAAAAACCAAACAGACGTTTCCAGGGTTGGGAACCTTAACTTTTTTGTTATATAAAAATAGCCTACCAAAACTAATTTTTCCTTTTTATTTATAAATTATAATATCTTAAATTCTTAAAAGAAAAAGATTGGTGTAGGAAGTCAGAAAAATTTTCCAGGGTCGGGAGACGTACACTTTTTGTGATATATAAAATTAACTAGGTTTAATAAGTTTTTTTATATTTTCATTTATAAATATAATCTATGTTTTGGAAAGAAAAATTGGGTATAGAAAATTTTAAAAATAATAACCACAGCTTCACAGCTGGAAAATTTAAGCTTTTTAGGGTTCCGTACAACAAAGGTGAAAAGGAACCCTATTATTTTCGCTATGATGTCCGACTGTCTATCACAGGGTATTTTCTCGAGAACCGTAAGAGCTACGGATCTGAAATTTGGATACAGTGTGTAGACCTTTGGCCGCTACAACGACAAATACAAGAGAGTTAAAAATTAAAGGATGTTCCAAAACGAGCAACTAAAATTTATAAAATTCTATGTAATATACATACAATTGTATGTATGTATGTCTATACTCTTGAAATTTGTAAGGTTAGTGCATTTTTATACAGACTACAACAATTAACGCTAAAATTAAAAAAAAAATCATTAAAGGGTGTTCCATCAGTTTATGTAATTTTGACTATGTAATTTTGAGAACTTGCTGTATATTGGAAACCGTAAAAGCAAAACTCTTGAAATTTTCAAAAACGGTAAAACTAAAAAATCAAAAAATTATAAAATCGCCAAAACCGAAAAAATCGCCAAAAACAAAAAAAAAATCGCTAAAATTAAAAAAAGCACCAAATTACAAAAATTTCTAGGACTAAATAAATTCCGAAAAACCGGAAAAATCGCGAAAATGAAAAAAAACCATGGAACAGAAAAAAATCGTCAAATGAAAAAAAATCGTCAAAATGAAAAAAAATCGTCAAAATGAAAAAAAGTCGCCAAAAATCGACAACACTAAAGAAAATCGTTTAAACTGAAAAAAACTTCAAAAAGCAAAAATGCCACATTAACAAAATTCTCAAAACCGAATGCGCGGAACCCTTCGTGCGCGACGCGAGTCAAAGTCGCACTTTACTGCATAAAACTAGTATTTTCCTTATTTCTTTTTTTCTTTCTTCACTTAACATATTTTATATATTTTTTAGAGAACAAGATTGATATAGGGAACCAAAAAAATCTAAAATTATGATTTCAGGGTTGAGAAAAGTACACTTTTTTGATATATAAAACTAATTAATAAGCTAGTTATTTCCTTGATAATTAAATTCTATTCTATATTTTAGAAAGAAATAAATTTGTACTCGTATTAAAACCAGAAAAATTTAAATTATGGTTCCAGGGTTGGAAATAAAAAAAATTGGGTAAAAATAACCAAAAATAATTTTTTTAGTTAAAAATATTTTATGTTTTTGTAAGATCTTTACTTACGCAAATTC